>JANBXF010000010.1:0-424556 GCA_024271885.1 Wenyingozyma ramenticola
TGAAGGAGGTAAAGAATTCAAAGATGAGATGGATTTCGAATTATGAGAAAGTCTTTGTTTTAACAAATTCGGTAATATAGAAATCTGTTTTATTCTATGGAAGTATGATTTGATGTAATATGAAAAAAATAAGTTAGTTAATCATTCTGTGCCCTTAATATAATTATAATAATATGTATAGAAATTAATATATATACGAATTCTACTGCTTTATGAGTAAGTAATTAAATATCGTGAATTTTTACGTTTAAATTTGCAACTTCTTAACAGTTATTATATTAATAATTAGTAAACCATATATAACTATTGATAAAAAAGGATTTTAGATAATTCCACTTAAGTTAATAAGTGAGATAATCATTTTTTTATTAGAAACACTTGATATTAAATAGTAAATTCAACTATGAATAATCTATTGTTGGGATAAGTATTCTAATAAAACGTTTCTTTCTTCAGAGTCAGCACCCCAGTTGGTGATAACAACACATGAAGCACCAACAACCTTCTTGGCTTCACCGTTTCTGTCTAAAGAACATAAACCGGCCCATTCACCTAATTGCTTAGCATCGGAGACCTTGATGAATGGAGTTGGTTCTTTACCTTCATCAGATGATTCGTTACATAAAGCTTCGACTAATTTGACGATAGATTCTTCAGTGACGGATTCACATAAGACACATAATTGACCTTCACCCTTGGATAAAGCCTTGGTGGATTCTCTTAAACCTCTGGCTAAACCATCGTGAACTAAAGCAGTTCTTAAGACTTTTTGTAAACAGTCTTCAATGGAAACGTTAGCTGGTTCTTCAACGGCAACTTCTTCGACAATTTGTTGTTCTTCAACGTCAGACATTTTTATAATAATTTATTGATTAATTTGGTAACTTCTTCCTCAGAGATTCTGGTCAGTCAATAATAAAAGAAAAAATCAAAAGAACTTCTTAATAATACTATTGGTTGGTAGAGAATAGCTATGAAAAAGTTCAAAACGAAATAATTTTTCACAATCTTCGCACCAACTAACCTGGTAACCCTACCTAGGAAAACAGAATATCTGAAAATGAAAATGGAAAAATTAACTAGCGAGAGCGAGCTTCTTTTGATCGCGTGACTTGAGCGCGGGCTTGTAGCCCTCCTCGTGCTTTGCCTTTCTTATATTATATTTCGTATGATATATTATATTAATTCATTACATGTCATAATATTACACATTTGAATAGCCAGCTATGTATACTATATAAACAAAGGAATCTCAATGGCACCTCCGACGGTTTGGACTTCTTCCTTATCACCGTCTTTGCCACCTTTGTTATTTTTCTTCTTCTTCTTATTGGTATTAGTAGTTCCATTTTTTCTCTTTCTTTTATCGTTATCTTGTTGTTCGTAATCAGTTTCGGGAATATTATTGCCATTATTGTCTCCATTGGATGACTCAGTGTCACGATTTGTGGTTCTATTTCTGTCTTGTAATTGTCTATTACTATTATTTGCTGTGAAGTTCATTAAAGACTCTAATTGATTACTAATTGGACCCTGGCCAATCATGGCGTCAATTGATACTGGAACACGATCAATCACATCATTTTCCAAACCAGTCCCACGGTTATCAATATTCGAGATCATATTACTATCTGTGTCTATGAAACGTCTCGTGGGGTCGTTAGATTTTGTTATTGGTTTATAGAAATCATCAAGTGTTGTTAATTGACCATTTCCAGAGACTTTAATGATTTTAACATTTTCGTCATCCTTGATTAATTTTTGAATGCTTTTATTATAGAACCCTAAGCTTTGTAGCTCTAAATTTTCTTCGTCCTGTGAATGTGGTGTTGATTCGTATGTATCTAGATTCGTAAATAAGAATCGTTCCTCGATTGGAATTGACTCTAGAGTTATGAACTCAATACTTGTACCCAGATAGCTGGAAGCAGTAGAATCACTACTGTCAGATTTGTATTGCATACCTCCTAAAGAATGTGGATCAATCAACATTGATAATGATGTGATACCATTCAAGTCCTTCCGTATCTTGATCAAATTCGATAACTTAATTGATTTTGTAATCTTGGAGAAATACGCAAAATTGTAGAATGATGAAACATTAGCATTGTCTTCTTTCTTCATTGTCACTGTATTCTGTTCTTCATCATTGTCACTTTCTAGATCTGTTGGATCATCTTCTCCAATGATTTTTCTAATATCTTTGACAACAGGTTTCCAAATCTCTAAATTCTTCAGGAAGATGTTATTATTAGGGATCATTAGTTTTGAGTAACCTATCGAATCGTCCTCTGATTTTGATAAAAATACAAGCTTTTTGTTTTGATCAATGGCAAATCTTACAGAGTTCACGTTCGTGTTCTTCACACCTTCATTATGTGAGGAGCCTTCTTTAGAGCAATATATTATAAAATCTTTTGTTCGAAGATCATGCATATCCTTGAGGACATCGAATAAAATTGAAGATTTCAAGACCACTTCAAATATGATCTCACTAGAATCAATTTGGAAGATTCCACCATCATCCAATTCATTGTATTGATTCTCTTCGTCTAAGTATATGGTCAATAATTCTGATCTTTCAATCATCAACTCATCTTCAAAAGTCAAGACGAAAGGACATCCGTCTCTTTTATAACTCAATACACACTTCACTTTCGAGTCAAACTCTCTATCTGACGGCATGTGAATATTTATAGTTTCAATAAATGATTTCAAATCTAGATGGACTAGAATTGTCTTCCTCGATTTGTTCAAACCAGCAGTGTTACCTTCTAGAACATCATGCATCTCCGCATCTTCATTCTCCTCTTCTTCATCATTTTGTATTTCGTCATCGTCAGACGGGAGGGGATTAAAAATGTAATTTGAAAATAGTTTTTTATCAAGGTTCAATATTATCTTACAAATATTGTTATCCATTATACTGAAACAGATGCCATCTTCAGTAATTGTAAGCAAACAATTCTTTCCAAATGGTAATATTGATGAGACTAATTGATGTAAAGTGAAAATATTTGAAGTCGTAGCAGCAAATTGAATCTCCAACAACTCATCTTCAATTGACATTATGAATCTGACTCATCTACCTTGACTTCGGTGTATACTCGTTGATTGTGTCTAGGATCAGGGAAAGACGTATAGATATCATGAACTGCTTACTATCTATACACATCTGATCTAGCAAAACTTCAAACCCCATCTGCGACGCCTCGCGCTAGGTTTCGTGTCATGAATTTTATTTTTGATTTATACAATTATTTGAGCAACGGAATATGTTTTCTTGCTTGATATCAGATATCTTAGAATAAATTATACGTATATATCTACAAAGTTGTTGTATGAAAGAGTTCAGAAACAAAAAAAAAACACAAAATAAAAGGCAAAAAACTTCAAATTTGCTGGTATAAATATTCTAATAACCATAGATTTCGCCAATGTCATATTTTTCAACATCTCTAATAGAATCAGCTAAGATCTTGATACCCTTGGCTAAATCTTCTTCTGAGATGATGATAGGTGGACATACTCTGATTCTCTTACCATAACCTGCTTTGTTAACCATGAAACCGTTCTTGGAACATAAAGCAGCTATTCTCTTAGCGTTATATTTGTCATTGATTTTAGATTCATTTAATACGACAGCACTTAACATACCTGCACCACTAACGTGGGATATGTACCCATCTTCTACTAGTTTCTCCTTAGCGATCAATTCTCTCATCAATTCACCTTTTCTCTTGGCCATTGCAGGGATATCATCTCTGATGATAACTTTCAAAGCAGCTACAGCAGCACTAGTAGCAGGTGGGTTACCAGCCATAGTTGATCCCATTTCATCGTATTCGATTATATCCATAACTTCTTTGGTTCCCATGACTAATGACATTGGGGAAACACCATTACATATACCTTTACCTAAAGTAACGATATCTGGCTTAATACCATAATGATCAGAACGTAATAAAGTACCTGTTCTACCTAACCCAGTTTGAACTTCATCTGAAATGAAAAGAATATTGTACTCCTTACATAAATCATATGCTTTCTTGATGTAATCTGGTTCAATTGGATCAATGATACCAGCAGAACCTTGAATTGGTTCAACCATAAAAGCAGAGATGACTTCATGGTCCTTTTCAATGGCTTCTTTAAGAGACTCAAAATGTCCATATTTGACATAGACACCTGATGGCGACAATGGTCCAACATTTCCAACCATAGTAGAAACTTGATCTAAGTATTCTAAATGTTCATATTTAGAAGATAATGGATGGGTTCCAAGTGTTAAACCATGGTAACATTCAGAAGCACTTAAAATGAAACATTTTTCCTTTGGAATATTTTTCTTCAAGACACCATGTTTCACTGCAATTTTCATTGCATTATCATTAGCATCAGAACCACTTAACATTACAGTAATTGCATCGTATCCAAAAGTTGTGTGTATTAATTCTGCCAATTCTGCATAACTTGGATTGAGATAAGCTGTGTTTGTCATAGAGTACTCTTGAATAGCTTTGACAGTGGCTTCAACAACTTCAGGGTTTCCATAACCCAAGTTAGCAACAGCATATTGTGAGAATCCATCAATGTAATCCTTTCCGTCTATATCAGTCAAAGTCCAACCTTTTGTCTTGACTATGGCAATTGGTAAACCTTCAAAACCACCTCTGATGTGTTTCTTGTATGTGTCATAAATTTTTCTCGTAGGTTCAGAGATATCCTTTGGGTTACCCATTTTTGTGATTGTGTATATGTCTTAATAGTATATAAAGGGCCCTCTATGTGGGTTGGTTAAGTCTATAAATGAGTCTATAAATGAGCCTTTCTTTATATAGAAAACAATACCATACTGAAGTTGAAAGAGTTGATTACATATATATAGTACACGCATTCACTTCAAAAAACGGTAACAAACAAGTTACGCCGCGTTATTGTGATTACCGCCAATTACCGCGGAAATTTGAGACTGGACCCTCGTTTTATTTCCACTAACAGCAAGAGGTAGCTGACAGATACCGTTAGCGATCAAGAAGGATGTAGGAGAACTAAGAAGTGAAGAAAGCCTAGGCGATGGTGCTTGCGCTGAATACCGGATTAGGAATACTATAGGTTCTGGTGCTATCTGGGCATGAAAGGCATTGGAACAGAGGTTTGAATATCTCTAACGTATAAGAGTTGTACAGTTAGTATAAAAATAGAATAAAAAGAGAATAATTGAAGGAAATAGAAAAAGGTAAAAATAAAAAATCGCAAAAATAGTGGGTACAAAGATGAGAGATGCTAAAACTAAAGTAATGCCAGTACAACAAATGTATCTAAGTACCGGTTCAGGTAAATATCAATTTAGCTAGTCATGTACTGATGTATCTCTCAAGTTACGGAGAAAATAGCCCAGATTGGTCTTAATAGATAAGAAATAATTGATTTATTGATTGCATTTTAGACCGGTTTATTGTCTTATCTACTCAAACAACTAATACAGTGTACCAAAGAAATTACAAGTATATAACGGCGCGTCGCTCGTGCTTCTACTTACTTAGCCAGCGAATGGACTCCAGGTTAAATGAAACCATCTATTTTCACCAAAAGCATTGTCGTGATAGTTAATGAAGGTGCATTCATTGGACAAAAGGTGTGGCGATATGGAGAAAACTATGTAAACACAAATATTTTTTACTGATTGTATATGTATAGTGGTGTAAAAGTCTGATCTTACCTCACTAGTAAGCGCCGTAACTAGGTCCACGGGTAAAGTTGTTGAGTAGCTCAAGTAGTTTAAAGTTATATCTCATTAGGCACCTGTCCATCCCTAGAACCGGTGTTTTCTCTTACATATGATGAACATCCCACTGAATAAATATAGAAAACACCACCAGTCCACCATCCCGGTGATGTAAGAGAGACTACTTTACACTAAACCAAAACAGAGAGAGAGAAAATAGCCAACAAATGTAGGGGCGATGACATAAGTCGCGGCTGTGCAGGCAGAAAAGTGAGACGCGTAGAGAGACAACAAAAGCGCACAGAAGAACCGGCGAGTGACGCGCGCTTCCTGCATTCGAGGCTGCGCAGAGAGAAACAGCGAGAAAAGTGTTGGCCTGCGCTACTGGTAAAACCATAGTAATCGCATAGTAAATCCCAACAAATTCAACATTTTATACAATGCGGCTCATTTATTCCCTGTAATAATGGGATTTATTTTTTTTTGTGTTACAAGCAAACTAGGTAATTCTCTTGTAACAAATTGAATCAATAATCAGTCGGTCAATCAGTCTCAGTATATTATCAATTCCATTTCCTATTTTCATTATTACTGGTCATAGTTAACACGCTCTCTTGTCTCTCTTTTACTTTATCCACTTGTGTTCTTATCGACTAGACTGTGTCCTTTTATACTTGTTCATCCAATTCGTTCTTCAAATTTCACAAAACTCTAAATTTCACCGCTAGAGTATTCGAATTTTTGACTATTGCAACAAGTTTACAAAACATATTCTTAGTCTCTTAATAATTATAAGAAGGACAATTCTACCTATATTTTCACATCAATTTGCAATTCCTATATTTGTTTGGACGTCTACACTTTTACAAAGCTCAATTTGTAATCAATTATTCAGTCAACAATATATTCAAGACTTTTCCTTAACTCAAGGTATGTATTTTTTTTTCCAATGATTTTTTTAGATTTATCTTTGTGTTTGTTCATTTTTACCGTTGGATATCCCTTAATTGTTCAATTTCCCGTTGGAAATAGAAGCTATGCACATCTCCAACAATTGTTCTCCATTCTTTCATACATTCATCCCCCCACAAATGCCAATTACACCACTTCAATCTGATGATCCAATTTAATTCAATAACATGCCAATTTCTTCAAATTTCAAGGCGGTGTACTCGTCTATTTTTATGGTTTTTTCCAATGGGTTTGTCACTTAAACTTTCTCTCTCTATGTATTTCTGTTGTGTCGAGGGAAGAGTAGAATGTAGAAATAATAAGGCGGCTGGCTTAAATGGTACTCTAATATCTTTTCTAGCATAGTTTACTGTCTTACAAGTTGTTATCTCCAGTTTAAAGACTTTCACTATTGAAGACAAATTGGTACATGTGCGGGTTAAATGAAACTATTTAATCGTTGTAATTGAGGGTAACACAATTATCCACTGTACAATATTATAAAAAGATTACCAATACAAAACATAAATCTATCAATAGTGTATGAGCTTATTTACTAACTTAAATATTAAATTTTTCCGGTCAATTAGATATCCTACCTCATCTTTATCATCTTGTCACATATCATTATCATTATTAAATTTCTCCTTTAAAAACAGCAATTTTTATCAATTTAGAAATCTTAATAATAATTATCATATTCATCAAAAAAGAAACTATTCCATAAAAATGAGTTTAAGTAGTCTTCACAAAAACATTCCATCTCACTTTATCGGTTTAAACACCGTTGAAGTTGCAGAAGCTTCCCCAGTTAAAGATTTTGTTATCAAAAATGGTGGTCATACCGTTATTCAATCTGTTTTAATTGCTAATAATGGTATTGCTGCAGTTAAAGAGATACGATCTGTTAGAAAATGGGCTTATGAAACTTTTGGTGATGAAAAAGCTATTCAATTCGTTGTAATGGCTACTCCAGAAGATTTACAAGCAAATTCAGATTATATTAGAATGGCTGATCAATACGTTGAGGTTCCAGGTGGTACAAATAATAACAATTATGCAAATGTCGAATTAATTGTCGAAATTGCAGAAAGAACTAATGTTGATGCCGTTTGGGCTGGTTGGGGTCATGCATCTGAAAACCCACTTTTACCAGAGATGTTAGCTGCATCCCCAAGAAAAATCATCTTTATTGGTCCTCCAGGTTCAGCTATGAGATCATTAGGTGATAAAATTTCTTCAACTATTGTTGCTCAACATGCTAAAGTTCCATGTATTCCATGGTCAGGTACTGGTGTTGATAAAGTTATCATCGATAAAGAAACAAGTTTAGTCTCTGTTGATGAAGAAACATATGCCAAAGGTTGTTGTACTTCTCCAGAAGATGGTTTAGAAAAAGCTAAAAAAATTGGTTTCCCAGTTATGGTTAAAGCATCCGAAGGTGGTGGTGGTAAAGGTATTAGAAAAGTTGATAGAGAAGAAGACTTTGTAACTTTATACCATCAAGCTGCTAATGAAATCCCAGGTTCTCCAATATTTATCATGAAATTGGCCGGTAGTGCAAGACATTTAGAAGTTCAATTATTAGCAGATCAATATGGTACTAATATCTCCTTATTTGGTAGAGATTGTTCTGTTCAAAGAAGACATCAAAAAATTATTGAAGAAGCTCCAGCTACTATTGCTAAACCAGATACCTTCAAACAAATGGAAGCTGCTGCTGTCAGATTAGGTGAATTAGTCGGTTATGTCTCTGCAGGTACTGTTGAATATCTTTACTCTCATGCTGATGATAAATTCTACTTTTTGGAATTGAACCCAAGATTACAAGTTGAACATCCAACTACTGAAATGGTTACCGGTGTAAATTTACCAGCTGCTCAATTGCAAATTGCTATGGGTATTCCATTACACAAGATCAGAGATATTAGATTATTATATGGTGTTGATCCTCATACTTCTACTGAAATTGATTTCCATTTCAAATCTCAAGAATCTTTAAAGACTCAAAGAAGACCAGTTCCAAAAGGTCATTGTACCGCTTGTCGTATTACTTCCGAAGATCCAGGTGAAGGTTTTAAACCATCAGGTGGTTCTTTACACGAATTAAACTTCAGATCTTCTTCAAATGTTTGGGGTTATTTTTCTGTTGGTACTCAATCATCTATTCATTCCTTCAGTGATTCTCAATTTGGTCATATCTTTGCCTTTGGTGAAAATAGACAAGCTTCAAGAAAACATATGGTTGTTGCTTTGAAAGAATTAAGTATTAGAGGTGATTTCAGAACCACTGTTGAATACTTGATTAAATTATTAGAAACCCCAGATTTCGAAGATAACACTATTACAACTGGTTGGTTAGATGAACTTATTTCCAAGAAATTAACTGCTGAAAGACCAGATTCTACTTTAGCTGTTGTCTGTGGTGCTGTTACCAAAGCTCACATTCAAGCTGAAGAAAACAGAAAGGAATATATTGCTTCATTAGAAAGAGGTCAAGTTCCATCTAAGAACTTATTGAGAACTATTTTCCCAGTTGATTTCATCTATGAAGGTAAGAAATATAAATTCACTGCTGCTAAGGCTTCCAATGATTCTTATACTCTATTTATCAATGGTTCTCGTTGTGAAGTCAACGTTAAACCATTAAGTGACGGCGGTTTATTATGTTCTTTAGGTGGTAAATCACATTCCGTTTATTGGAAAGAAGAAGTTTCTGCTACCAGAATTTCTCTTAATGGTAAGACTTGTCTCTTAGAAGTCGAAAATGATCCAACCCAATTAAGAACTCCATCCCCAGGTAAATTAGTCAAATATTTAGTTGAAAATGGTGAACATGTCAACGCTGGTCAACCATTTGCTGAAGTCGAAGTCATGAAGATGTGTATGCCTTTAATTGCTCAAGAAAATGGTACTGTTCAATTATTGAAACAACCAGGTTCAACTGTTTCTGCTGGTGATATTTTAGCTATTTTAGCTCTTGATGATCCATCAAAGGTTAAACATGCTTTACCATTCGAAGGTACCTTACCAGATTCTGGTTCAGCTATTGTTAAGGGTACTAAACCAGTTCATTTATTCCAATCTTTATTAGCTATTTTATCCAACATCTTGGGTGGTTTTGACAACCAAGTCGTTATGAATGCTACATTAACCAAATTAATTGAAGTCTTAAGAGATCCTGAATTACCATATTCTGAATGGACCAATCAAGTTAGTGCTTTACACTCAAGATTACCAATCAAATTAGATCAATCATTAATTGAATTAGTCGAAAGAGCTCGTAAGCGTTCCAATGCTGAATTCCCAGCTAAACAAATCTTGAAATTATTTGAAAAAGCTGCTTCTGAACAAACTGATGAAATCTTTACTCAAACTATTGCCCCATTAGTTGCTATTGCAGAATCCTACAAAGAAGGTTTGAAAGCTCATGAATACCATGTCTTTGCTGGTTTATTACAACAATACTATGATGTTGAAGCTTTATTCACTGGTGATAACACTAGAGAAGAAGATGTTATTTTGAGATTAAGAGATGAAAACAAAGAAGACTTGAACAAAGTTATTGCCATCACTTTATCTCATTCAAGAATCGGTGCTAAGAACAACTTGATCATTGCTATCTTAGAACAATATAAGTCCATCTTACAAGCCTCTCCAGAAGCCATTGAAATCTTCTCTGCTCCATTGAAAAAGATTGTTGAATTAGACACTAGAGCTACTGCTAAGGCTACCTTAAAGGCAAGAGAAATCTTAATCTTATGTTCTATGCCATCCATCAAAGAAAGATCTGATCAATTAGAACACATCTTAAGATCTTCTGTTGTTGAAACTAGATACGGTGAATCAACAGGTGCTAAACACAAGACTCCAGATTTCGATATCATCAAGGATGTCATCGATTCCAAGTACATCGTCTTTGATGTCTTGACTCAATTCTTATGCTCCACTGATCCTTGGGTTTCTTCTGCTGCTGGTGAAGTTTACATTAGAAGAGCTTACCGTGCCTACTCTGTTGCTGAATTGAAACACCATTTATCAACAGGTACAAATCAAGCTGCTATTGTTGAATGGAAGTTCCAATTACCAAACTTATCAACTGCTGCTTATAACTCTGTTTCTGAAGCTATTGGTAATGATAAGTCATCTACTTCTATGAACAGAGCTTTATCTGTTTCCGATTTGACCTTCATGATCAATAAGAACGATACCCAACCATTGAGAACCGGTATCTTAGTTCCTGCTACTCACTTGGATGAGGTCGATGAAATGTTAAGCAAGGGTCTTGAAGTTATTCCAAAACGTAAGTCTGCTTCAAGTGGTCCTGCTCCTGATAGATCTGCTGCTGCCAATGGTTCAAATGATTTACTTAACGTTGTTAATGTCTTCATTGGTTCCACTGAAGGTTACGACTCTGAAACTCAAGTTACCTCTAAGATGAATGAAATCATTGAAGATTTCTCTGATGACTTAAAGAGTGCTGGTGTCCGTCGTTTGACTTTTGTTGTTGGTGATAGAGTTGGTTCTTATCCAAAATACTTTACTTACAAGTATTCTGGTTCTGGTTACGTTGAAGATGAAGTTATTCGTCATATCGAACCAGCTTTAGCTTATCAATTAGAATTAGGAAGATTATCCAACTTCAACATTAAGCCAATTCAAGCTGATAACAGAAACATTCATGTTTATGAAGCTGTTGCTAAGAACTCTTCAGGTGTTGATAAGAGATACTTCACAAGAGGTATTATTAGAACCGGTAGTATCAGAGATGATATTACTACTTCTGAATACTTGATCTCGGAAGCTCATAGATTAATGTCTGATATCTTAGATGCTTTAGAAGTTATCGATACTTCCAACACCGATTTGAACCATATCTTTATCAACTTCTCTGCTGTTTTCAATATCACACCAGAAGATGTTGAAGCTGCTTTCGGTGGTTTCTTAGAAAGATTTGGTAGAAGATTATGGAGATTAAGAGTCACTTCAGCTGAAATTAGAATCATGTGTACTGATCCAGTTACTGGTGTTCCATTCCCATTACGTGCTATGATTAACAACGTTTCTGGATATGTTGTTAAGTCTGAAATGTACATTGAAGAAAGAAATGCCAATGGTGAATGGGTTTTCAAATCAATTGGTACTCCAGGTGCTATGCATTTAAGAGCTATCTCCACTCCATACCCAACTAAGGAATGGTTACAGCCAAAACGTTACAAGGCTCATCTTATGGGTACCACTTATGTTTACGATTTCCCAGAATTATTCAGACAAGCTATTGTTTCACAATGGAAGAAATATGATGCAAGTCTTAAGATTCCAGATGATTTCTTTGAATCCGCTGAATTGATCATTGATGATTCTGGTGAGTTCACCGAAGTTACTCGTGAACCTGGTGCTAACAGTACTGGTATGGTTGCATTCAAAGTTACTGCTAAGACTCCAGAATATCCACGTGGTCGTCAATTCATTATTGTTGCCAATGATATCACTTTCAAGATTGGTTCTTTCGGTCCAAGTGAAGATGAATATTTCAACAAGGCTACTGAATTAGCAAGAAAATTAGGTATTCCTAGAATCTACTTATCTGCTAACTCTGGTGCCAGAATTGGTGTTGCTGAAGAATTATTACCATACTATAAGGTTTGCTGGAACGATTCTACTGATCCTTCCAAGGGTTTCAGTTATCTTTACTTGACTGAAGCTGATAAAGCTGAATTAGAAAAAGCCAACAAATTCTTTGCCGTTACTGAAAAGATTGTCGAAGAAGGTGAAACAAGACATGTTATCAAGGCTATTGTTGGTGCTGAAGATGGTTTAGGTGTTGAATGTTTGAAGGGTTCTGGTTTAATTGCTGGTGCTACTTCAAGAGCCTACAAGGATATCTTCACAATTACTTTAGTTACTTGTAGATCAGTTGGTATTGGTGCGTATTTAGTTAGATTAGGTCAAAGAGCTATTCAAATCGAAGGTCAACCAATCATTTTAACCGGTGCTCCAGCTATTAACAAATTGTTGGGTCGTGAAGTTTACTCTTCTAACTTACAATTAGGTGGTACTCAAATTATGTACCGTAATGGTGTCTCTCATTTGACTGCTAATGATGATCTTGCTGGTGTTGAAAAGATTGTTGACTGGTTATCTTACATTCCAGCTAAGCGTGATATGCCTGTTCCAATCTTGGAAAATCCTGAAGACTTATGGGATAGAGATATTGATTTCAAACCAACTAAGAACGAAGCATATGATGTCAGATGGTTGATTGCCGGTCGTGAAACTGAAGATGGTGATTATGAATCTGGTATGTTTGATAAGAACTCCTTCCAAGAAACCTTATCTGGCTGGGCTAGAGGTGTCGTTGTTGGTAGAGCTAGATTGGGTGGTATTCCAATGGGTGTTATTGGTGTTGAAACTAGAATGGTTGAAAACTTATACCCAGCTGATCCAGCCAATCCAGATTCTATTGAAATGATGGTTCAAGAAGCCGGTCAAGTTTGGTATCCAAACTCTGCTTTCAAGACTGCTCAAGCTATTAATGATTTCAACAACGGTGAACAATTACCTTTGATGATTTTAGCTAACTGGAGAGGTTTCTCTGGTGGTCAACGTGATATGTACAATGAAGTTTTGAAATATGGTTCATTTATCGTTGATGCTTTAGTTGATTTCAAACAACCAATCTTCACATACATTCCACCTACTGGTGAATTAAGAGGTGGTTCATGGGTCGTTGTTGACCCAACCATCAACAAAGATATGATGGAAATGTATGCTGATGTTGAATCAAGAGCAGGTGTCTTAGAACCAGAAGGTATGGTTGGTATTAAATACAGAAAGGATAAATTACTTGCAACTATGGGTAGATTAGATGACAAATGTAAAGAGTTGAAATCTAAGCTTGCCGATAAATCTCTTTCTTCCGAAAAACACTCTGCTTTGACTAAGGAATTAGCTGATAGAGAAGAAAGATTATTACCAATCTATCAACAAATCTCAGTTCAATTTGCCGACTTACATGATAGATCAGGTCGTATGTTAGCTAAGGGTGCCATCCAAAAGGAATTAGAATGGGTTGATGCTCGTCGTTACTTCTTCTGGCGTGTTAGAAGAAGATTGAACGAAGAATATTTGATTCGTAGAATCACTGAAAATTCAAACAATCTTACCAGACTTGAAAAGGTTGCTAGATTGAACTCATGGTTAGCTTCTGATTTGAATCTTGATAATGATAAGGAAGTTGCTCTTTGGATTGAAGAAAACCGTAAATCATTAGAATCCAACTTGAAGAAACTTAAGGGTGACTCTGTTAAACAAACATTGGCCAAATTATTCAAGACTGATTTCAAGAGTACTTCTGAAGGTTTAGGTGATATTCTTTCTCTTTTATCTGCTGAAGATAAAGAAAAAGTTCTCCAAAACTTGAAATAAGTTCCTCTTTCAAATTAATAAACTTTTGTTATTACTTTTTTTATTAATATGACCTTGTACATATTATCTCCAATTTATTAATGTTTTTTTATTTCTATGTTTTTTTTATATATACTGTCTTTGCTTTTCATTTTGATACTATAATTTGTTTATCGTTTATATTATATATTTTTGCTGTTTTTTAATATAAATTGATTTATTTCTCAAACATTGACTTTAATGTATTCAGTCCTTTCTATCATTATAAGTAAACTTAAACCAGTCTAAAGTAGAACGAGGGAGATTTTCGAAAAGTTCCTAGGATATGGAGGGCGCTATTGTGGGCCAATCATACCTAGATATTCATACATAAGACCGACTGACATTAGTCCATGATCACTCCATGCCATTGTTGATTGACTGATGAACGAGCTTGATCTATACCCATAAATGCTGTAATTACCTTCTGATTATCGTCACTCGCGCTATTGCAATATCTATTACAACATTTGGCTATGTGACATTATACGACTTAACAAGACACAAAAAATGGAACTGTGTTTTTGTTTGATTGTTGGTTGTTTTTCTTTATGTGTTTGGATATGCTATTCATAAGAAACTATTGTCTTTGCTTGTTCAAGTCGGTATAACAATGCTGTCTGGAACTCTTGGCAAGTGCCTTAGTACTTTGCTTATTTCAACCCTCTTGATGGGAGATTTTGTCAATGGTATATCTTTTGATGTTGCCTCAGTGAAACCAAACTCTGTTAGCAAATATTTGATCCAGATGAAAAAGCCATTTACAATGGAGAAATTGTGTACAGCTGATGATAAAGCCATCATTTATGGGAGTAATAATGATAAGGCGGGTGGTAAAAAGCTTGGAAGAAAACACTTAAGAGAGTCAATCATTCAAACATTTTCCTTTGGTCAGTTTGAAGGTTTTACCGGAGTATTGGATCGTGACCAATTGTTGAGAGTCGCCAACAACCCTCTAGTAATTATCAGACACTAATTTCATATTTTGATCTCATCTTACTTTTTACTAACTATAGATGTATCTTCTAGGTTGCTGATATAACTCCAGATGTTGTGGTTCGTGCAGTTGATGTCAAGGTTCAAGAAAATGCTCCTTTGCACTTAGTCAGACTTTCAAGAAAATCGCATGTTCCTGCAACCCTTGAGGCGGGGGACTTTTATTATGACGATGAATATCAAGGTGAAGATGTCACAGTATATATTGTTGATACTGGTGTATTTGTGGACCATCCTCAATTTGAAGGTAGAGCAAAAAAAGGACCCAACTTTAGTAGCGATGTAAAGAACGAGGATTTTGTTGGTCATGGTACTCATGTTGCTGGTATCGTTGGGTCTAAGACTTTTGGCGTTGCAAAAGAGGTGAATATAGTATCTATCAAAGTATTAGACCGATATGGCCAAGGAACATTATCATCGGTGATTGCAGGCTTGGAATATGCCGTTAATCACAGGGAAGAGAACGGTGACAAACCTGGAGTTGTCAATCTATCGTTAGGTGCTCCCAGAAGTGAAATATTAAATCACGCTTTGGATGCAACTGCGGAGTCGGGTATGTTTGTTGTTGCAGCGGGTGGAAATGCAAATATTGATGCTTGTAGCACATCCCCAGCAAGTTCAAAACATGCCTTTACGGTTGGTGCAATTGATGCGAAGCAAGACAAAATAGCCGCATTTTCCAATTGGGGTAAGTGTATTGATATGTTTGCCAGTGGTGTAGATGTAGAGAGCGTATCAATCGACACGAATGATTACTCTGATGTTCAAGTACTATCTGGTACCTCTATGGCTAGTCCAGCAATTGCAGGTCTTAGTGCTATTCTACTAAGTAAAGAGGTTAGTGTAAAAGATTTGGAATCAGAACTAAAGGAGATGGCGATACATGGAATTATCACCAAAAGGAATATTATGCTGAAACCAGGGACTCCAAACCTAATAGCATCAAATGGACTTCGAGGAGACGACTACCTGGGTACTGGATTCATTAATCCCTCTAGGACTCCTCAGTTGTGGTCAAACTATACTAATAACCGTAATACTTCTCTATTAAGGGTCACCCTCAATAACTAATTGCTCAAATATTTTATCGGAAATTTTTGTATTGAGACTTAAAAGCAAAATGCATATAAACTTTATATAAATATATATATAACTGGAGTCAAAAAGATTTTTCAAAGAAATGGTAAACAAGATATACTACAAATGATAATTGGAACGAAAATGTATAGAAATTTCACACGAATATTTGATTGATTTTCATTATAATATCGTCCGAGAGGATGTTGTACGAGACATAAAGAGTAGAAGTACATTTGATTTGATCATCTATAAAACTCTCTTCGCCCTCTTCATCAACATCATTTGATTCCTCTTTTGGTTTGTTGATGAATGACTCTAATTCACCTAGTAATTCGGGATCAATATCATCTAACTTTGAAGATTGGCCAGTCAAAGACTGAGTGCATTGATATGTTTCTCTCAATGTGTTTGGAGGAATGTTGATAAAGAATCTACCGCCTTCTTCTGATTTTATCTGGCTATTCTTCTCTGGGTTAAGCTCGTCAATATTAGAAAGCTCCAATGAAAATTTAATATCAAATTCTTTCATCAATGGAACCACAAATGCATTATAAAGTCTTTCGGAGACCTTACTGAATTTGTGAAACTTTAGAAGAGGGGAATACACTCTAATGTCGTGAGCAGAAAACTTGGATTTGAATATAAGCTCTGAGTTATGTCTTTCGGTATATCTCGAACGTAATAGAGACATGAATTGTTCAAAAGAAGTTGAGACAGAATTGACTGGATTATTGAAACATGAAAGACAAAGTTCCTCGTTGCCTTGGATAAGAGAACGACAAAGAATACAGTTAGATGTACCTCCAGCACCAGGGGCAAAGTAAGCTTGTTGAATTTGCTCTGGAGCATTCCCATTTGCATTATTGGTATTCATATTAACCATACCATGTTGAGGATTACCTCCTTTGAAAGCATTTGGTCTATCCATCATACCAGGTTGTTGAGCTCCATTGAGCCTTACCTTCAAAAGTCTGCTCATATCAATTTCATCTCTGAGCTTATTCGACTGAATTCTACCTGAACCAGTCTTTCTCTTCTGACTTCTTTCTAGAATTCTACATGGATGACACGTTTTATATTGTAAATGTTCTGGTGGTTCAGTCCAATATCTCTTCTTTTTACAACGACGACATATTCTGGGCTTGCTGGTACCGGGCTCGTACACGATATTGTCACCTGGTTTGCTACTCATTGTTCGTCAGCCCTTCTATATTTAAGTTTAATGTGAATATAGTTTAAGCTTTATAGTTAGAGCACTGTTTACCTTCTATTGCACTACTCTACTATCTTTCGCGATTGGTGCTTATCGATTTTCAAAATCCAAATTGTATTGATCTATATCAAGTGATAAGGATTAAAGTAATTGTGAGCTCTAATCAAGTTCTACCTTCGTTGGCGATTGATTGCAAGTGATTTCTACCTTCGGTGGCGTTATGAAAGAGTGTAAACAAGGAGTGGCAGAAGTTGTTGGATGATATCTCCTTTTTTTTCAAATGAAAAAGGATCTGTGGTGCAAGGTGTTTTCGAATGCGTTCAAAAGTTGGTATAGACACATTCTTTCTTATTGGCTGTTCAGTATCTTACTGATAAGGGAGGTAAACAGGATAACGGGCTGTCTACGTATTTGAAAGACAATTAAACTCATGAGTTGCAACACTCTGAAAAGAGCTTTACGTTCAAACTTTTATAGATAAGCCTACATAGCTAACAGTTCACGAAATCAATTCGAGAAAAGAAAACTGGCAAGCTTAGAGAAGACTTCGTTAACTCGCTGCTGCCTCTAATATACTTAAAAATGAGTTTTACTAGTTTCTCTAGAAGAAAAAAATACAGAATTAGGTTAGTTTTATTGCCCTTGAAAGTTTATGACCTCTATTCATGAAGAATATGTGTATATGTATCTATATTAAGTTTTCTTAAAATTTGAAGAAACCTTGTTCTTCTAAGTAAAGAACAATTTTTTGGATAGAGACTAAAGCGCCTTCTTCATGCAAATCGACGTTAAGTTCAGCGTCTTCTGGGAAGACGTAGTTTTCGACATCTTCTCGGTGGGAAGCGTAGTATCCCTTTCTATCCTTTTTAGTACAGATATCTAAATGGGTACCAATTGATACGTTGATGAAAGAACCAGATTTGGAAATGATCTTTCTTGCGTCAGCGATTTCTTTTGTTGATGGGGCAACAGCTGGGTTGGCAATGATAACACCAGCACCAGATCTTACGAGCTCACCGGCAACAAATGGAACAGCACTGCTTGGAACGTTTTTACCATCTAAAAGAGAAATGTGTCTACCACCTTCAAATTGATTGAAAGTAGCTTGTAAAGCATAACTCAAAGCGTCAACACCAGAGTTAGGTAAACCAGTGATATATAAAGCGAAACCTTGCTTTGGTCTTGGAGGATGGGAAGTTCTCAAGATTTTGACAACCTCTGGGTAAGAAAACCATTCTGGAATGTGAGTACCATCTCTTAATCTCTTTCTCAATTCAGTACCAGAAATGTTTAAAGTTTTGGTACCTTCTTTAACGGTATCTATTGGGGCATATCTATCTTCATCTGGTAAGTAAGTGACCATTCTGAATGGAACAACTTGAATACCTAAATCTTCTTTATATTGTTCAACTAATTCTTGAGCATCGTATGGACCGTAGAAATCGACACCCTTAGAGTTAGAACCTGGACCAGCATGGTCTCTACCAACAATGAAGTGGGAAGCACCGAAATTCTTACGGATAATGGCGTGCCAAACAGCTTCTCTGTCACCACCCATTCTCATAGCTAAGGGAAGCAAAGCTAATTGAGCCATACCATTTGGATATTTTTTGATGATTTCTTGGTAGACCTTGACTCTGGTGTGGTGATCAATATCACCTGGTTTGGTCATACCAACGACTGGGTGGACTAAGACATTAGCTAAATGTTCACGAGCGGCTCTGACGGTTAATTCTCTGTGAGCTCTGTGCATTGGGTTTCTAGTTTGGAAAGCAACAACTTTTTCCCAGTTTCTGACTTGGAATTCAGATCTTAATTGAGCTGGGGTCTTTCTGAAAGCACTGTAGTCATAGTGAGTTGGTAAAGTGATGGCTTGTAAAGCACCACCAACGTAGACATCACCGGCGGTTTCAAATAAGTATTTGATAGCTGGATGTTCTGGATCACCTCTGAAAACTTTCTTGGCTTCGTTTTGCTTGTCTGGGGTATAAATATCAGCAATAGTTAAGATGGCTAAAGCTTGGTCATCTCTTGGATCTCTCAAGACAACTCTTTCACCAACAGCGTATTTAGAAGCATCGCCTTTGGATAAATCTAAATTGATTGGAATAGACCAGACTTCACCAGTTGATAATCTTAAGTTTTCAACAACTGAGAGATAGTCCTTTTCGGTCAAGAAACCTTCTAATGGAGAGAAACCACCGTTTAAAATTAATTCTAAATCACATAATTGACGATCGGTCAAAACAATTGATTTCAAAGATGTAATTTCGTTTAACAATTGTTCTTTGATTGGAGCATCTCTAGCAATGAGATCCTTCAAGACCCCTCCGTGTGGTGTAAGCATTTTTGTTTATTTTTTTGATAATGTGTTAATTATTGAACAAATTAATAACACAAACTTCATATATATTTAAATTTCAGTAAAAATTTCAAAAATTTCACCGACGATTAAAGCAAGTAGTTATAGTTTTGTGCTAAACTGTGTGTAATAAATTATAAATAAGAGTCATTTCACGTGACTGGGGACAATTTTTAGACGCGCACTGCCTCGAATAGGAAAATGTATGTGATTCTTTACGGTCTAGTTAAGTGTGATAGCGCTGAAGATGATTCAATCTCTTGTACCGTTACTTAAGTACATGAATAAACCGGGGAACTGCATATCCACGATTCCGAGGTAAGACAGGTGTGTAAAGTACAGGTCTTGGAAGACGCCATACTAAATCTGTGATAGTTATAGATAATAAAGATGTGTCAAATTGTTTATGGTTTTTATTATATTTATATACATCAGTATTCGATTTTTCTTGGTATGAATTTATGCTCATTGCTATCATAGAAGTCCCTGCATTCTATAATCCTTAATTCACACTCTTTCATGGTCTTTGAGTCCCCTATTTTTCCTTCTACGAATTTTCCCAGATTTTGAAAGCACAATTTTTGTGTCAGATGTAACACATTTGACATAACACTGAGCACCTCATTCACCGAGTCGAGAAGATAATCACTATGCTGGGCATTTGAGCTTGGCGTTTGGTTTTTTTTACAGAAAACTCTATCAAGTAGTAAAGCGGAGAAAAGATCGCCAACACCTGTGAAATATGATTTCAATCTTGGTATTTCAAACAAATAAACATCAGAATTCAAATCAATTGACGAAATTGCGCAATAAAATACGTCTTCATTTATCTTGGATGATTGATAATCGCCCTGTATTATATCCAGTGAGCTAAGTGATGAAACCACAATATGTTTAACGTTATATTTCTGATGCATAGTTTGAAATGCTCTTTTTAGTGTTTGTCTATCGGTGATAGTGGTATTAAGAAGAAGTTCCATCTCAAATTGGTTCGGAGTTATAATATCAACTGCTTTAGACTCCAGTATACTTTGATAAACAGATATGACTTCTTCACTCACATACAATTGACCTTCGTCTCCCATCACAGGATCAAGAAGCCACATTGTGTTTGGATTCTTCTTCTTCAGGTCTATACAAATCTCCCCTACAGCTTTAACTGTGTCTGCTCCGTGAATATACCCTGTCAATATGGCGCTATAAGACATGCCAATATCCATTAAACCTTGGTACATCTCTTTTATCTCGTCTCCACGTGTCGTAGTTCCTGTTACATCCCCATAACCTGTATGGTTTGAAAAGTTAACTGAATTCAATACATCAACGTCCCATCCAAGCGTTTGTAGTGGGAAAGTAGCCGCTTTGTTGCCTACATACCCATGAACCACATGTGACTGAATTGACAACACTTTCTTTTCGGTAGACGGCACTGTCATTTTCTGATGATGTTCGTAAATATTATGAATCTATCTATTGTAATCGATTGTAGTTTATTGTTAGCCTTATTTTATGAGACTCGCAAGCTAGTTTTCCTTGTGAAACCTTGAGCCTGTTGATGATATTCGTATCCAACTCTTTATAACAACTATATTACCTTGTTGTACATCAATTAATGTATAGCAGTTGGATTTTCCAAGAGTCACGGTGTTTGATGACTCAACTATCATTTTCATTAAATTTACCTTTTCTTATCCGTTATTAAAATACTTAGATGATAATTTAGCTCGCCAAATCCGATGTTTTTTTTTTCGATTATCAGGTATAAGAGAATTCATTTATTTACGCGGGTATTTTGTGAATACTTACTTATAGTATTTACATTATAGAATGATTTATGTTCACTATTAAAAAGAGGAATGCTAACTAGCAGCTAACTAGCAGCACGTAAACACAGGAGGTCTACCTGAGACCTTCTGTATTCTCTCAATGATGACTGTTTTAGAACTGGGCTCCAATAAATCCAAAACTGGACCAATTGGATTCTCTGCTGTGCTTTCGTAAGGAGAGGACCGTTCTTTATCTTGCAGAAGGGTTTCAGTTTTCTTGTAGCTAGCCTTATCAATTTCTCCAGACAAATACTGCCTCCAATTTTCTTGTAATCTTATGTTTGTATCCGTATCGACTTCATCTTCGTTGTCATCAATCAAGGACGGTGGGCAAGGACCAGATGTTGGATTATCGGACTCGCCTTCTGATACTTCCATTTCCTCAGGTATGGTACCGATTCTATTTTCTTTGTTCTGTCTTAAAATGAAAGATCTTCTTCTCGAAGACAATGGTGTTTCTATTGCGTTATTCATATTTATCGTCGGCGTTGTGACTGGTACCTCCATGTGCTCATCAAATATCAAAACTCGTGTTCTTCGAGCTAGATCGAGGGGACCATGACCAGGTGTCTCTAAACACTTGACTACATTCCAAGCCTGACCTTTCAATACAGCCCATTGTTTCTTCCACATTCTTTCAGTGAACTCGGGGTCTCTAGCAAACATTTCCCTCATCAAAACACTAGTATCTTCCCACCATTTTGTAGAAGTTAGCAACTTTAGAAAATGAAATCTCGTTTTTTGTGAAAATGGGCGACCAATAACTGAAAGAGGTAAGAAAAGCCATCCAAAAGGAAAAGATCTCCATTCATTTGGGTGCTTCCAAGGGAAAGATAAACCAGAATCTATTGCTCCAATCTTTATATCATATCTATCCGAAAGTTCATCATAAGTTGCCTTGATCATCCAGTTGTCAATACCTCTATCAGTATTTCTCATAATAAAATCCAGTATGACTAGCTTTTCTACTTCTTCAGATAATTGTTGTAAAAGCTCCTCAGTCCATTGGATACTGTTGGTATTAGATTGACTTGGTGAGCCCCATAGGATGGCCTTCTGTCCGGGAAGTGGGTTCTCTCTGAAAAACTCATCTGCACATTTATAATCATTCAGAAACAATTGGAATGAACCTATCTTGGGTTGTTCTTTCTTCTTTTGTAACTTTCTCTTCCAGCGATGTACAAAGGTATAGTAAAATTCTTCAGATGCTATGCCGACTGTATCAGTATATGGAACAATAAATATTTGAAGTTGCCTATCTAATAAACTTGCTGCACTCTCAGCTATGAACCCAGTATTTGGAATCAAACAACTCCTTCCAAAAAAGCAAGGAAATAGGTTCCTATGGATCCATTTTGTCCATTTTGGGGACAGGGGACCATATGGTTCTTCATCTTTTGGCTTGAAAACTCCTATAATCTCTCTATTTCTGCTGAATATAAAGTAACTCCCAGAAGAGCCAGCTGAAATCCTTACAGGTTTTATTCCAAATTCCTCTATAGCAAGGATACCTTCCCTTACTATGTTTTCAAACTCTTTTTGGGTTACTGGGCCAGAGTTTGTAAATCCTTCGGATGGAATTGTTGATATAGGCTGAATATAGGGCGGTGCCTTAAATACGGAGTACAATATCTCATTAGGAGTAGGTTGAATCTCACGGTCCAATATATGCCAGTTTGATAACGTTGTAGATATATCATTGGTCCATCTATTCAAAGTTTGGTTAATGGATTTGATACTAAAGTCTGAACGCTTCCTTTTCAAGCTCCTTGGACGATCGGAGGACGCAGGTAACAATGGCGAGGATTCATCATTTGAGTTAGGCTCAGTTACAATTTGAATTGAGTAATTATCTATTTCCATCAGAAGGCCTGCATGAAAAAAAATTGAAACTAGTTTCAAATATATCTCTGTGTGTAAAATACAGAGTCTAGAACGGTTGGGGGGGATTTAATAAAGTATAAGGTTTAGAACGCACTCGTTGTCTGAGGTCAGCTGAAGAGGATCACTTGCATGGCTCTACATCCACATTAAGCACCATAATACTACTCTGAAACGATACGAAACGATCTCCTTGAAACACGCCGCACCGCAATAGATCAACCCCTTCCTGGACAATCACTGGCGCGACTTCCAGGTGACGATCTCAAAAAACACCGCTTTTCTAGATCTTCTCACTCTTCTCACTGAAATTCAGTTCGCACTCCTTTGATTCTAGACGGCCTTCCCCGTGATGAGAGAAAAGAGATTTAAAGTTTATACAGAAACTTACTCTGGAGTAGACAAAAAGTGTTCCCTTTGTGAAAAAACGAATCTAAGCACCGTTATATAACTGCTGTTGGACACCCGGTTGGCAACCATGTCTAACTAAGCTCTTACCGAGAAATGCAGTGTCCGTTGCATCTTTACCTTGTCATGGCACCACAAATGCATGCCATTGGGGTGATTTATTTTCTCCCCATCAGCACCTGTTTCTGGTGTTTTGAATTTGAATGTATTTCATTTTTCGAATTTTTAGTTGATACTTAACCTCTATATTATATCACTCTTGTAAAATCCTATGGTGACAAGTTAACCATATGGTATAATACTAAATATTAGAGCAATATAGCTATTTCGTATCACATCTCGTGCAGCTTAACGCACACACTGTAGAAATGACAATAATTTCACATTTTACACGGCGATGAAATTGTTTGAGACATGCATTTTGCATTAACTTCCTACTAATTTGGTTTCTTTGCATTATTTACTATTCTCCTTTATGAGTAAGGTTTGATGGCCTGCATGGATCAGACGGGGACTACTCATTATTATTAACTTCAATAGTTGGTCATTGAAAGTGTTTATAAAAAATACTTGATAAAATATATGTTTACATAAATTATTCAATTCTCGATCTGAACTGTTGGTTACCAACTGGTGAAATTAACTTTTTTCTCGATCGTTCTCTTTTTGGGAATTAGTACTCTTTTGTTTTGAATTTTATACTTTTTGAACTTTCGGAAATTGTGATCTATATGAACAGGATGTTTATCTTCAAGTGAGTTCTTGAAATTTCTATCTGTTGAGGACAAGAAAGAAATTCTGGCCTGAAACGAAAAGTCATGGGAACATTTATTATCATGATCACTATTGTTATCGCACAGAGATCTGCGACTTAAAGCTTTTGATTCAAAAGATATACTGCATATTTGGCTATTGTTTGAGCTCATTAGTCTCTTCTGCACCCGAGTCATCATTTCTTCTTGAGAATTGTCAGGGTCAAGTGAATTGGAGCTGATTTCATTATCTTCCTTCTTTGGTTCCCTTGAGAAAGGAGATGACAACTTCCCATCATACTGTTTTGTTACAAAAAGTTTATTATAGATATATTGCTTATTCTTGTTTACACTTTGAGCACATCTTGGATTTCGTTTCCAATCTAGACCTTTAAATACCAAATTATTCCCAAAGTCGTCTGGGATATTACTTGATAGAGTCTGCTTCGCAAGCTTTTTGTCACTAAGTATACTTGGGAGCGGTTCTTCACGTTCGCTGAAATTCAAATTATCCAATATTTCTACCGAATCGTCCTCAAACAATTTTGGTCCGTATATCTTTTCCCTCTCTATATCAAACTTGAATGAATTCGACTCACACAAGTTTCCATAATATCTTTTTATATTGAAACCCTTTCGCCATGTCTCTTCAGATTCTACAATACCATAAACCTCGCGTGTTCTAAATTTACTCACAAATGCCATCGTTTCCATACAACTGCTGTGTCGGCTGAAAAAATAGCGCAATGTCATCGGCAAGAGAATGTTTTTTTCCTTATCTTTGATAAATAGCTTGGATGTTTTAACGTTTTCAAATATTTTATCTTCATTATCATTGAAATCATTTGCAGCAACAAAATCATCTGTAAGAAATTCACTTGAATTCAATTTGATGATACCCAATCTTTCGAAATATCCACTAGTAACATTGATTGTTGGCTTTACAAGGACATGACTGTTTCTTATATCATCCACAATGTCATCTGGATATCCTATATGAATTACGAACTTGGGCAGAGGATCCAATTTTTCTGATGTGCCCCTAATTAAATCAAATAATGACTGTATGCTAAAATATGGGCTAATCTGAAGACTATTTGTGTCTGTGTTTGCATTATTCTTATCGTTCAACTCTTTTTCTAATTTCTGAATCCTCTTCTTGATATAACTATTGAAGATCAAGCAGTGTTTGCCAAATTTCTCTCCCAAATATACCCACACCTCTTCAAACCCAGAGATAAGATCTGGGAGGACAAACTTGGTGCCTGAAGGGTACATCTCAATCATTTCACCTAATTGATGGATTCCTTGCATATTAGAAAGCATTGAAATATTGTCCTGTCTATATGCAAACGTTGTATCAAGATATATTGAATTCAAAGTCAAAGGACGTCGGCTTGGAATCTTCAATTCTTTCGTATAAGGAAGTAAATGCATGTTGTATTTTAACGAGGTTACAAAGAATTCTTCTGCTCTAAGATCACCTGTATACAAGCACGATCTATGTTGATCTTCACTCTCGATAAGAAACATAACACTTCCAATACAGTGGTATGAAGGGATCATAACGATATGTACCATCTCCTTCCTCAAATGAAATTGTATTCTCTTATTTACTGGATATACTGAGATTGCTTGTATTACAGAGTCTGAAATTGATGGAACTGATTTCAAGAGAGACTTAGTGGCATTAGTAGTCACTATTGGCACTTTTGAGAATAGTTTTGTTTTTCCTATTAAACCAGTAAGATGGTCTGTATGTACATGGGACAGAAGAAATAGTTCGGTTGAACAAAATCTATTATCTGGGGTAAAATTATCAACTTTGATGCTTGGAAACTCCCGTATTACGCCATCAAATGTAAGACCCTGCAGTAGATTTCAAACATGTTAGTAACCAGATATTCAATCAAAATTTGCCATATAATATACCAACCAGTTGGGGAGCCATTTTGTACTCTATTTGGTGCTTCAAAATCATATTTCCCTTCACTACTCATCTTTTGAAAAAGATGGCAAATATAGATAGATGCTTTTTTTGTGAGATTTCCAGTTTGGCGTCTGTCACGTGATGTAAAAATCTTCAATTGTCATTATAGGTATTGAACAGAAAGCATTGTCGAATACCATTCTAAAGACACATAACTAGATGCGATAATATAAAGATTACGTTTCGAAGGATACAGGAATTACATAACAAACAGAATCTAACACATGAATAAAGGTTAATAATATAAATAAATATAACAGAAGTTTATCGTAAACAAAGACTTTTTTTTTAATTAATGAGCATTATATTAATTCGTATTCTTCCTAGAACATCAACTCATAATTTGGACTCTACTTTAGCTAAGTAATCACCAAAGTATTTTATATACAACTCAGCTCTCTTTTTGGAATCTGAAACTTTAGTTAAAGTTAAATCAACTTTGATAATTGGTAAGACGGCTGGTGCGGTTTTATCTTCGTAAGGTTCAAAATCGAAATCGTCAAAGAAATCGACTGACTTGGAAAGAGTTTTAACTGATGATGATAACACTTCAACCTTGGCAGTGAATCTGTCGGAGTTTTTAGGTGGTGCAATCAGTTCTTCGAAAAGTGGATCTACCAAATCAGATGGAGCGTATGTTGGGGTACCGTAGGCGTAAACTTCAGCTTTCTTAGAAGCTTTGCTGATGATGGCATTGAGCACATCAGCTGGAACTGGTTTAGATAAAACAAATTCCTTGGAAACAACAATAGGTGCAGGCTTTGCTGGTTTTTCAGGAGCTGACTTTCCGTCTTTAGCAGATGATTCAGCAGCTGGTGCTTGTCTTAATTCTATGTTAGACAAGTCTAAGTGAGATTTTGAATCAATGTATGAAGCAATATTGACATTTGCATCTTTAGATATAGTACCTAAGTATGCCAATACATCACCTTTCAAAATACGACCATTTGGACCTGTAGCTGTTATGTTAGCTAATGCATCTTCTTTAGTTATATTGTGAGTATGTAATAGAATCTCGACGGAAGGGAACAACTTTTGAGAAGGATTGGCCTTTCCACCTGAAACTTTAGGAGTGGGTGTTGATTTGGTTTCCTTTGGTTCAGCCTTAGGTGTAGCAGCTGGTGTTGGTGGGGGAGGTGTAGTAGCTTTAACAGCGCTTTCACTTTCAATTTCTGGGAAGGTTAAATCGGCGATGTTGTCACCAGGTTCAGCAATAAATGCAATTGGTAAACCAACTTTGATTCCTTTGTCACCATCATGTTTTAAGATCTTGGCAAGGATACCATCGTCCAATGCTTCGACATCAATTGTAGCTTTGTCTGTCTCGACCTCTAATAAGATGTCACCTGATGAAAAAGCTTCACCCTCTTTGACTTTCCATGATACAATTCCACCTTCTTCCATAGTTGGAGACATTGCAGGCATTCCAAATGGACTTACATCTTGTCTGAACAAACTTGAGTGAAATGCTAAGAAGAAAAAAATGAATGTTAGTATATTTCAAAAATATATGGCATGATAATTCATATGAGACTTACCTCTTCTATAAACCACAGCTTTCAATGAAGCTCTGGTACACTTGGTTATCAAAGTAGCAGATCTAAGCATTTCTATAGTCCTCAGTTTCTTTTCCTAGATTTCTATAATGAATTAACCAAGGAGACGTACAAATTTCGAAATAAACCTACTCAGCTTATATCGTCTCAATGATGTTCCCCAATTTCTTATATTTTCTAGTAAGCGGATCTTTTGCTCCCGTAATGGAAATCGACGCGCCGTCTTTATATTTGGGTCGATTTTTGAAAGCGACGCGTCTGTACGACTATTGGGTCGATCCGACTTTTTCATGCACAATTTTTTTTTTTATATTTAAAAAATTTTTATCTATATTAGGGTTAAAGAAGAATTGAAGGTGTGCAAACATACCCAAAAAGTAAATACCAAAGAAACAAACATGGCCAAAAGATCATTGAAAAGATCTTCTGAGCAAAGAATCGCCAAAAGAAGAAAAGAAGAAGACGCCAAATTAGGTGTTGGGCTTTTCACACAATTAGATGGTGAAGTTGAAGAGGATTTCATAGAGAGTTCAGAAGATGAGCGCAAATGGGATGATGAAGAGCAAGATTACGAATTGGCACCAAGATCATACAATAATGGTCAGACTGAAATGGTAGAGGGTCTTCCTATTCGTCAACTTGATGGTACAATTAAAAGAGTTATGAGAGACAAAGTATCCGAAAAGAAATCAGAAGATGGAAAAGATGATAAAGAAAAAGACAACTCCGATGAGGAAGAAGAAAAAGAGGATTCTGATAAAGAGGAAAAAGAAGAAGATGACGATGATGAAGAAGATGCTGCCTACAAGAACTTGACCCCTCATCAAAGGCTCATCAAGACCAAAGAAGATATTGCCTATTTGGCTGAACAATTGATAGAAAATCCAGAAGAGAACGTCAATGCATTAACTCGTCTTCGAAAGATGGCACACTCTAAGAATCCTGTTACAAGTAAGTTAGCATTGCTATCAATGGTTCCTGTATTCAAGAGTATTGCTCCTTCCTATAGAATCAGACCTCTTACTGATACCGAAAAAAGAGAGAAAGTATCCAAGGATGTTGCCAAGTTGAGATATTTTGAAGAAACATTAGTTATCAATTACAAGCAGTATATTGATCTCTTGAACCAAAAATCTAAATTGTTTTTCCACAATCCAAAAGTTACCGATGATGATGTTCAGCTCGGTTTATTGGCTACAAATGCCGCTTGTGAACTTTGTGTATCATTAAGATTTTTCAACTTTAGAGATGATTTGATTCAATTAGTGATCAGAAGAGCCGTGCGCAAACCTCAGACACCTGAAGAGTTCAAAGTTTTTGAAAAATGTATCAAGACCCTTGAGGAATTATTGAAAGATGATTATGCATCGGGTGATATCTCTTTTGATATCACTAGAATTTTGTGTAAATCATTAAGAGCCAGAAGTTACAATGTAGATGAAAGTGCAGTCAATGTGTTCTTATGCTTATCATTATTGAATGATTATGATCCAAACGCATCTGAAGAAGAGAAACAAGAAAAAATCAAATTGAGAAAGAAGGATAGAGTTCATTTGACCAAGAAACAAAAGAAACAAAGGAAGGAAAGAAAATTAATCGAAGAAGAAATGAGAAATGCAGAACAAGCCGTTACTGCAGAAGAAAGAGAAAAATATCAAGCTCAAGTTCTCAAAATGTTACTCACATTATACATTGATATCCTGAAAGTGAAACCTGACAGATTGATGGCCCCGGTCTTGGAAGGTTTGTCTAAGTTTGGACATATGGTTAACCTTGATTTACTTGGTGATTTCTTACAAGTTCTTCGTGAAGTTGCAGGTGATATTCTCTCTGAAACAATAAACAAAAGCGCTCTCACATCATCACAAACCCGTCAAGTGTTACTTTGTATTGTTACTGCATTTGCTCTTATTGCAAATATGCCTTCTAAAAAGATTCATGTTGATTTATCCAAATTTTCTGATCATCTCTACTCTTTATTACCATTGTTATCATATGATGCAGATATTGAATTCTCACATAAAACACTGAGATTGTTAGATCCATCTCGTAATGAAATGGATCAAACAATCAAACCAGCAGTTAATGTTTCCACAAAGGCTGAATTGTTGTTAAAGTCTTTAGACTCATTGTTTTTCACCTCCAAAACAGCAAATAAAATCAGAGCCAATGCATTCACCAAGAGATTATATCTTTCACTTCTACATCTTCCTGAAAAATCTTCGATTGCAGTCCTGAAATTCGTCAATAAGTTAATGACTCGTTATCCTGAAATTTCAGGTTTGTATTCAACTGAAGATAGAATTGCCAATGGAAAATATAACGCTAATGCTGATGAAGTAGAAAGAGCAAATGCGGATGTTGCCGTATTATGGGAAAACGTTCTTTTGGAAAAGCATTACTCACCTACCGTCCAAATGGCTACTAAATCCCTATTTAAAATAGTGAAATAGATTAGCGACTTCGCTCCATATATATGACATATCTTGTATAATAGCTAATAACAAAACATTTGCCACTCTAATTGACCACAAATAAGAATTTACAGTATTACATAACATTACAGTTGAAGAGTAAAAAAAATTGGTATTCACTACGTAGCGTAAAAACCCTAAAACATAAGACACGAGGCCTAAAAGACAAACAGGTATAAATGCATCATAAATCGATAGGCACACTTGTCCCATCGGTGTCAACTTTGAAAACAGATACTTTAGCAACTGATTTACCTATCGAACCACTGGTATCAGAACCATTTCCAATTTCAGTGGTACTAATCAAGCTCTCATTTTTGAACCCATTTGATGAATTTCCAGATGAATTTGAAGTTTCCTTCTTACTGACCTTGTTGAACACATCATTCATAAAACCGAAATCTCTATCAGACGAGTCTAACTCAAACCAATCCATCTTAGAAGTCTCTTTATCAAAAGAGAACCAACTGTTCGTATCTACTGGAACGGAAGTTGAGATAGTTGAATTTATCCTCTTCAGCAACGTACTACCACCTTCGATGGGATTATCAACCCCAGGATGATTTTCTTCACCATATTGAAATGGTATTTCAATATTCTTGGGAACCTCCATATGCTTATTATCATACTTATCAAAATTCTCGTGTTGCCTCTTAAAAACACCAAGCATACGAGATTCATGGTTTGCAGCAGCAGAGTGTGAGTTACGTCTTTGATGAGGTGGGACGTATTTGGTATATGGGATTTTGAAGTCTCCAACAGAATCCTTTCCTTCGTCATCAGAAGTAGACACTTTTGGAAGAAAGTGTGCTGAATGACCTTCTGTATTCTCCCCGTGAAGATATCCTGACATAGGTGGAATTGGAGAACTCAATAAAGAGGGGTAAAAATCACCTTTGGAATCCCTTTTGTTTTTGGTAAAACGGTGAACAGAAGATTCATGCATAGACAAAGCGGGATTGTTGGTAGTCTTATTAGCTATAGCATTTCCGCTAGATTTCTTACGGTGTCTGACATCTTCTAGCATGAAAACTTCATCGTCGACTTCATCAATATCCTCGTCAGACTCCAAAGCATCTTCATCAAACTCAATAGGTCTGCTTAATGGCGATCTCAAGAGACGTAAACTTGGAGGAATATACTTTCCGGATGTTCCAAGCGATCCCGGAACTTTGGCATCTCTCTCATTTTCCTGTTGATGAGGGGATAATTTTATGTCTTCAAATCCCTGAGTGATAGAAGATATTTTTCCGGTGTATGAATTAAGCTTCTTATCGTTTCTGAAATAACCATTATAATTATTGTAACCTTTGTAACTCTTACCATATAACCCATTGTTTGTCCTCAAATACTGATCTTTATCTTTGTGAGCACTCATACTATTTCTATGATTATAGTTTCTTCTCCATCCACGCTTACGATTGGAGTATTGGTGATCCTTGGCTAAATCCGAACCGATAGGATTGTTCTTATTCTGACTTGCCTTATCCATATAATGGTTGAGCACAGACTTTGGAGTGAAGAAATCTTGTCTTCTGAACATATCATTGGAGTTATGTGAGTTTCCTGTATTGTTACCATAATAGTTGTTATTTCTATATCTAATGATACGACCATTCTGTGACTTGTGCCTGTAGTTCAAGTTCATATCGTTGATGCGTGAATTAGGAATACCCAAAGGCTTACGGGTTCCACGATGATTGTTATTGTGATTGTAACCCTTTCCGGTACTGTTATCCCTGTCTCTAATAATGGGGATTCTGTAAGGCGTTTCAGTTTTAGTATGAGCGTCAGACTGAACAGGTTCCTTCTCGGTAGTTACGGATGCAATCTTGATAACAGGAATAGACATGGACTTCTCCCTCATTGACGTGCCATTAGACTTATCACTCAACTCTGTGCCTTCAGTAATCGCAGATTTCATTGAATGTTCTTCTGGTTCCACGCTGGATTCAAATATAGTTTCTTGTCCAAGCAATTCAGCTTCAGTAATCTCGTTGAACTCATAATCAATGACTAGGTGATCCATCTTCAATAGCTGCTCCTTCATAGAAGCTAAGCTTCTATTGCATGGATCAATCGTTAAACTGTTTCTCAAAACTGCAAACAAATCGTAACTCATAGAAGGGAAGATATCAAACAAAGTCTCCCTATTAGCAGCAAACAATAAAAACAGCTTATCTTTGGAAGAAGCTGAAGTAAATGGATTCTTTCCAAACACGATGTTCAAAAGACAAATACCCATTGACCAAATATCAACCATATCAGCACTGTAACTATCAATGTTGGCATGATCAAGCAACTCGGGGGCCATATAACGCTCACTACCAACGTCAAAGTCAGAACAAATTTTCCTATTTGTTGCTAAACCCCAATCAGTCAACTTGATTGACCAATCTTCTGCAATCAAGATATTCTCAGGTTTGATATCTCTATGGTAAATTCCAAGCCCATGAGCGTACTCAACTGCGTCTATCAATTGCATGAAGACATCAATGACATCTTTTGTTGAGGAGGGTGCCATTCCAATACGAATTGCATCGTACAGATCACCTCTTGAACAATATTCTAGCAAAATATAGCAATCAAAAGAGTCATATAACTGAGTGATATGAGGATGTTTTCCTAATGCATTTAATATGTTGATCTCCTGTTCTGCTTCGAGCAGTGTAACAGTTCTATTTTTTCTTGTCTTTTCTTTCTCTTTCTCTTTAGTCTCCGAGTTCAAGTCTTCCAATTTTTCCTCTAGATGACCTTCAAGAGGATATTCTTCTTGCTCTTGTTCTTGTTCTTGTTGTTGTTCCTGTTCCAGATTCTTTAGATTCTCTCCTTCCTCTTCGTGACTGTACTTAAAATCTGATGATAACTGTGTGATATATTTCACGGCAATGAGTTTGTTATCATTTCTGATATCTTTTGCTAGTGAAACTATTCCAAAGGAACCTTCGCTGATATCTTGAAGTTTCAAGTAACGATCTTTCAATAATTTTCCGTCGTTATAATCTTTGTAAGATAAATTCATTGTGAATGATGAAGATGATGATGATGATAAAATGCCCAAAAATAAATTCAAAAAAAAAGTATGCCCAATCTAAGAAAGCAAAAATAAAATAAAAAGCTAAAACTTTCTGATAACCAAAATAAATAGATTCAAAATAAAAATAAAAAAATTAAAAAAAATGACCGACAGTGGAATAGCAAGATGTATCAGATTCCAAAGTTAAATAATGTAAGAGTTGTCAAACCTTTGAAGCAATGCCAATATCAAAATAAATGTTCCAGCAACGTTTGTAAGTAAGTCTCACCGGACTTGAAATAGTTGTTAAACTGTGGAAAAGCTAAAAAAAAATGATATGCGTGATATATGAAATGTGATATTGAATCTTGATAACACTTTTTCAATCTGATATGTACTGTTGATATATTTGATCGATTGATTGAATGCCCTATGTTATCAAAAAAAAAATATCCGTAGCCCTTGATTGAATGAAGTATGTATCACAAAAACGTCCAATCAGATATAAATAGACACTACTTTCCTGGACTAATCGTCAGCTGATATGAAAGTTGACAAAAAGACAACAGAACTTTTGAATAATGGATTGATTTGCTGCTGGCTTGACCGATTTCCCTATTCAGTGATCCGAAAGAATGACTCAAAGAAAATAGTCTATAAAATTGATAACCTACCAACTAGCAATAAAACCCTCTCACCAAAAACCAAAGGAGTAAATGAACAGATATCAATTGAAGTAATTACTTGCTATAAAGAAAGTGGAAATTCTAGTTGTGTAAACCACTTCGATTTGATCTGATTTGAGTATGTCTCCCCTGTGCTGCAATCGACAATCAAAAATCGTACAACTGTGTTCTCTGTTCGTCTTGGTCGAGTTTCCTGTGATGTCCTTAAAGTGTCTTTCCGTAGTGAGTGTGAGCTGTGTATGTACGAATGAGTTTATGGTAAATACAAAAGTTTAATAATGAAGGCGTTCTAGATATATAGAGGGATGTTTATTACCAGCACTTTAGTTAGCCCAATGGAACCTTAGAGAAATCTTGAGAAAAGACTCATTCAGCCAATCCAACTGCATACTTCCGCACACCCAAGATATGCCCCAGGTGTCTGGTGGGATGCCTAATAAGTGTATATTTTCTTGAGTTTTTACCCCGGTATTTTCCTTTTTCCCTCTTTGGAAAGGACCCGCCGAGCGGTAACGGGATAAAGTGTCTTCGTCAGTTGTCTGTCTTTATAGGGATTAGTATTATTATTATTATGTAGTCATATATGTATGCGTATTTGTTTATGTATATATACAATAGATATAGCTACCTGTTGGGGAGTTCATTCATCGTATTGCTCAAGAGATTAAAATATAGAAATCACACTTTGACCTACTTAATGTTATAATTAGTCTGCCTTTATTTCAGTTCTATATTCAGTGGTGGTAGTATTTTCAGATTCTGGAACCACAGGATTATCTGTAGAAGATGAAGCATCACCATCCAGCTCTCCAGCACCATCGTACAGAGTCTCTACATTCAAGTGTCTAAGAGCCGGGTTCATTAGTGTTTGCTTTTTAGCTGTCTTAGTTGTTGTAATCTTACCTTTTATCGAAGAAACTGTTGGCACTCTTTTGGTCTGTGCTGTTGATGGTGTATTCTTCCCTTTGGAGTTTTCTTTGTTTTCATACAATACACTGTGTATTGAAGGATGTTCCCTTGCGACAGCTGAAAGACCACCTAACATTTTAGAAGAATTCTCTGGATGACTGAATACAGTTGGCGAAAAGGTAATAAAAGGAGATAAACCATTAGCAGCATTCATTGTTGATTGCGGAATTGTAGAATAATATGGAGAGAATCCCATGATTCCTGAATTTGGGTAAGCACTCTGGAGCGCATATGGCACCGACATATAATTGAAAGAGCCACCAGCTTTAGCAGATGACAAAATCTGTGGGCTTGGATCAGCATCTTCTTCAATCTTCACTGTAACTTCCGTATTTTCTTTTTGTTTTTGTTTCTTGGGCGAATTCCCTTTGACAGGCGTCTCAGAATTGCGTTTTGAAGTTCCCTTCTTCTTTTTAGCGGCATTAACATCTGTTTCTTTCTTTTCTTTATCTATGCTTTCATCTTCATTGGCGGACGTTGCCTTGCGCTTTTTCGAAGTATGAGTAACAGGTGAAAGAACAAAATTTGACAGAGTGGGAGTATAGAAAAGGGCTGTATTGGGAGTCATGCCCATTATGGCTCCATTCACAGGTGTTTTCAACGTTCCCTTTGCAGGAATGGCAGATGGATGTATTTCACTATTAGCAGCCGATTGCATAGATTGCAAATATAGTGCATAATATTGCTGCTGTATCTGCTGCTGTTGTATCTGTTGTTGTTGATGAAACATTGCTGGAGCAATAGGTGTTGCTTGATCCAACAAATATAAATCACTGGATCCGGAAAAGTAAGGGGTGGCTGGAGATTGCATATACAATGACGGCTCCATGTAATGATGACCATACGCTAAGTAATTCTCGTTTGATATGTTGTAACTGTCCACCACAGATGTATTCCCATCTGCTGCTGCAGCTGACGTTGAAAGAGTCAAATCGCCTACTGAAGGGGTTATTAGCACGGAACCTGGAACCCCAACTGCACTCAGTGGATTATATGTTCCAAGAACCGAATTGAAAGATATGTATTCTGGACTTATCACTGAAGACTCCACTTGTTGCAAATAATCTAAAGGAAAATCACCAACATATTCATCCATGTCTGCTGCATCTTTAGCATCAGTAGGTGATCCATCACTTTCAACTTCAACCTTAATGGTGGCTGGGTTGGAATCGTCCAATGGTGTTTCCGCTGTAGCATCACCCAACTCGGATGCAAATGACTCAACCATTTTCAATCCCAGGGTATCTAAATGACTCGTCAACTGTTCTTTGACTCCTGGGAATGTATCATCTCCGTCACGGAATTTGAATGATAAAGATGGTTCGGCGAAAGCTTCTGTTGTACCTTGCTCTCCAGCAGCTTCTTTTTTCAAGTCTCTTTCCAAAGCATCAAAAAACAAATTATCATGAGGAACACTAAACCAGAAAAAAACCTTTTGTTTCTTTTGAGTTCTTAAGCATTGGTGTTTGTGTAAAAATTTAACAAAATCAGATCTTGGTTTTTCTAAAATAGCATGAGTCCCACATTTCAAAGCTCTAAGGTCACTAAATATACCTTCTTCAAACTTCTTCCTATCGATAATTTTTCTACCAAGATGAAAGAGCTTATAAGCAATGCAACGAACAATATCAGTACCACTGATAAAGTATAAATTGTTCCAATAGACGCATGAAACAAAGCCTTCTTCTTTGTTCAAAAAGTATCTTCTAATGATCTGATTTTCTTGCCAGTTGGCGGGAGCAGTGGCTAAAAAGAACTTTAAATCGTCTATTAATCTCAGACTTTCTTCTGTAGATTCTTTGTTGGAGTCACTGTCTTGTATATCCGAACTGCTCATCTTTATTGATATAGTTGGAATATTTGAAAGGAATGAAAATTGATGAGCAGTGTAAATGTTTCTCGCATATACCTGATAGCCTTTGAATTATTGTATTACAATTGTAACTTCAGTTGTGAATACCACCGGTATAAATTGGTGAACTATCTGAAGCTTTAAGTCAATGTAGAACTATTGATTTTCCGAATTGAGTTAAGATTAGAACTGTAGTGCCTCGTAAAAAGTTCAGTCCTATATATTTGTCAATTAATTGAAAACAATGGGTCTAAAAAGGAGCTCGTGAAGTCTTGTCTTTTTTTTGATTCGTGTCGTTAATTATTTCAAATTGAACTCGATAAACGATAGACAGTGGGTATTCAATTATGGAAAAGGATTTTATTAAAAGAGTGTAGAGTAGGATAATAAAATGAGATAAAGAACTAAAATTTGATGTCCCGTAATTGTCCTTATCACCAAAACCCCCATCAGATGTTCGTTTTGTGGGATGTTTGTTTCAGGTTTCAACCTGAAACAATTTTTCGCACATTATAATGAGATCTGAAACAAGTCTCTTAATTGGGCCAGCCAGACTACTCCGCTCAATTTGGAAACAAAATTATGAGCACGTGATTGTTTTGCATACGTCTATCGTCTTGCAACATTTACGTTTAATAGAAATTAGACAGAAAGAGATGGTATATAAAAGTTGAATACAAAATCTACAAATAGACTATTATTATTACGGAATTTTTCATATTCTGTCCACAACAGAAGAAAGCCCTGAGGAAATCAATTGATTTATTCGGATTGTCTCACACCACTGACGATATCATCAACTCTTAATAACATACAAGCACTTTCAATGGCTGTCTTTGCACTTTGTTGTTTGATAACTTCTGGTTCCCAAATACCGTATTCATTCATATCGACAACTTTACCCAATTCACCATCGATACCAAATGTATGTTCACCATTGGCATGTTTGGCCCTAAGTTGGGATAAGATTCTGATAGGATTTCCACCACAGTTTTGGATTAATGTTCTTGGAATAACCTCGAAAGCATCAGCAACGGCTTGATATGGCCATTGTTGAACACCTTCGATTGATTTAGCCTTTTCAGAAAGTAAAACACTAACAGCCATTTCTGTGGCACCTCCACCTGGTGCTAAGCTTGGTTCAAAGAAAACATTTCTTGTAACAGCCATGGCATCTTGTAAATTCCTTTCTGTTTCATTTAGGATATCCTTAGATGGACCTCTCAATAAAACAGTACATGCTTGAGGATCCTTACATTTGGTAATATAGGTATAATATTCATCACCAATCAATTCCACTTTAAATTCACCACACTTAGTACCGATATCTGATTCTTTCAAGTCTTCAACTCTGTTGACGATTGTAGCACCTGTAGCCCTTGCAATTCTATTGTTGTCAGACTTCTTTACTCTTCTTAAGGCGGAACAACCACCCTTCAAAAGATAGTGTTGTGCTAAATCAGATACTCCTTTTTCTGTGATGACTAAATCTGGTTTAAATGCTAATATTTGTTCACACATTAATTTCACTTGTTCTTCTTCAATTTCTAACAATCTACTCCAATCTTCCTCTTTGGTAATTTCAATATTTGTCTGTGATTCACCTTTCTTGTACTCAAGAGGACAATCTAACAAAAGAATTTTTGGATTTTCAATGAATCTTTTCATCTTTGGGTGAACAACATCCTTGTTCAACAGTATACCGTCCAATACTTCAGAATCGCTAATTTCTCCACCTGCAATCTTTTCTATTCTAGCGTATCTCTTGATATCAATTTCTTTGTGGTCTCCATCTTGGATTAAAACGGTTTTAATAGCCTTTAATGATAATTCACACATTTTTCTTGACCACTGAGCAACATATTTTGTACCAATGGATGCAGAAATCAACTTCAATACAGCTTCATCATTATTCAAATCAATTGGAGTAGAAACCTTATGAATTATTTCTAACGCATCAGTTAAAGCTTGTTTCAAAGCTTGAATTATGACAACAGGATGAATATTTTTTTCAATGTATGGGAAAGTTTGTGCTAAAATCTCACCAGCCAAAATGATAACAGATGTAGTACCATCTCCGACTTCTTCATCTTGGGTTCTACTAAGCTCAATCATGGACTTGGCTGCTGGATGAGCAACATCGATTTCTCTCAAAATGGCATGGCCATCATTGGTTAAAACAATTCCCCCAACTGGATCAAGTAACATCTTTAACATTGCCTTGGGACCAAGACATGTACGAATGATATCTGCAACAGCTTTGGCAGCTGTGATGTTCTGAATTTGAGCTTCACGGCCACTTTGTCTTTGAGTTGAAGTGTCTAAACGAATGGATCAAATATTTAAGTTAGTAATCGAGAATCAAAAAAAAATCATTAAGTGTCAATGGTTTGGACAATAACGTACTCATAAAAATCACTGGAGCTTGCATCTTGAGGATTTATTCTACTGGGTATGAAACAGGTGATAGAGGTAGCTTCTTGTCTAGTAAGTTAATCTAGATACATTAGTATCAGACATCATTTTGAAATGCAAAATTGCAAGGCAAGAAAAAAGTTCGACGAACGCGTGTGAGAATCTCCAGCTACTTCTCCCGTCGCCTGCTTATGTAACCGCGACAGTAATACTTGTCGTATACTACTATTCAGCACACTACATATCTTCAGTTTTAGTATCATGCAAGTACTACTCTATTCACAAAAATCAACGTAATAATAAGCAGCTCAAGTTTCAATACAATAAGCTTCACAAGGAACACCGAATTGGTAACAATTCTAGTATGCTATTGTCATATAAGTTTCTACTACTTAATCACACGAGCTTTCCCTCTTCTATATCCGAAAAAACTGTCTAGCAGTCGGCCAACATTATGATGCAGATATCAACCACGAGTATAGCTTCTATTTTTACAAATACTCCAGTTTTTCAGTAGGTGGCATAGTAAATTAGTTTCAAAGGTAGGTAGTATATGCAATCATTTTGATTTCACAAATTTAATTATCTGTCAATTAAAGTAAAAATTAGCGACATTGAACTCCGTCGTAGATTGGGCAAAACATAAATTGCAGACTTTCTACTTAACCTTCATGGTCTCAAGGAAAAATAAACACTTCAGCATTCAATTCCAATTCAAACATTACATTAGAGACATAAAAATAATAATATAAATATCTTATATGATAAATACACATTAAAAAAATAAATCCTTCCACCCGGGATCGAACCAGGGACCCCAAGATATCTTGAGCAATTACAGTCTTGTGCTCTTCCAGCTGAGCTATAGAAGGGATAATTGCTGAAAAACAAGAGAAATTAATGACCAGTCTCAAAATTTCTACACATCCGTGCACCAAAGAATTATTTTACCCTTGTAGTGCTCTAGTTGTAGGTGATATAGAGCTATAATTGTCACTCTAGATGCACAACAGTGTTGTGTTACCTCTAGACTCATTTGAAATAGAACCAGCCGATGAAAATGGAGACTTATCTTAAAAAAAATAAAAGGTAGCGATGATATGCAATGTAAACAAAACGTAAACGTTGTGCCTGTTTTTCGCATCTTTTGATCTTTTTTTAGTGATTTCACGTTGGAATTATTTATGTTTTCCAGATAATCAAGTGAAAACGACAAGCCAAACATATCTGGGAGTCCGAATTTCAACGCAATAATGGACCTAAGTATACCTCCGAACTGTCCTCCCGATATAGAGGAGAAATTGCTAAAGCTGGTGGAAGAGTATGAAGAAGGATATTTGACAGATAAAGGTTACCTCCGCAAGAGAGAACAAATTCTATCCTTGTTGACACTCAAACCAATAGAAACAACTGTATCTTCTTCCAATTCCAGATCAGATGATGTGTCGAATGACTTTCCCATGTTCCCACCCGGCGATGCTTTCATGAATGGTAACGATCCCAAAATAGCACATAGCCATACATACTCTTACAATGAAAGTTATAGTGAGAATATGCAACCTTTTGACATGTACGATGAGTCTGAAAATATGAACTATTACGAAACCTATAACCAGAATCAAGATAATGATAATTTCAAAGAATTACAAAAACCATTGGAACCAAGATTTGTTGACGATTTCAACAATTCTCACAATTTCACGAATTTACCAATGCTTTTAAGACATAGAGGTCAATTATATCAAAAAGAAACCGCCATTTGCCTGATTGATTTGAAAGGTAAGGAAACGAATACAATCACCTGGGAAAAACTATATCTAAGAGCAGAGAAGATTGCACAGCAGATTGTTCACAAGGCAGCTTTATACCCGGGCGATAGAGTTTGTCTTATTTATCAAAATGTTGAAGTAATTGACTTTATTGTTGCCTTATTTGGTTGTTTCTTATCGGGTACAGTGGCTGTGCCAATGAATAGTTCCTTGCCGGTTAAGGATATTGTCAAGATTATGACTGATACTCAATCTCATTTATGTCTCATGTCTGATTCTGTTTTCAAGTACTTTGAAAAACGTAACGCCAATAAAAGCCAGCCAAACCTTTGGCCAAAGGGAATAGACGTATGGAAAACTACTGACATGGGAACCTACCAACCTCCTTCCAAAAATGCTGATCCACCTGCCTTGAAAGTAAGTGATTTAGCCTACATTGAATATAGCAGGTCTGCAATTGGGGAACTAAGAGGTATAGTAATATCCCATAGGACAATTATGCACCAAATGAAATCCTTGTCTTCAATTTTGAAAAGTATGCCTGATCTAGACTCAAAAACTTTTATCAGGTCCGATATAAAAATGATGAGAGCTAGAAATAGTGTATTGAGTACACTAGATGTACGAGAATCCATTGGTCTCATAGTATCTTCTTTATTTACAATTTACACAGGTAATCCTCTGTTTTGGACCCCGCAAAAAACTACCGAAGTTGCTGGTTTATATGCTCACATTATATCCAAGTATAAAATTTCCGTCCTTCTTTCGGACTATCTTAGTTTGAAACATGTTGCTTACAACTATCAATCCTTTCCCCAAATGACAAGAACATTCAATAAGAAAATTAAACCGGATCTTTCAAGTGTCAAGTGGTGCTTAATAAACTCTATAACGGTTGATTGTGAATTCAATGATATGTTAGTGAATAGATGGTTTAGACCGTTGGGAAACAGCAATGCTCATAGGATTATTTCACCAATACTTTCCTTGGCAGAACATGGAGGTGCCATCATATCAATGCGTGATTGGAAAGGAAACGAAGAGCATCTTGGTTGTGTTTTGAACACACCAACTACTGATGACTTGCCAAATGAAGACAATGAAGATGATGAATCAGATGCTGCCGATAGACTGCCGGAAGTTCTCTTGGATAAAGCATCTTTGACTACAAACACTGTCAAGATTGTTAGTGACCATCCTCCGTCATCTTCCATGGGATTAGATAACGATGAAACCTCTAAGTATGTTAGAGTCGGTGCATTTGGATATCCTCTACCAGACGCAACTTTGGCTATTGTGAATCCAGATACTAGGATATTGAGTGCGGTAATGGAAGTTGGTGAAATATGGGTCGATTCTCATTGTATCTCTGGTGGGTTCTGGGGTCTACCAGAAGACACACAAAACATATTTCAAGCTGAATGCAGTGATTATGAAGGTGTTCTCAACTTGAAATTTGTGAGAACAGGTTTATTAGGTTTTACATATAATGGAAAAGTTTACGTTGTTGGTCCATACGAGGATAGAATTAGTCAGAGAGTTACTTGGTATGATCAAAATAAATACTTCAAGCAGTTGGAGCTGAATGAGGCCAAAGGTATCGAATCAACTGAGTTACAACCACAAAAGGCTGCAACTTTGGGACATGAGCACAGATATCATTATTCAAGTCATCTTGTCAGAACCTTGGTCAGAAATATTCCCGAGGTATCGGATTGTTCATTCTTTAATATAAGGATTAACAAAGAAAATCTACCCGTGGCCATTATTGAATCACCCTCTGCATCACCAAGGGCAGTAGGTAGCATTACTTCTGTGTCAGTTGATGAAAACAGCCTGGACACCATAGCTTCTAGCTGTTTTGAAATATTGGAAAAGGTGCATAATGTGAGATTGTACGCAGTACTGATAACTGGTGTCAATGTTCTACCTAGAACACCAAGAAGTGGAAGAATGGAAATTGCAAATTTACTGTGTAAAAGAAAGTTCAACGAAGGAAGATTGAATTCAGTTTTTGTGAAATTCAATATTTTAAACTCAGTGAGTGTGATAGCACATGGAGAGGATGTAATTGGAGGAATTTGGTCACCATACTCAAGTTATCTTCGTTCACAAGCATTGGGATACGCAGAATTACAACTTTCCGGACTTGATTTGAGAGAAGAATGTGTGGATGAAAGAACGAATGTGAAATTGAGCAAGTACTCTGATATAATGGAGATAATGAAATTAAGAGCTTCAAAGCAACCAGAAGAGTTAGCGTTTGCTACAATCGAAGGTACAGGTATCAAAGAATCCAAACAGCTATCTTGGAAAAAATTCGAGCAACGTGTCATGGCAGTTTGTAATTACTTCCTACAAAAGGATATTTCTGCTGGTTCCTATGTTATTTTGAATTATGCAATGAGTGAAGAGTTTACAATAGTTCTATATGCTTGCTTTCTGGTTGGCTATATTCCGATTCCGATACCCCCAATAGATTCAACTAGGGTTGACGAAGATACAGCTTCTTTAGTAGGTATCATAAAAGAGTACAATGTAAAGGCTATATTTACGCAAAATGAATGTGAACAAATCTTGAAATCGAAGCAGGTCGCTCAAAAACTGAAGTTTTATTCTGTGAAACAAAAAGTTGTCATTCCAAAATATAGGATCACTTCAAAGCACACCAAAACAACAATAACTAGCGCAACAATGTATAAAAAGATAGCTTCTCATAAAGCTTCTGCCAAAAAAGTTCCAAGTGAGTGTTTGGTTTGGGTCAATTGGTCTCCAGATCACTATTATTCAGTTGTGAAATTGACACACAAGAATTTACTCTCGATGTGTAAGATTCTCAAAGAAACATGTCAGCTTACAAGTCTAAAACCATTATTAGCGTGTGTTAGACATGTATTTGGTTTGGGTTTCTTGCAATCATCAATTCTGGGTGTTTTTATTGGTACAGCAACGTATATTGTTTCCCCAATTGATTTTGCGCTGAATCCAAACTGCCTCTACCTTACCATGTCAAGATATGGGGTTGAAAATACTTTTATCACTTCAAATATGATTGAGCATAGTTTAGCTGTAGGACTTACAAGAAAAGTCGATCTTTCACAGATTAAAAATCTTATGATAGGATGGGAGGGTAGACCAAACGTGGACTTGGTCAAATTTTTCAAAAAGAGATATGCGCCAACCAATATATCTTCCAATGCAATTAGTAATGTTTACAATAATGAATACAATCCTATGATCTCTTTAAGGTCATATCTATCCTTTGACCCGGTCGAGCTATGGCTTGATCCGTTGGCTCTCTCACAAGGATATATTTCATTGGTGAACCCGAATGACAGTCCCTTGGCCATTCGTGTTCAGGACTCGGGAATCGTCCCTGTATGTACCCAAGTTGCTATAGTCAATCCAGAGACATGTGAAGTTTGTAGAGTTGGAGAATATGGTGAAATTTGGGTTTGTTCAGAAGCCACTGTAAATGGATACTCTACTGGGGCTCAACAGAAGGGCGATGCTTTAAACTCTATGAGGTTCAATGCTCACATTTCCAATTGGAACCAGGAGTTAACTTATATGAGGACAGGTGATTTAGGTTTCTTGCATTCTGTTTCCAGGACTTTAAGCGGTAGTGAAGGCTTAGAGTCTGTTGAGTTGCAGCTGTTATTCGTACTAGGGAAGATACCTAACACATTTGAGGTAATGGGATTGCATTACTTTGCTACTGATATAGAGGAAACTGTTGAGGTGATTTCAGATATCAATAGAGCCTGTGCTTTCAGATGTGGTGATTATACGGTCTTAGTTGTCGAGCCTCAAAGTTCCTCAAAATTGGCTTCTTTGGTTCCATTGATAACGAGTTCCGTTTTGAACAGGTTCGGATTAGTGATTGATATTGTCAGTTTCACACGTCCCGATTCGTTACCGGTTTCTAGATTAGGAGAAATCCAAAGAGTACGTATTTTGGATGGATGGTTGACTGGATCTATGAAGTTTGAATCATTTGGTGTCAACTATGGAGAATCTAGTTTGGTAAAAACAATCAAGTTGATGACTGAAACCATGGAAAAAGCTGCCAAGGGAACTGGGAATGAAGTGCTTACCGAGATTAAGTCACCAACAGAAACAGCATTTACCGCTCCATCCGAGTCCTTATCTTTGAAGGATTTGAGGATAGTTAACACCAACTCTCAAAGTACAACAAATAATTGAATTTAGCGTAAAGATTATATTCATTCGTTACTTATATACTTTTATCTAATAAATATTTTGATCTAAAATTACAAATTTTCTATTAAACCTATCCACGTCTTATAGGTCTTGGGTATACCTTCTTCCTACCTGCAGGACCGTTGGATCCAGAATTACCTGGGTTAGACAACATTATGTTCCCAGAATTTGCACCCCCGAATATACCTGAACCTGCATTGGAAGCACCGAAAGGAGGCGTTTGGGTACCACCAAAATTGATACCTTGATTCCCAGCACCTCCAAATCCACTATTTGGAGTAGCAGAACCGCCAAAAGGCTGAGCAGGAGCTGCTGATGAATTGAGACCATTGAACGAACCTGATCCACCAAAGGAAACCTGATTCGTGTTCGTATTCGCACCACCTAAGGTTGGCAAGGCAGCGTTACCAAAGTTGAAAGTTTGACTTTGTGGAACAGGGGTTTGAAAACCTGGGGTTCCTGTTCTAGAGCTGTTGTTTGAAAGGGAACTTTGATTGCCGACAGCACCAGAAGAACCAAAATTGAAACCATTAGTTGATCCAGTACCACTGGCGCCACCTGCAAAACCTGCAAATGCAGCCTTGGCATCCGAGTTGAAAATTGAAGCTGGATGGGAAGATGTATTACTGAAAGCTGAAGAGCCAAATGATGTGGGTGTACTTTTGTTTGTCGCCGCAGTTCCATTGACCTGGAATGCGGAAGAAGCAGCAGATGTGGAGTCTCCAAAAGTTGCAGCTGGTGAAGAAGTAGCGGCGAAGCCTGATGGCAGTGAAGTAGCACCAAAGTTGAAGGTGGGCTTAGCTGGAACAGATGTTTGAGAAGTTGTGACAGGAGTCTGAGAAGTGGCAGCTGGGGCTCCAAATGTTGTCGACGAAGCTGATGGCGTAGAAGAGTTAAAAGAAAATGATGGTTTGGCAGGCTCGTTTTTCTTCTCAGCACCAAAACTAAATGTCGATTTGGTGGATTCATCTTTCTTTTCTGGATTGAAGTTGAACGCTGGTTTGGCAGGTTCATCCTTCTTCTCAGCATTAAAGCTGAACGCTGGTTTGGCAGGTTCATCCTTCTTCTCAGCATTAAAGCTGAACGCTGGTTTAGCAGGTTCATCCTTCTTCTCAGCATTAAAGCTGAACGCTGGTTTAGCAGGTTCATCCTTCTTTTCAGTGTTAAAGTTGAATGTTGGTTTAGCAGGTTCATCTTTCTTTTCAACACCAAAACTGAATACTGGTTTGGCAGGTTCATCCTTCTTTTCAGCATTAAAGCTGAATGCTGGTTTGGCAGGTTCATCTTTCTTTTGAGAGCCACCAAAAGAAAACAGAGTTTTGGATTCCCCATCTTTACCTATAGCTGTGTCAATCACTGGATTTGAAAAGGATTTGGCGGTATCTGACTTTATTCCACCAAATGATAGGGAAGTTGATGTAGATGTTTCTTCTTTCTTTTCAGAGGGTACTTTGAAGGAGGCAACAGAAGATGGCTTTAAATCAGATGATGAACCAATACTGTCCTTACCCGAAACGTCCGTAGCAGGTTTATCCAAAGAGAATAATTTGGGTGTCTGACTTTTGCCAAACGTGAAGGTCGGAACAGATGTTGACTGTTCTTCTCCACTATCATTACGTCTCTTTCTCTTCGGAAGTTCCTCTTCTGTAGCACTGGAATTCAATGAGAATAAGGGCTTTTCGGTGGAGATAACAGGGACGGAATTAGAATCAAACAATACAGGAGTAGCTTGCTTTGCACCAGCATCAAAATTGAAACCATTTGATTTGGTGGAATCAGTTACGGCTTGGAAGGATATAGCGCTGGACTTCCCATTAGTTTCTTCAGCTTCTTTCTTAGTCTGAAAAGCAAAACCGCTACTTGGAGCAACTAAAGCTGGGTTCTTAGAAATGTTAGCGGATCTGGTGTTCTGAACTTTGTCTTCCAGTTCATTATCCACAGATAATTGTGGAGCTTTTGATTTTGTAGTGGTCAATGTCTTATCCAAACTAGCAGATATTGGCTTAGGTCCGAAAGTTGATTCCTTCTTAGAAGAGAATTTGATTTTCTCAGCTAGAGGCTTTGTGACAATCGGCTTTACTTGCTCTTCCACAGGAATTTCTTCTTCATATGAAAATTCTCCACCGTTGAAAGTGCCTTCTAAATTAGTGATGACAAGTTCTTTCTTACTATCAGCAGATGTAGATTGAGTTATGGAGTGGCTTGTGTGATTCTGGAGTTCCAATGATTTTAGTGGTCTTTCCTTACTCAAGTAAGTGTTTTTTCTGTGTTTTCGTAGGTCTCTATATCTTTTTTGATAATACTGTTCGATTTCCATCCTTTCTTTGAGCTTAACTAATAAAGATCTCTCAATTGAGTCAATATAGATTGGCTGTCTCTTTGATGATTTTTTTCTTTGATGTGAGACCACGCTGGATTGCGGAGGAACTTCTTTGGAAGTCTTAGATTTTTTACTGACAGGCCCATTGGTAACTGAGACAACATCCTTTTTGTCCAAATTGACAGAATCATTGTTTTCGGTGTCAACTCTGGTACTCTCAACTATACTTTCAGAGTCTTTCAGCTTTCTATTCTCCATAGACTTCTCATATACTCTGTCATTTGTGGTACTATTATCTTTCAATGGGGTTTTGAGATTCTCTTGTAGTTTGTTATTCTCTTCTTGAATTCTTTCAAGATACTGTGAAATAACTCTCAATGAGGATGAATTGGGAGCCGGGAATCTACCATCAGTTTGAGATTTATTTGCCTTCTGTGATTGATGATTGAGTGGCGACTTGATAATAGATATCCCCGGCGACTGGTTGTAACTCTGAGATCTCTTTGTATTGCTGATGTTATTATCAGCATATGATTCCTGTTTCTTGCTTTTCTTCAACCCAAAAAAATCCAGTACCGAATTGGTAACCTTTGCTATCTTTGAGGCGGGTGTGCCAGTATTCAAATCAACATCGCCTAGTGCTCTTTTGTTATTGTTAGCCATCATTAAATTATATAAACCGTTGATTTGACCGCGTGAAATATCCGTAAATAATGATCTGCAATAAAGTATATATGAAGGAAACCGTAAAACGGATACTCAAAACCTTCAGAATGAATCAACTAAAGTACCTTGTTTGTTTATAAACAACGGATTGATGGCCTAAATGTATACGTCAATGTTTCAAGTTTGTTTTGAATGAAAAAAATATTATTTTCAAACAAACATAATCCTCTATGTTTTTCTTGCTCGTTAGAATTTAGATCGTCTTTAGGATTGGCCGGGTAAAGCTTTGGGGCAGTGGTGATTTATAATAGTCAACATGTTTCTTGATTAACAACAGAAGCACACTTGCCCTTGGGCCTTAGATATATATGAGACAGCCACTAGGACAGCAAGATCATGAGCGAATGGATTACAGCTGTGCGAAGACAGATAGAGCAGTCAGAGTGTCAGGACATACCTGATCAAGAGCTCGTAAAGTGAGTATATTTTTCATTCTTTAAGGTAGTACTCATACACTAGACCACTAACTAACAATAATTGATAGGACGATTATGGGTTCCTTAGAAGGCACAGATGACAATGAGGTCATGAGCTATTTAGATAAACAAACTAAAGAAGTCTCTTTTGTGATGATTTCCAGAATACAGAGCAATAGTTACCCTCTGGAAGTATATTTCAAGAGTCTTATCAAGAGCATCAAATTACCAGCCATTGATTGGATTTGGTATTCTGAAACCCAAGCAGAATATCCCGAAGGTCAATTGAGTTTTGCATCAAATGTAACATATAAGTTGACTACGTTGGAGTATTTAGTGCGAAGCAATAGAGAGGATATAGTGTCCAAAATGGGGTACGGCGAGATTTATAATGCAATCTTGAACCTGAGTTTCTACTGTTTATCCGGAACACCTTGGGCAGGAAGTAATTCTTTGCTCAAGGCAAATAGGACAATTGAGTTACTCTTGGAAGAAATGTCTGCCGCAGATTCTTTACAATTGGTGACAGACTTACTTACTATATATATACGTGAACAACTGGATCTTTTATCAAAAACTAAGTCTACATCAGATCAAAAAGTTACTAAACTAGGTTATAGAAAGCTCGGATCAGATCTCAGTGAGAGATTCAAAGGTATAAATCCTTTGCTAAATAACCAGGCTTCAACTAGGATGAATTTACAGGATTCTTGGAGAATCAATAATATTGGTAGTATATCTGTTTTCTATTTCATAGTGAAATTTTTGGAGGCTAGCCAACGAGATACGAGATACAGTAAGGAGAGTCTTTTGGCAATATTTGTTCCAAATTGGGGCATAATAATATCGTTTTTACTCAACACATTGGAAGACTCCGAGGGAATGATAAAACTCAAGGGATCTCAAATATTGGAATGTATTTTGAACATAATTGACTCTAATTCGGATCTGAACTCAAGTCCAAGAGAATACTTTCGAATGCGTCAGGGCGAAAAGAATATCCTTATTAAGACAGATATTGGAGGGTTGCTAGAAAGTAACATAACACCTTGTTTATTGAGTTTACCTTCATATACACCCGTTGGTAAGTCAGTGTTGATGTTGAAAGATGCCTATCCTATACTTTTGCATCTCTATCAACTGACTTCACTAAACTTCAAAGAATATTGTGAAAAGGTTACAGAGCTTATAGATAGGTACCTTGTATCATCTTTTGTGAAAGTGAAGGACTTTCCAGATTTAATCACTCTTTTGTTTCAAGTCGTGAGATTTAAGATTATCCCAGGCTTGGATACTTACTTCATGGTAGTTGCCAACAAGTTGGTATATTCTGTGTTAGATATTCTTATAGATCCTTTCGTCATCTATTCACCTAACATTGTAGTTGATGCTTTAGAATTGTTGTTGGATATGATCAAACATTTAGAAAATACAAAGACACAGAAAAAATATAAGTATGATATAGCTGCTGCTACTGCCTTAATTCAAAAGAGACTTTTCAGGTACGAAGTGACGACAAGAGAGAATGAAATCAATGAACTAACAACTAATATCCTTATGCATCTAAGTTCAGAATTCGATGAAATCGAAAATGAGAGATTAAATTCTCTGTTGGCGGGTTAATAAGGCGCAATATATAAGCCAGCACATATATATGATTTATTTTTAGAAACTGCTTCTCACTCTTTATGAGGCGTGAAGTTATATATATATATATACATGTACATAATCCTGAAAGCCTGTAACAATCTAATATCAACATGACATACACATCAAAAAGATAAATCTGGTAATTTGAGAAAGGTTTCAGATTTCAAAAAAAGCATATAGAGAGAAAAAAGATTGCCTATAGATTTGCTTTTTGCTTTAGTCGCTGTGATCTTTCTTCCCTGTACTGCTTGATTCAATTCAATCGAACATAGCTACAATTCAGAAGTTTAACCTTAATAAATATCAGCAGTTGAAGGGATTGTTCACTCGGAATATGCTCTCGTTTGTTAACTTGGACGATCATAGTAAGTATAATAATGATTTATTACAACTCAACTTATAATTAACTAGATGCTAACATTCATACCCCACACCAATTTTTTGCAGCATTACATACCAAGTACAAGAGATTAGCCGATGAAGAGAAGAGCCGGATATACGAAGGATCCCATGATCCGAATTCCAGGTGGTCTCTTCATGCTGGATTAGCCAACAGACACAGAAATAGATACAGCAATGTTATTCCATATGAATTTTCAAGAGTTAAGTTACAAGTGGATGATAACGCATCCGATTACATAAATGCGTCACATATTTACATAGATATTCATCATGATCCAAGTAAGAAGAGTCCCCAAGTCAGTCATTATATTGCAAGTCAAGGTCCAACTTCTCATACCGCAGATCATTTCTGGCATATGGCTTATCAACAGACCAAATCAGATGTATTTTTTATCGTGATGGTGACCCCATTGTTTGAATCAGGGATTGAAAAATGTTACAAGTATTGGCCCAACGGGAAGCTTGAAGTTTCTAAAAAGGGAGGGTTCAGCTATGGTCTAACAGTCACAAATCTACAAAGTAAAACTCTTCAGTTTCACGAAGATATCGAAGTTTCGGAATTTGAAATCACTCCTTCGAATGATCTTCCTACTAAAAAATGCTATCATTTCTATTACAAGGGATGGGCTGATTTTTCCGCTCCTAGTTCGTTGGATCCCTTGTTAAAGCTGTCGTATTCCATCAAAGAATTGAAGCAAAATTATAATTGTATTCAAGATGATCCAGTTATCGTTCATTGTTCAGCAGGGGTTGGAAGAACCGGAACCTTTATTACAAGTGATTATTTATTCACTAGACTTTTGAGTGAGCCCAATTTTTATCTCACTGATGAGCAGTCAAAAGCGGATAGAAATGATTTGATAACTCCTTCTACTGACTTAGGAGCTGCATACGATCCAATTTATGAAATTATAGACCAACAAAGGAAACACAGATTAATGATGGTACAACGGTTTGAGCAATATACTTTTCTCTACAACTGTGTAAGAGAATACTGCTTGGATAGATTAAGCAAAGGCAATTGATGAAGATCCCATCACTAATGGATATATATTTCCTTTTTATTATTTATAGAAGAATAAAAATAGCTTGCTAGTTAGTTTCTTGATTCCATACTCATTAAGCCTCACTCTTTAATATTTATGCGAAAGCGATAGTAAACTCTTCCCAAATAATTTAATTCATAAAGATTTCAAATATATAAGTTACTTCATCTATTGCAGTTGTTCATTTTCAATTCGAACCAGAAGAAACCACTCCTAAGTCTGAAATACTTGTATCAACTTTTCATCATACACAGCATGGAAGATTCCCAAGAATATGGCACATCGTCAAGTGAAAACGCTGATGTGATTTCTGACATGGAGATAAGTATAGGGGAGAATTATCCGGTAATCATTCCCAAGTTTTTGAAACATCAAGGTCAATTTGAAAGTATATATTACATTACTTATAATAACCCCCGCTGCCAAAATAGCTTTGAAAACCAAAATAAAGTAGGCATAATGGAGAACTCTCCACAGAAAGAGGTCACTATGAAAATTGGGATGAGGTCAAAGCTAATTGCACTGTTATATCATATCGATCGGAATCCAAGTACTTCAATCTATAAGGATCTAAAGGATATAAAGACTAGCATTGAGGGCAGACCAGAATATTTTACCATTAATGCTATTCGTATTACAAATCTTACAGACGAGTGGATTATCAAGGTCAGCGGAACAAGAATATATGACATTTTTGAAATTGTATGTATCATGAAGATGAATCAAATTCAATTGTTCCACTTATATAGTGAATCAGGAGTACTATACCAGTTATCGGAATATATACTAACACTAATGACCCGGTTTCAATACTTACAGGTGATAAATGCATGGGTTGAACTCTTTCCTGTTGTCAATCATGTTGATCTGCTATACGGTAGATTCGAACAAGTGCATTTTTGGATGTCAAGTTAGGCGAGACATATGAGTTATCGAGTTGTTCATATTTTGGAAGCGTCTATAAGGTTTACTTCTTGAACACCCAAGAGATCTGTCGGTTTGTGGCATTGAATTGTACTTCAAGTAGTCATGAAAACCAAAGAGATTCAAGTCCTTTGGATCAAGGCGCTGCACATATACATGGACTTGGCAGTGGAGATCATAATGAAAGTGTAAAGAAATTGCAAGATATAACCAACATGAGGGGCATTTATAGACCTCCTTCTTCCTCATTGAAGTACCACCAGAGTAGACAAGATAAAGATGAAGAAGAGGGGATTGAACCCAATATCCAAAATCCCACTATTGTCTCTGAACAGTTGGAAATGTTTAAGAGAGAGGTGACTTATCTGATTGGTCGTAATGGATGTGAGATTGAGAAGATCAGAAAGAGATCAGGAGCCACAATCTTGATCCCAGTGACTGGCCCTTCCAGCACAAGAGAAGGCCAGTTCTACATGGGACGAATATCCACACAGACCATCTACATTACTGGTTCCCAAGTCCAGGTGAACCGTGCGCTGGAGCTCATCAACCACCGTCTGAGTCCACTGCGCGCCGCCGTGAATGCAATATAGCGTATAGTACTCATATAGTACACACTCTGCAACTCCCCACAGTCTTACATTCATCAAACAGCGCATAAAGCAACTGCACACAAATCGCGCACTTTATGCCCACCAACACAACCTTTTCTGCAGTCGTGCACAGATAGCCAATTTTCCTTTTCTTTTTCTTTCTCCTAACAATTTCCCTTCGTGCTCGCATTAAAATTTTTTGGAAATTTTCAAAAAAATTTTCATAGCTCTACCAACTATGGTCCTTATAAAATTTTCTTTCTGACTTCTCTTTTCTTATAGATTAGTTATTTGTAAGTTTTTACTCCAACTAATTATCCTTTATTTAATTATCCTTTATTAAAAATGGCTGACGGTGTTTTCCCAGGTGCTATTGGTATCGATTTAGGTACTACCTACTCATGTGTCGCTACTTACGACAATGCTGTTGAAATTATTGCTAACGAACAAGGTAACAGAGTTACTCCATCTTTCGTTGCTTTCACTCCAGAAGAAAGATTAATTGGTGATGCTGCTAAGAATCAAGCTGCTTTAAACCCAAAGAACACTATTTTCGATGCTAAGAGATTAATCGGTAGAGCTTTCTCTGAAGATACTGTTCAAAAGGATATCAAATCATGGCCATTCAAGGTTATCGATGACAATGGAAGTCCAAAGATTGAAGTCGAATACTTAGAAGAAACCAAGACTTTCTCCCCACAAGAAATCTCCTCCATGGTTTTAACCAAGATGAAGGAAATTGCTGAAGCCAAGATTGGTCAAAAAGTTGACAAGGCTGTTATCACTGTCCCAGCTTATTTCAATGATGCTCAAAGACAAGCTACCAAGGATGCCGGTGCTATTGCTGGTTTAAACGTTTTACGTATCATTAACGAACCAACTGCCGCTGCTATTGCTTACGGTTTAGGTGCCGGTAAATCTGACAAAGAAAGACACATTTTAATTTTCGATTTAGGTGGAGGTACTTTCGATGTTTCCTTATTACACATTGCTGGTGGTGTTTTCACCGTTAAGGCTACTTCTGGTGATACCCATTTAGGTGGTCAAGATTTCGATACCAACTTATTAGAATTCTTCCAAAAAGAATTCCAAAAGAAGACTGGTTTAGATATCTCTGGTGACTCTAGAGCTTTAAGAAGATTAAGAACTGCTTGTGAACGTGCTAAGAGAACTTTATCTTCTGTTACCCAAACCACTGTTGAAGTTGACTCCTTATTCGAAGGTGAAGATTTCTCCGCTAACATCACCAGAGCTAGATTCGAAGATATCAACTCTGCTTTATTCAAATCTACTTTAACTCCAGTTGAACAAGTCTTAAAAGATGCTAAATTATCTAAAACTCAAGTTGATGAAGTTGTCTTAGTTGGTGGTTCTACCAGAATCCCAAAGGTCCAAAAATTATTATCTGACTTCTTTGACGGTAAACAATTAGAAAAATCTATTAACCCAGATGAAGCTGTTGCTTACGGTGCCGCTGTTCAAGGTGCTATCTTAACCGGTCAATCTACTTCTGATGAAACCAAGGACTTATTATTATTAGATGTTATCCCATTATCTTTAGGTGTTGCTATGCAAGGTAACGTCTTTGCTCCAGTTGTCCCAAGAAACTCTACTGTCCCAACCATCAAGAGAAGAACTTTCACCACTGTTGCTGACCACCAAACCACCGTTCAATTCCCAGTTTACCAAGGTGAACGTGTTAACTGTACTGAAAACACTTTGTTAGGTGAATTCGACTTAAAGAACATCCCACCAATGGCTGCTGGTGAACCAGTCTTAGAAGCTATTTTCGAAGTTGATGCTAATGGTATCTTAAAGGTTACCGCCGTTGAAAAATCCACCGGTAGATCTGCTAACATCACCATCTCTAACTCCATTGGTCGTCTTTCCACCGATGAAATCGAAAAGATGATCTCCGATGCTGACAAATTCAAGAAAGCCGATGAAGAATTCTCCAAGAAGCACGAAGCTAAACAAAGATTAGAATCATACGTCAACTCTATTGAAGCTACCGTTACTGACCCAGTCTTATCTTCCAAGATGAAGAAGGGTGCTAAGGACAGAGTTGAAGCTTCCTTATCCGATGCTTTAGCCGCTTTAGAATTAGAAGATGCTTCTGCTGATGACTTCAGAAAGGCCGAATTAGCCTTAAAGAGAGTTGTCACCAAGGCTATGGCTACCCGTTAAAACCTTTTAATTTAAGTTTATTCCATACATTATGTATTGTGTCATCTTGAATTTTACGTACAAAAAATATAAATAATTCTCAACTTGTTATTGAGTTGGTCATTTATATAAGCAATAACTTTTTTCAAACATAAAAAAATTGAGAAAATATTAATAAATCCATTTTTTAATTTTACCTCTTGTAAAAAAGCAAACAATATCTATATTAAAATCTTATGCGTATTATTAGTCTATGATAAATATGTAATTACTATTCTTCAAGTATATAGTTTCCAAGTTTGTCCATCTTCAAGTTGCCTACTCCACTACTCAAAGCACTGATGATCTTTTCATTTTCTTCTTCTAAATCATTATCTGCAACATCAGAATCACTCTCTTCAAAGTCACTATACTCGTCGTCGTCATCTTCTTCATCCTCTTCATCTTCGTCAGCATCCTCATCCTCCTCATCTTCTTCGTCACTGTTGCTTTCTTCATTTTCAGAATTATCTTCTCTTCCACGCATACTGGAAAAAGCACTCTCGGTTTCTTTGTCCAATTTTCTAGTAAACCCAGAAGCCTTTACTTCTATATCCAAGGTGGCACACCTCACAACATCTCTCTTCAGTGATGGGTAAGCGTATCTGTAACCTTCACCGTATCCGTCTGTATCTAACATGCTTGGATCATGCTTTGGCTCATAATGGAATCTTCTGGAAAAGAATCTACGAATACATGCAACATCTCTTTGAAAGTAGAATTCGGCTTCAGGATGCTCTATAGAAATACATTGTGGGAAATCAATGACAACAAATCCTGGATCATTTTCTTCTGTCTTTGCGTCATCATCTTTGATCATGATGTTATACTCGTTGTAATCACAATGGATTAATCCATGATTTGCTAATTTGACAATAAATTTCATCAATTCTGAATATAACAATTCTGGCTTGTAATGTTCTACCAAAGATTTCATAGGGTATCCTTGGATCCTCTCCATAAGAACACAATGTCTTGAGTAATCATATGGTATAGGCACGTTGAACCCATTACGATGTAAGATGGTCATAAATTCATATTCCTTTTCAGCTGCTAATTTCGATAAAAACATCCAACTTCCTCCACGATTGTTTTTCAAATAATCTCTTTTGTTCTTCACTGATCTGAAGGAAATTCTACCCAATCTGTGTATTTTTAAGACTTTGCCATTTCCCTGTGGATCTTCAGCAGAATAAATATCTGATTCTTTACCAACTCCAATAGTTGTACCCAAGAAGTCTAAAGATTTTCTATTATACATTGACTTTAATGCAAGATAATCAAACCCATTATAAGTAAGTCTGTACCCATCATATTTGGCATTTCTTAATTTGGAAATAAGACTTAATTTTGCTATGTCTCCTATTGATTTATTAGCAGATCCTCCCACTTTGGAAATCTGCCCTATAGTTTTTGTTGGAACAACTTCATGATTACGAGAACCTATTTCGACAGCGGTAAGGACCCTCCAATCGTCGTCTGTGAGATATCTCATATAAGAGGTATCAAGCTTCATCTTGAGTACAAGTTTTAATGATTAAAATGTATATAATAAGAAACAAGTTATACCAGACACTCCTTCCTTTTGCACATCAGAATGGTTATTTTAATTATGAAAAAAGATAAAAAAAAATTATAAGAATGATTTATTTGGGCGTGCCGCACACAGTACTACCCAATCAGGAAGACAAACTAAAATCATAGAAGTAGTCTCGTAATATGCAAGTGAAATTCCTTTTTTTTACCAAGGGACATTATTAGCTGTCAGGTACACAATAAGAATAGAGATATATATACGAATTATACAATGTGTGTGATTTCTAATTTTCAATTGGCCAACACATGGGTACCGCCACACATATGGGAAAAGTGGTAGTGTCATATTTGTAGATTTACAGTAATACCCGTGTTCAAAGCCGTAAAAGAAACGAGCAGTATGGCTCGGTTGCATTGCAATTTCATCGAAAATTTCATCTCAGGTTGGTCCGGGGTGGATCAGAAGTGAAGTAGATCTGACATCAAATTTACAAAGTAAATTTAGAAAACAACTTCAATTCTTACGCCATAGGCGATGTTGAGAATGTCACGCAAATACACATACTTAATAAGCTGAAATACATATCAATCACAGACAAACAAACAGTCAGTTGCCATGTCAAACAAGGCGGAGTCAAAAAGAGACACACTGAAACACTGACCTAGTTAAGAGGCAAAAAAGAAATGCTTAGCACCCCCGCGGGTGCCATATAAAGTTGGCCATTTCCCGATCTACTGCAGTGGAAGTTATACCCTAAATCCCTCTTTTCAAAGTATCATTAGACTCAATTCAACTCAATTGATCTTATAATTTATACATATCAACAATGTCTGCTAACGATTTCTACTCTTCAGGTGAACAAGGTGAATACCAACCACAACAACAACAACAAGGTCAACAACAACAAGTTGCTGGTCAAGAAGGTGACAGAGGTTTATTATCCACCGTTATTGGTGGTGCCGCCGGTGCTTACGGTGGTTCCAAGGTCTCTGGTAACCACTCCAAACTTGGTGGTTTCGGTGGTGCCATCGCTGGTGCTTTCTTAGCCAACAAGGCCGAAGATGCTGTTGAAGGTCACCATCAAGGTGGTCAACAAGGTGGTTTCGGTGGCCAAGGTGGTCAACACGGTGGTCGTCCACAAGGTCCACCAGGTGGTGGTGAATTCGGTGGCCGTGGTGGTAACTTCGGCGGTCAACAAGGTGGCCAAGGTGGCTTTGGAGGTCAACAAGGTGGATTCGGTGGCCAACAAGGTGGCTTCGGTGGTCAACAAGGTGGTTTCGGTGGTCCAGGTGGTCAACAAGGTGGATTCGGTGGCCAACAAGGTGGCTTCGGTGGTCAACAAGGTGGTTTCGGTGGTCCAGGTGGTCCAGGCGGTCCAGGTGGTCCAGGTGGCTTCGGTGGTCCAGGCGGTCAAGGTGGTAGATGGTAATCTGTCTCAAAATATAATGTTTCTTCCCCACACCCACACTACGATATCTAAACTTTCTTTTTTCCTTAAATAGTTTTTCAGATTAACGCTCCATTTAGTTCTTAAATTTATTCTAGTAATTGTAACAGTAAATGTTTGTATATATAAATGTATATCTGGCTATACGCAAGACATTCAGAATTCAGATCTGCCCCAGCTTGAATCGGAGCAAAGTAGACGCGTCTATCTCTATCTGCCCCGAGCGGAAGAGAAGCCAAAGCGGGAATTTCTGGCGGTGCCCCATACTCTTTTCAGGCTCCAAGCGCTCTTACTTATTGTTGTTTTTTCGGGATGCCAGCGTAGAAGGGAGATATCTGATATTGCTAGTAGATAAACTAACGAAGATGTTTTTTCATCAATTGAGTGCAAGTCTGTGAGCTCCTATCAAACTTGCTTTCTCTTATCCATATTGCTCAACTTCAAGGACTTTTGTTTTTCAAACCTCCTATATGAAAAACATTTCAGTTCAATCTTTTTTTTGGAACTTTCAGGAAAAAGAATTCTTCCCTTATCAAACGAGAGATAAATCTGCACGAAATATATTTTTTTCTGTTTGGAAAACTTGAACAATAGAGGTTTTTTACTTTCAAATTTGTCTTTTCAGTTTTGTGAATTACCTTTTTAATCAACTTTCCAAGTATACTTCTATCTCCAGACTACATACTCCTTTCAAAACCCACATTTTGCATAGTTACCCATATCTCTTTCAATCAACAGTCGGTACAAACTTGGCTTTTCATTTCCAAATTATAGGGTGATATTTTCAATTTTATTCATCGACTTTGTTGAAAGTGTACTCTAAGAACAATCACTAGTCACAACAGACGTTCACAAGATGGTTTCAGTAGGCGACCTAGTATATGCGGCAATCAAGCCTATTATACGTATGTACCTAATCATGGGAGCAGGTATATATTTAGCTAGGGCGGGGTTTTTAAGTGTAGAGACAACTAGAGCTATAAGTGATTTGGTACTTATATACTTTATGCCAACTCTGATTTTCTATGAAATTGTATCATATATCTCCATCTCCGATTTAAAAGAAATAGGTGTTATATTTCTTTCCGCTACGATATTTTACGCAATCAATGCCACAATGGCTGGTATCAATGTAACTGTTAACCCCGTTCCAAAATACTGGAAAGGTGGAGCTATTTTGGCTGGTATTTTACAGAACGTCAGTGATTTGCCAATTGCATATTTACAGAGTATCTCTTCCGGATTTGTTTTCACTGCAGACCAAGGTGACAAAGGTGTTGCGTACGTTCTTATTTGGCTTGCAGTATACGTTTTAGCACAATTCAATTTCGGTTTATTCCAGTTGGTTGAGTTGGATTTCAGGAGATACGATCGTGATCACGGAAAGTTGGACATGGCATCTTCATCCTCAGATGAGGAAAATAATCTACATAATGATCACGCTCAGGTTTATGGGAATCCAGTCATCGAAGAAGAACCGGAAGAAAATACAAATAGCCCAGCAGATAGCACAGCTAGTCCAGACGATGGTTCCAAAGCAGAAGATCAAACGCAAACACAGCGCTCATCAAAACTTACATCTACTGCTATGGTACAGGGGAATTCTCTACATGCGAGTGCATTCGATAATGAAGGGGAATTATTATCCCCAACATCAACCATCTCAGAGGAAACTAGTATATCTTCATCTGTAGGCGACGGAGATGAAGTGAATAGTGGAGAAAGAAACACAGACCTTATACCTAGACCGTTATTATCACATGGGTCTCGGAATTCCAATAAACTTCATCCTATATTGAGTCATCATTCAGTTGTCAGGATCCCATCTGCTAGAAGTCACGCAAATACATACGTATTGTCATCACCATCAAGTGCCAGAACATCACTTGATAGCGCGCAACCTGTTTCAATAAGTGGGATGTCTACTGGATTAAACATTGGTGGAGGTATCAGACCAAGAAGAGCAAGTAATACAAGTTCAATAGCTCGTGTATTATCTCAAGATAGTGGATCAACTACTAATAGATCAACTTTTACTGCTGCACCAACTTTTACAGATGCTCTTGTCAGAGAATATTCAAGAGCAGAAGTGTATAATCAGAACTTACCTACTTCCATAGCAATTGCAACTGAAACTAACTTAGCCGTGAAAGACGTTCAAGAAGCAGGTAACAATATCAAGTTTGTTCAGAAATATAAATTGCAATGGCTGGTCTTTGTATTCAAGAATTTCATGAAGCCAAATGCCATTGCCATTATCGTATCCTTAGTTGTTGCACTGGTACCTTGGTTAAAGGCATTGTTTGTGAACGGAGGTCCTAGAGAGTTACCCAATGCTCCAGATCATGCTCCGGCATTATCATTTATATTACAATTCGCCCAATATTCGAGTCAACCTTGTGTTCCAATTGGTCTACTTTTACTTGGTACCACAATTGGAAGACTGGAAATCAGTACAATTCCAAAGGGGTTTTGGAGATGTGTTTTATTTCAAATTGTTTATAGATTGTGTGTCAGTCCCATCATTGGCGTATTTTGGGTCAAAAAACTGATGCAGATAGGATGGATTGATGATCCAATGGCGGCTTTTGTGACGGCACTTGAGTTTGGGTTACCAAGTGCTACTGTTCAAGTTTATCTTACCGCTTCGAATATGACAGCAGACAGAGAAGATAAAACACAAATGGATTGTCTTGCACTTTACGTTCTGGCTCAATACATTGTTCTTTTTGTCTCTCTGCCATTCCTGGTCGTTTGTATGTTGAAACTCGTTTTGAAGGTCTGATCAACCTTATTACCATAATACTCTTAATTAATTAATAATACATTTTCATGTCCATAGTAACAATTACCATTATATACACTGCATATTTTCTGTATTAAGATCTAAATTTCATCACCATTTTTTTGGTGCACTTATCGAGTTCGCTAAAATTGATATGCAACATAAGAAATGCACGGCAACCAGAGCTCAGCTAACTACTGACTTCTATTCATCTTATCCGAAACGAATTTTGTATCACTATAACTCAATTGTAACATTTTACAATAAAGTTCTAATACACTTTGGAGACTCCGTCTGTTTATAATCAACTGCTTCAACACCGTTATCAAATCTTTTAGGTGTTTGAGGCTCTTTTAACAAGTTGAAACTTTCAGGTGGAATTCGAAAACTAATTAGCCATTTTGCTTCAGTATACAGGACATCTAAACACATCAGTCCCATAATAGGTCATCCGAAAAGAAAGGCAACAACTTGGAAACTTTTCAGTCGGGAGATAAATAAATTAAAAGACGTGACTCGAAAGTACAGGTATCCCGTATCTTATTTCATTGGTAAACTTTTCAAACATAGGAAATCCAAAGTCTTACAAAATAGACTAAGAAATAAAAAAATGGCTAATTACAGGAAGGAAGAAGAGTATCCCGCTGAAGCGTATGATTCAAGTGCCACTAGTAAAAATTCATATCTAAGCAATGCTAGATCCATATTGAGTATAGGAAGACAAAAAATATTAAGTGCAGTTGAATCATCAAAAGAACAGGGGTTTTTGTCATCAATTCCCAAAGGAATAACCCAAAGTTTCTCGTATGATGAATCCACATCTTCAACACAAGGTGCCCCCATTGTCCCTGATGATGCTAAAATTCAACTATTCAAATCGTACAGCCGAGCTACAAGACATGGGTACACCACAAACGTGAAAGGTCTATTATATTGTGATGGGGTAATGAATAGAAGGAATAGATTATTGTATTCACTGATTCAGAAACTGGCTAAACCAAATGTATCAAGCGAGGTAGGTTCAATGATAACATCCGAATTAGAAGATGCCCTTGTAAATCCAGATTCACTTGGAGATGCAGCTTCAACAATTGATTCGAATTCGATGCTCACGCATAGCAGCTCGTCATCTTCCACTCCAGGGTCCGCAGGAAATGGTAATCCTGCTGTAGATATAATCAAAGATCGTATGAAAGGTGTCATGGCAAGGACAATTGCAAAAGCTCCAATAAGACTCTCCATTGGGACAGAAGAGAAAGTGGATAGTTTGATGGGTGCAAATTTTACTACTGATAACAGTGGATATTTCGAATTCTCCATTGCAACTCCATATCGTCCCTCATTTGCCATGGTAACATCATTGGATAACAGCAGTATAATGGTAAGCGAAGATTTACAAGTTATTGAAGAAAATGGAGCGAGCGTGATAACTGACATAGATGATACAATAAGGGTTACAGGAGTCCTAAAAGACAAAAGAGAGATGATAAGAAACGTATTCTCCAAAGACTTCATAGATTGTGAGATTCCAGGGTTGACTGAATGGTACAACATGCTTTATAAAGAGAAGAATTGTTCAATTCATTACGTCTCGAATTCCCCATGGCAAATCTACAACATTGTCACCGATTTCATGGAATTCATGGGTTTACCTGCAAGCTCAATTCATCTCCGTCAATATTCTGGTAATTTGATTGCAAGTTTTACTCAACCATCGGGTGAACGTAAGAAAGGTTCACTTGTTAAAATCATAAAAGATTTCCCATCAAGGAAGTTCATTCTTATTGGAGATGCTGGGGAACAGGATATTGAAGCATATTTATCAATAGCAAAAGAGTATCCCGACAATATTTTGGCTATCTACATCAGAGCAATGGAAGATGCATTTTCCTTGATAGATAACATGAGAGTGTACCAAGAACTTGAAGCAAAGTTACTTACACGTGATGCAGTTTATACTAGTGTTCATGCATTGGGTACATCAGAAGCTGCTATAACACACTCAGGTATGATTTTTGACGATCAGCCTTTTGAGGACGAAGAGGTTCCAGGTTCATTCCCAGATGATAGTAGTATTGCCGAAGAGATACAATCCACTCCTGACCAACCTACTCAGACCACCAAAGAGATACAATCTACTCCCAGCAAACCTGGTTCAAGCAACAAAACAAAACCAATCGTTCCTGCCAAACCAAAGGCACTTAAAGGGGAAACTCTCCTCAACTCCAAAACAAAAAGTATCCAAACCCAGCCTCCGCCACCTCCGCCTCCACATTTGCCTGAGAGAAGAACAAGACAACCCGATGAAGTACCGAAATTGGAACTCAAATCTTTTTCTGACGATTCAAATAAATTGTATACCCAAACTCCAAGACAGAGAATACCCCCTCCTTTACCAGCGAGGTCATCTTCTGCAAAATCAAGATCTCCACCTATGCGTTCGGCTACATATCCTCTTATGGACCATAGAGGTGTTGGTGAGCATCATGATGTTGGAGGTGGTTGGGATCTCGATCATAATTTAGCAGAAGAGGAAGATTATACTTATGGAACAGATAAGCGTCGTGAGTTGTGGAGAGAAAGAATTAATAGGGTGTTAGTAGAACTTCCCCCAAGTATTGACTTCAAGTTTTGGTGGACCGTAGATGATGTTATCATTGATTCATTGAAACTTTGTGATAAGGTCAACGAGACACAAGAAAAATCAAAACCGTCTTCAAACATGAAAACTGAAGAGGATAAGGAGAAGAAAGAACCGGAAAATTTGATTGATCTTTGAAGATTGGGTCACTATAGATACGTTGTATAGAGCAAACTATTTATTTATTTCTTTGGTTGAATTATATTACTTATTAACCATAGCGTGTATTATAAGAACAAAAAAAAGTAAGTGTGAAAAATGTAATTATTATTTCAATTAGTTAGAGTACAGTCGGAGATATATACATACATAACCAGATTATTTCTATAATGAATAACCTCTATTATGGATACTTATGAATAATGGCTGTATTATGCATTGTGCAGCGGCAGCAAATGAAAGCAGCAGTAGCAGCAACAGGAGCAAAACCCAAACTTAAATGAATAAGCGAAATCATACGAAAATCAGATATAATACAGGATGGAATAATAAATAGTTATCAAGTTTGTTTGATTGATATACAGGGAGCAGAGACACCAAAAAGGGTCTCCTTCTCAATTGGCTTTCTGGTTAGCTGGTGTGGGTCGATTGATCGATTGATCTATACTTCTATTGGTTTTGTTTCTGGTGTTACTGTATCTTGGGTAGCTTCTGAGCTTTCAGGCGATGAAGGGGTTTCTTCTTTAGATCTCATACTTGGGGCTAGTTGAGATTCAGCAAAAGCAGTTTCACCATCACCATAATCCTTGACATTCTCATCGATATCTTCAATCTCTTTCTTGAACTCAGACATATCCCATTCTGTACCTTTTTCTCTAAGAATCTCTTCTTCTTGATAAAACTTATCGCTGAATTTCTTGAGCACGATTTCTTTACCACTGAGTGGAGATTTGGCTTTAAGTTTTGCTTGTTCACTAAGCTTTTCTTGTTTATGTTGAGCTTTCCATTTGGCAAAACTCTCCTCAGTAATTGGTGTAAGGTTCTTCTTGGGTAATTTATCTCTTTCGGTTTCAATGAAGTCTTCCAATGAGAATTTAGGTTTGCTGTCAGCTGCTAATTTCTCTAATCTCTTTTCTTCCTTTGTCTTCAAGACGAAACCAGGTGGTAAAGAATGTCTATACTTACATTCATCACCTCCGTTAGGACATACCCAAAACCAACCATACTTGGCATTTTCCACAGCTTCAATGAAGTATTTACAAACAATATCAGTTGTGGTCTTTGGGTTACCATGTTTCGATGAAATGACAGCTCTTAATTTTTCCTCATCCCATTTATCAATTGTATCATTTTCCTTTTCTTCTCTTGCATCTGTGTATAAATCTTTCTTGACGGCTTTTCTACCAACATTCAAATCATGGGAAAACTTACAGTTCTTACCTCTTTGACAGGCACCTGCTTTGAAGAATTCACAAAGAATGGATTTTGGATCGACACCAAATGGAATTTTTTGGGCTGGTATTGAATTTGCGAGAAGTTTGGCAGCTTCTTTCTTTGCTTCTTCAGCAGCCTTTCTCTCAGCAGCCTTACGCTTTTCCAAGGCAGTCTGTTGTTGGTTTGCAGCCACGGAACCTTTAACTTGGTTCACATATTCTTGAATCTTTTTCGATTTATTCTTATTTTTCAAACCGAAGGTTTTATCTTCGGCGGCCTTTTGTGCTTTCTTGGCTTTGGCCTTTTTTGCTGCTTCTACTTGTCCGTTCTTCTTTGGAGGCATAATAGTAAACTTTAGCTAGCTAGACGTTTCTGATAGATACTCTAGGGGAGATATCGTACACTGACTTCACAAAAGTTTTTGCGAAAGGGTCTGAATTTTACAAGTAATGCTTCTGAAAGTCCAAAGACTAAGAAATTTTTATTTAATCTGCCATTTTCGAGCCGGGGTCAATTGCTTCTCTATTGCGGCCACACCACGCACCCGATTTCATAATACTTACTTGGCCTATGGACTTGAGATTGGGATTGGCTAGTTACTTGATAGGTCTGGCAAAGAGAGATAACAATCATTGATCTGCTCAATTGGTGGTTCCATTGAATAACATTGGTATAATATCTATCATAAACGCTACTCTAGATCGGCGATTACACGTTTGTTAAATCTGGAACCTTATTTGAGTGTGTTTTCTTAGACCATAAATTCGAGATAGGATTGCTCTGAGTACTGATAGATTAATCGTATCATAACCTGTTGTATTAGAAGTTTTATGAACAGATATTCTAATCAATTGTTAATATTTCAATTACAAAATGCTTTCACCTGCAGTGAGGCCACATAGTTTACGCAGCGCAAAACAAGCACTCAAGCACAGCAAGAAAATCAAGTCTCAATTTGTAGTACCTATTGGATCCAGTTCCCCTTCGTATCCAAGAAGAAGTTTTGCGACATTATCCGACAGTGCTTTACAATCAAAGAAGAGAAAGATGAGAGGGGTTAATATCGCTTTAGCTTCCGGTCTCTTACTCGCAACTTCTTACATCTCAGTTACCAACAATAACTATCATTCTGATACCTTACCTCCAAACTCCGGGGGCAATTCATTGATCAAAAATGCTAAAGGAGATACTGCTATGTTTTCTACTTCATCAATGAACGGTATTGCTGCTTCTAATCAGCAAAACAAACAAGGCGTTTTTCTTTTGAGTGAAGAAGAAATCTCTCGTAGATTAAGACAGTTCGAAGAAAGTTATATGGTGAATAGAGGTAAAGGTGTTTTAAGATACGACATTTGTCAATTCCCAAGTAATAATCCTATCGAGGACGATCGTAGCGAGAAGATTGTACAAGTTCCAATTCAAGATAGAGATAACCATAATGAACAAGTCAATAGTGATTGGATGTTCTGGGGTGTTTATGACGGTCATGCAGGCTGGAACACATCTGCCAAATTGAGAGACAGTTTATTAGATTATGTTGTCAATGAACTTGACCAAGTTTATAAAGTGACAGATAAAAATTCAAGATTGATCCCATCACAAGAGGTGATTGACAAGGCCATCAAGACTGGATTCTTGAAACTTGACGATGAAATTGTCAACAAGAATGTTCAAAAATTACTTGACAATCCATATAACAAAGCTGGCGCTGCAGAATTGTTAATGCCAGCACTTTCTGGATCATGTGGTCTTGTTAGTTATTTTGATAGTCAAAGTAAACTTTTGAAAGTTGCTGTTACTGGTGACTCAAGGGCTTTATTGGGTTCTCTAGACAACGAGAATAATTGGACCGTCACAGCTTTGAGTGTAGATCAAACTGGTTCAAATCCCACTGAAGTTGCCAAATTGTTAAGTGAACATCCTAATGAACCAAATGTTGTTAGAAATGGTAGAGTTCTTGGCTCATTGGAACCATCAAGAGCGTTTGGTGATGCCAGATATAAATGGACTAAGGAAATTCAACAAAAAGTTTACTCACAATTTTTTGGCAGACAAAGTCCAGCCAATCTGAAGACACCACCTTATGTTACTGCAGAACCAATCATAACTACCACCGAAATTAACCCAGGTAAACATGATTTTCTTGTTTTGGCTACTGATGGCTTATATGAGATGTTGACCAATGAAGAAATTGTTGGTTTAGTGGTGAGATGGATGGAGAACAAGAAAATGGTCAAGCCAAAGACATCAATTGTTGATAATTTTTTCCCATCAAAAGACAAAAAGAAGTTACCAAAGGTGGTTGATGTTACTGATGGTAACTCTCAGAAGCAACAAAAACAACCATTTAGACGTAAGTCTGGTCAAAGTGAATACTTATTACAAGATGAGAATGTATCCACTCATTTGGTTAGAAATGCCTTGAGTAATGGTGGCTCCAAGGAAGAAATTAACATGTTAGTGAGTATACCCTCTCCATTGAGTAGACGTTATAGAGATGATTTAACCGTTACAGTTGTTTTCTTTGGAGAAGATGGTACTCCAAATGATCAAGGCTCTTTAGAAATTAACAAAGATGCAACAAAGGGTGGCCTGGACAACGCCAAGCCAAAATTATGATTAAATGATACCTTGTTTATACCTTTAGATATATCTAGCTTTTGTTTTTATTTTCTTTCAAATTGCTCAACGTACAAATACATAAACTTATTATGAATATACAAATAAATAAATACGACTATTGAAGACTTAGCATAAATAGTAATCGTGATTAAAGTACATCAATAAATAATTATATATTATTTCAATATAGAAAGAAAACAGGAAAGAAAGGAGAATAACGTAAAAAGCTTCAAAATCGAAGACTTAAAACACATATACCATAAACACGCAGGTACTTTAACCACTCATGTATAAAGAAGATAAAACAATTTTGAGTTCCACTTCAAAATTATTATTGTTGTTATATCGAATCAAAGAGTAGATTGTCAAGACCAAAGAAAGGGAGAAGCTAATATGTAGTTACTAATTCTGCAGTCTGTTATGAGAAAAATGAATAGCATTATTAAGAATGAAAGTGTTTTGCAAGCTATCTAACAAGAGCATTGTTGATTTGAATTACCACTCACAGGGGCAGACAGATCGATTCTATTGTCTTGTGTAGATAAAATGGTTGGGTCATTTTTAGTAGATTGATCTGGGATCTTTTGACCTATAGCCATAAACACATCATTAACATTGAATGAAGTCTTTGCTGATGTCTCAAAGAATAATAAGCCTTCCTCTTCCGCAAGGGATTCACCTTCTTCGACAGATACTTTTCTTTTATCTCCAGTCTCTTCTCCATTTTCATCCAATAGTAAATCATATTTGTTACCAACTAATGCAATGATTATATTCTTAGCTGCTTGCTCATGTAGTTCTTTAACCCAATGTCTAGCCTTGATGAAACTTGCAGGTTTAGTTATATCATAGACGACTAATGCAGCTTGTGCATTACGGTAATACATAGGTGCTAGAGAGGCAAACCTTTCTTGTCCGGCTGTATCCCATATTTCAAATTTTATAGTCTTGCCACCAATTGTACACCTTTGGGTCAAAAATGCGGCACCAATAGTAGGTTCTTTATTCTCTTGAAAATCATTACTTACAAAACGTAATACAAGTGATGATTTACCAACTGCTGCTTCACCAAGCAGAACCAATTTCACTGCTGTTGCCTGTCTTCCTGGTGCGCTCATTATAACTTTTTTGTAGTGTTTGATTTAACTCTATATCTAAGTACTAATTCCACTACTTTCAAATTGGAACAAGTAACTATTTGAAACAAAATTATATGGATTCAGATGATAGAAAAACCTAGTTGATATGTATCTTCAAGTGGAAATCTTTTGAATATAATAAGGTATTGATAACACTAGAAACCAGAGTTTGAAGTTCAATTTATCGAATCTAAGGTATTGATATAGCTAACTTTGTTCTGATAGCACATGTTGGAAGATAAGGATATTTTAATTCGATTTAAGGGAGCGTCTTCTTTCTCGCCTTATTTTGCGATGAAGGCTGAGATACTGCTGTTCGGTAACCCGATCGACGCAAACAGTCACAACACTCACTGAAGTTGCGCTTTTGTATTTTATGATGCATTAGTGTTATATATATATATATACAATTTGTACGTATTTTTGTATGTGTGAAATTTACAAGTTTAGCATATAAAAGCGTATACGATCAAGCTTTCTGACATACCCAGAATTCACAATCGTACTCCCATCCACCCAGAGACTTATCATCTCCTCCATATGTGGTCCTGATACCTGATTCGTGTTTTACGAAGACGAAGCCCATATCCTTGATCAATTGAATCAAATCATCTCTTGTCAGTTCTAATCCTTTCAAAGGTGTGGGGATATTTGAACGATTACCGCTTTTATCTACACGGGTATGCAACTCCACATTGTCATCGTTTTCATAATGCCACAGCAAAGGACCAAAATTGATCCAGTATCCATCCTTCTTCAAGCAATGACTGATTGCTTCCAAATACTCAATAATATTGGATGCCGTGTCTAAAAAGAAGCATGTAGCCAAAACGTCAAAACTCTCCTTGTTTTGTGAACGAAAACTAGAAGCTTCTGGATTTTCTGTATATGTGTCAGAAAAAGTACCTAGTTCAGGAGGACCATAGAGATCAATGAAAGATCCCGCAGCCATAGACATTAATTCACCTACAGGAATGTTAGGATATTCAAGATTGAGGTAAGATATATCTCCGGGAAAGAAATCTGGGATAAATACTTGTCGAATTTGATCATTTCTCTTTGCCACATGCGAGAATTTGTGTATAAATGGGAAGATCATATATTCATTAGCCATTGAGGTACAGTTCAATATGAAGCTAGAGTTGACGAGCATATGATATGAAAACTCATTACCCTGGCATCTAAATCCTCTTTTAACAAACTCTACTACTAATCTAGCTAACCCACAGCCAGGCACGAGGACGTTCAAACTCTGTCTCTTTTCCACATCTGGATATAGTTCTTCACATTCTTTAAGTATCCTTCCAAAAGATATTTCTCTTTCTTTTGCTCCAATATCACTCCACTCCCTAGTATATTGGATCAAGATACTTCTCACTTTATCCAAGTCTGAGTTGGTACACCTAAACCAACTTTCTGGATTTTGAGCATCAGCACCCCACTGAGCCGCCACAGTGTTAGCCACTTCTTTTGTAAATGTCTGATTTATCAATATTGAATGTCTGAGAGACTCTAAGTGTCGTGGAAACCAAGGGATCAATCCCCTCTCTTTTTTTGATAAAGATTCATACTTCAATGTTCTTGGGTTGATAATTTCATTTGTTGCCCAATCTCCGTACTCGTGGTGAGCCTTCAAAACCGACGTCAAGGCATTGTGTTCCTCTATATCCTTGTCTGATTCCATTGATTTTGCTCGAGCAGTATGGAAAGTATTCTTCTCAAGTTCAGTTGTAATGTAGTGGCGATGCTGATGAGCTTGGCCAGATTAAATGAGCCCAAAGCCACACCTAGAAGAATCAAAGAGAAGAGAAGAGAAGGAGGAGAGAGCTTGGTTGTTTTACACTAAAAATCTCCACATCCGTGCACAACAATATAGTCGATGTAATGTCTTTTTCAGTATATATTTTGGTATCTTTATTATTCGAATGTTCGTATATTTATTACATAGTCGATTCTTCCGAAATGAGAGATCCTTTACAGCCTCTAAGGTTGTTATTTCTTGGCTTCAAGTTTTTCTCTTAAATCCTTGTTTTGGTCAATAACAACATTGACCAAATTAGTCAAGTCATCAATTTTTGAGAAAATTTCGTAAGTTTCCCAACTAACTCCAGCAATACTACTCTCCACAACAGGTGGTGCTAACTCAGGTAATTTCTTCTCCCATGCCTTGATGCTACTCAAGAAAGTTGGATCTTCCCTTTCAGCTCTTCTTTGAAGTCTCAATGATTCTCTAAGGTTTGATCCATCTTCATCATCTTCATCATAACCATCAGTCAAATCCCATGGGGTATCAGTTTCATTATCATCGTCAGACTTGATCATTGATCTGTTATATTGAACACGCTTAGCTACCTTGACTTCATAAGAAGCGGTAAATACTAAGATTGGGAAATACAAGACTCTCATTACACTATTACAAAGTTTGTAATATGTCTTTGGTCTCATCCACCAATAGAATGGTAATTTCAAGAAGATAAGCTCAATAAGATTCAAAGGAGGAACGAAAACATTTTCGTCTGGAGCTCTGACGTATCTTAACAACTTTTGAGAGAATAAAGCTAAATATTCATCAGTAGAATTCTCAGAAATGTTAGTATAAGCTGTTGAAAACAAAGCAATAAGGATGTTCAAAAGAACAACGGTAATAACAAATGTGAATAAGTAGTACATGATTTGTCCATATGGGTAGATGAATCTATCCATAGCACTGAAATCAGGACCTCCAAGAACGGTTTGGAACAAAGTTGTGATCATAAATTGAGTCAACTCTCTCTTTCCATCTGCTTGATCCAAACCTAAGAATGCTTGTAAGAAACCAATCATGATAAAGAAAAGCATGAAGAAGAAGATTGCAGATTCCTTTATCATCATCTTGATGACTACAATCATAGCACCAACGAATTCAAATACATCTAAGTAAAGTAATAATCTACTCCACATCAAAGGTGCAGCCAATGATAAGATTCTATAAGAAACAACACCTAGAGCGTCATTCCCATTGACAAGTGCGCCTAGTCTTGCTGCCATAGAAGCAACAATAATTGCATACATGGTGTCATTGAACGCAGTCCAAAACTGGATATAATAAATACCAATATGATAGAATTTGATAAACTCATCAAGGACAAAACTAACAGTGAATAAATAGTAAATGATTTCATATATACTCAATCTTGTAGTATTAGTATCCGTATTGACAATAACTGTGTAAAAGAAAAGGTAAATAATGGAGAAGGTAATTTCCAAGATATTCTGGTAGAAAGGGGTTCTGATTCTATCTGGGTTAAAGTGATATAGAAAGTCAGTATTACCTGTACCCTTGTAGATAGCGTAATCAGTGGCATCTGCAGCACTTTGGACAATCCAACCTCTCCATAACCATTTGATACATCTTTGATAACCAGAAGAAGCAATAACAATGGTTGAGTGCATATCAACAGCTAATTCTAAAGCATTCTTAGGTTCTGCATCTTCATCAAATAAGTTGATAGAATATCTATGACACAACATTGATAAAAATAAATATTTGTCATCGGTTTCTTCTTCAATAATGATAGCAGCAATCTTTTCAGCGGCCAACAATCTTGATTTGTACAAGGTATTGTCACTTAATTCTGTGTACTGAAGAGACCAATACCATCCACTAACAGTCAAAAGACAAAAGACTAAACATGCTCTATATTTCTTAGAACTTGAACCTTTAGCACCATCACCAGTACCACCAGCAGCTTCATAAACTGCCTTGATTACTTTCTTGTTCAAAATGATAGTACCAGGAGAAGTAATGAGATCATCATTGAATGGAATTGGAATAATTTCATCAATCAATTTTTTCAAATTGATTGTAATTTTCAAGACCTGCCTTGGAGAAGGAGCAACATAATCATTACAATCTTCATCTGTGAAGAGAGGAAGTGATATATCCCCGAGCGCAGACATTGCAAATACGATTGGAGTTCGGTAGATGCAACACTGACAGAATGTGATAGAACTGATGAACCACAGTAGGAAATAAACAAATAAGTAGGAGCACAGCAGCAGCAGCAGCAGTCAACTCAAATTTTACTTCACGTCTAAATTCCAATTTCAGGATCCGTTTCATTTCATCATGTGCCCCGCCGCACATATTGTTCTTCCCCTAATTATTGTTCCGATATCACAGGGTTAGCGACGGGACGGGACGCGTACATGTAGCTACATGTTTATTTGGTACTCTTCAGAAGCTCAGGTTTTCATGTCTCCAAATGTGGTATTATCGGGGTATCATACCACAATAGGAACGTCAGAAAGTCAATTCAAAAGTTGAAGGGTACTCAGTTATGTCTTATCTTGAGTCATTACCCACAGACCTGAAAATTCAAGTTCAGGATGTCATCCGTAAGTTTTTATCGCTTGAATCTTTGTTGCTAAATATGCGATCCCGTAATTACTAACTTTTTTGTTTGAAATAATTTCAGAATCCTATGCCCCTAGTGAGGAGGTGTTCAAAGCATTGATTCAACATTTTGATAATGATAACAATAAAAGAAGAAAAACTGACGGCAGTAGCTCAGGAACTTCTAGTGGAGATGGAAAGTATCCAAATACTTTAGAAGGCTGTCATATAATTTTACAAATTCCTGATTTATCGGTTCAATCTCCCTTAAGAAAGAAATTAAATTTGGTATTTGGATGTCTTCCGGGCGAAAGAACTGCTTTCTTAGCGTTGACAAAATCTACAGACAGTGAACCAGAACTAATCATCAAAGATTTGACTACTGAAAATATAACATTTGCTACCCTCCTGAGGGTACCAGAGAAGAAGGCAATTAGAACTATGTTGATAATGTATAAGAATAATTGGGACAATAAATTCAAGAATGATCCACTACTGATTCAATTCAACTATGACGTATTGACAGAACAATTCGGCCCTTTACTCGGGAATTCTGATCTTGCGACTTATCTACAACATCAATGCTCAATTGTTGGATTCCCACTGATAGACTCAACTGCCAAAGATCATAGAAGTTTCTTCGTAGAAAGTTACAAAGGTTCTAAAGAAGGTTACCTTTACTTTTTACCGAATCATGTTATTTTTGGCTTCAAGAAACCTATCTTGTTGTTTAAATCATCGGATATAGAAAGTATCACATATTCCTCTATCACTAGATTAACATTCAATGTTACATTACACGTCAAAGAGCTCGACGTGGAAAGCAACAAAGAAACTCTTGTGAGACATGAGTTTTCTATGATTGATCAAAAGGAATACGAAAGAATAAATGATTACGTTACCAATAAAGCATTCAGAGATAAATCTATGACAGAGGAATTGAAAGCAAAGACTCAACTGAAAAACCCGGAAGCGCCTGGAGCTTTGGTAGAGGCAGCAAGAATGGTTCCTGGAGGTGAACAAATCGTTAATGAAGGTGAATCAGATGACGAGGAACAAGATGGAAATTTCCAGATGGGTAATGAATCTGACTTAAGTGATGGTAGTGGCGAAAGTGGCGATGAAGATGAAGATGACGAAGATGAAGAGGAAGAGGAAGAGGAAGATAGCGAAGAGGATGATGACGAAGAAGGTGAAGATGGCGACCAAGAAATAGATCTAGAAGAAGAAGAGTAATACAATTGGTGGAGATAATGTGCCAGTTTTCGTGATTTACATTCTAGAACAATAAAGAGACATCTCTAACTACAACTTTCAAAAACATTTTTTTTTGCTTCAGAATTAGTAGATATTGGATCGGTAACCTGACTGGAATTCATAAATTAATCATACGTATACCTTTATATATCATTTTCTTAAATATAGTTAACTCAATTACTCATTTTCACTGTCAAGAGTTATCTTTCCAGTGTATGATTCACGTTGCTTTTTCAGTCTTTCTGTTCTGATTTCAATCAGTTTGACTTGTCTTTCGTACCAGTTTTCAAAAAAATAACCAACACCTGCACCTGCGGCACCACAGTATACGAATCCCATTGGTTGTGTGGTTATAGGTACTTTAGCGATAGCACCTTGAAGAAGTCTTGCGCCCACACCTATTTTATTCAAAAAATGTGTTAGTATGTGACGTATTGAATCACTATAGAAAATGAAACTTACCAAAAGCAGCCCATCCATATAAAGCGGACACCATTTTTCAATTTTTGGTTAAAGTATATGTATTTATTTCAATAAGATAGGAAAACAAACCCTTGTGTCGACAACTTCAAATCAGTTGATAAAGAAACAAATAAATCTAATTACTCCACTTTTCTCAGAGAGGAAAGGATCCGGAGAAGTTTCACGGCTGTGAACGCGATTACATCAGCATCGATCCTCTACAACTTCTCAAGAGTTCTTTGCTCATTTTGGGAAGAGGAATCAAAAAACAAGACAAGACAAGTTAGAAAGGGTTCACAACTTGTTTCCTTCTTTTTATCTGAGAGTAATTCAAAAGTATAGTATTCAATTTAGCCATGAAAGTTCTCAAACTGAAACATAAATTCAAGGATAAGCTTCTCGATATTGCATCTTGTAAAGTCTCAACTTACAGTCTGATTTCATATCTATCTGATTGGATTATCTACACGTTCGTCCCACTCTCAAATAACTAACATAATTATTTCGATTATAATTCTAACATTATGATTATAGGGCCATTTTAACTATTGCCATCTACTATGGGTTGTATGGTAGACCTCGTATATCTGACTTTGATGTTAGATCCCCTAGTCACATGCATGTGTATATCCAAGAAGAAAATACATATGCTCCAATTCCACTTCTTATGTTATTTGCATTTATATTACCATTGTTACAAATGACAATAATTGGATTATATGTTACAAGAATTCCCCTGATTAGAAAGTTATGGGATTTACAAAGTCTTTTTCTGGCTGTATTAGGTGCTACTTCAACTCAACTTTTGTTTGTTTGTATTGTTAAGAATATCACTGCTAAGCCAAAACCAGATTTGATTAGGAGATGTAATCCTATGAGTTTTGATCAGCCAATAGGTGTTTTGAGTACTGTGGTAATTTGTCAAACAACAAGGATCAATCTGTTATTAGAAGGATTTAGAAGTTTCCCAAGTGGCCATGCATCAACTATTTTCACTACTTCAACAATTCAAATGTTATTTTCTTCTGCGAGACTGAATTTGTTTGACGGTAGAGGATCAAGTTTCAAGGTCCTTTCATGTATTATTTTGCAGTACTCTACTGCTTTTATCATTTCATTCTCAAGAGTTTCAGATAATCGTCACTTCATAGAAGATGTCCTTTTCGGAATAATCATTGGTCTCATATTTGGAACTCTGTTTTATGCTCTCTATTTCCCCTTCCCATGGGAGTTGGGTAATCTGGGAAGATCTTACTACCCAAGAAGATTCAATTTGAAAAGTTTGTTCCATGGTGTTGGAGGATTCTGGAAGTTGCCTGATCTTCCAGGAAGTTACGCAGACAGACTAGGTCCGGAAGTAGTGATCGAGGAAACGGTTCCTGATTTAGAGGAGTACGTCCATGGTACACATGCTACTCATAGATCACAGGCCCCACCACCCCCCTCTACTTCTCAAAATATGAAGTTGAAGCAATTTATTATCAACAAATGACCAATTCCTTCTCTGTGAATTTTTATTCGTTTACGAATTCTATCAGCTTTTAATTCTATGCTTTCTATATACATGTTAATAAATATTAATAAATATACCGTGCCAAATCCCATAAATGATATGCGAGTTCACTTACCAATGCAAAAACTTGAAAAAACCACGCCCAAGATCTCTTCTACACCAACAGCTTGACCAGTAATCTTACCAATTCCTTGGATACTATATTTCAAACCTTCTGACGCTAGAACTATATCGTCAATCTCCTTTGATTGATAAAATTGTTCAAATCCAAAAAGAACATCTTTTGTAATGATATCTTTAGCTCTTCTAGAAATGACAACAGGATCAGAGTTCTCAGTCCATGTTAATTCTTTGAACTCCTTGGTAAGGGTTGACACCAGAGAGTCAACACCGTTCATCTCCTTACATGAGACAAACTGAATGTCGTCAATAGAAACCTGGAGTGTGTTGGAAATATCATTTGCCAAATTTTCTTCCTCAGATTTATTGCTCAATAGATCAGATTTGTTTAGTACTATTTTAACTTTACAGGACTCACTCAATCCTTTTATATGAGCAACCAACTCGGGATCAATACATTTAGTATCACAGGGCAGAACTACTAAGACTAAATCAGCCTCTTGGGATCTCGTCTTGGCTCTTCTTATACCTTCTTTCTCAATTGAGTTAGCATACTCCAAGTCTCTTATACCTGCAGTATCACCAATAACAACTTTATATCCATTGATATCAAGAGGAACATCTATAATATCCCTTGTTGTTCCTTCTATATCACTCACTATTGCTGTGTCTGAATTAGCTAGCACATTTAACAAAGATGACTTACCCGCGTTTGGAGGTCCCAATAAGGTCATCTTTATTCCCTCCAACAAGATCTCTGATCTGTTGACCTTCTGGAGATACGTATTTATCTCATCTTCCAGTTTGTGTATGTTTGTATCAACACGATTGAATAGGTCATCTATCTCATCTATATCGTGGTCTTCACCAAAATCGATAACGGTCGTAAGCAAAGCTATATTATTGACAATTTGTTCTCTCCATCCGAGAAATAATTCTTTAGTCTTACCTTGCATGGAATCAAGACTAGAGACTCTTTGAGATTCAGTTTCAGCGTGAATTAAATCATTGATACCCTCTATTTCAGTCAAATCAAACCTACCATTTTGAAAAGCTCGTTTGGAGAATTCACCTGCCTCGGCATATCTGATAGGTACACTTGGTGAATGTAAAGATTCAATAGATTTTAATATTGCATTGATTACAGCATTACCACCGTGACACTGAAACTCTAGTAAATTTTCACCCGTGTAAGATCTTGGTCCTGGAAAGTAAAGAACTACACATTCATCTAATATCTGCTTGCAATCTGTGAGACTTGGATTATACAACTTTCGTACCACAGCATGACGAGGCTTGGGCATTTGCGTATATCTTGTCAATTTCTGATACACTATATTTGTTGCTGGACCAGAGACTCTGATTAACCCAATTGCTGCTCTTGAAGGTGCAGTTGATAATGCATAAATTGTGGGTGAATGAACAGCATCGGAATCTTGTAGAGTTGATAGAAACTTGAAAGAGTTTCTTGAAAACGTTGTATTCCAGTAAGGTAATACACACAACTTTCTCAGCGCCGTAGTCCTTATAATCATAGTCAGGGAATACTGGGAAGGGAAAATAATATCAATAAGCACTCACAGGTTAAACATCTTCAAAGCTAAATAAATTTAGGTCTTGATAAGTGAAATATTTCTTAACTGACGACGATCGACGATTGGAGCATATTATCTTTATTATATATCAAGTCAAGTAAGTATTACAATGGTTATATTTGAATCAATTAGTTATTATTAGCATTATTTATATAGAAAAAGAGAAGCTTCAAACAATAGAATACGAAAAAAACATAAAAAAAACATAAAAAAAAAACAGAGATAAAAAATCAAAAGAGAAACATGAAAGAACAGGTGTTAGAACAAGTTTCTTAAAATATTATCAACAAAGTATTTGATTAGTGGAGGAACAGCAATTCAGTCGTGGATCTTGGGAAAGTCACAGTTGTCTGTATAAAATCAGTGATAAACTAGGGTATCACAATAATAATAATATAAATAAAAATAATAAAAAAAGAGACAGACACGATAACTGGAGTAAAATAAATGACGAATGAATGAATATATGTATGTATAAGTACGCGATAACATAATATGTGTACAGTGAATAAATGAATGAATGTATAATCAGTGAAATGAGCGGCGGTACTTCAATTGGAAGTAATAAATAAGATTAATGAACGAATGTGTGAACTAACGTTAGCAATGAAAATAAAACAATAAATAAATGAGTGAATGATACCAGATCGATTATTAGTTGATGTGACGGTATGATATTGAATTAGATCTGACGAATTGCATATGGATTGTATCGTGTAGTAAAAGTAGTAAAAACTAAGTAATGAGCGAATTAAGTTTGATAATAAATGAGCGGAGTATCAAGATTGACTGTGTTATAAGATGGATGGTGGGAAGTTGATAATCATATCAATGTTTCTTAAGTGAAATTAGAGATTGCTTTTTTCTAGTTTTTTTCGTTTATATCAAATTGTTTAAAGAGTCTTTGAATAGATAAGAATAAAATGCAAATGGATATTTTCTTCTATGATTTAAATTTTTTAAAAAGGTTTTTGTCTATCTTGTTGATTTGGTTATACAATAACACAACAACCTGGTTCAGGTGTTTCTTTCAACAAGAGACTTGATCTAGTAGCTACTTCAAATACATCATCAACGGCTTCACCGGTTAATGATGAACATTCGACATATTTTTTAGCTCCAATATAACGGGCGAATTGTTCAGCCCTTTCTTTTCGTACGTATTTATCGTCATAATATTGATCACTTCCATCATCATCGGGTCTGAGATCCTTCTTCAGCCCAACTAAGATAATAGGACAGTTTGGACAATATTTATTCACTTCGACTGCCCATTTGTTCAATGCATTATCTAATGAATCTGGTTCATTTAATGCAAATCCGATTAAAATGATATGAGCCTTTTCATATGACAATGGACGTAATCTTTCATACTCTTCTTGTCCTGCAGTATCCCATAAAGCTAGCCTTACAGGTTTACCATCGACTCTACAATCAGTGGCATAATTTTCAAATACCGTTGGGTGATATTCAGTTGGAAATTCACCAAGGGTGAAAACATACAACAATGAAGTTTTACCACAGGCACCATCACCAACGATAACAATCTTTCTCTTTATCACGTTTTGAGACATGATGTTGATTGGATATTGTAAGAGAGATTCTTTCTTATCTTGTGTTGACTATTGTGATTCGTAGTATATAAATTTTCAATTCGACTCGCTCGTATAGATTAAGAAACTACAACGATAGGAAGCTTTGATTTTTTTTCTCTTTCAGTTTTTTTGGAACCAAAATGATATCAATTGATCCTATTGTATCGTTTCTGAAATCAAATTAACAGGAGCCGTATACAATAACTCTAGGTCTGATGTGAAATAATTGTGCTAATATTGACTTCAAATAAATTGATATTTTATCGAAACAGCTGTTTCAGTGAATTAACATCAGCTTTTTTTTCTATCGTTCATTGAATTTTTGAAGAGGAAAAAAAGCGAGAAACATGCTGCATACTGACTAATCCCGTACTATCGGAATGTTACATCCTCGATTGTCGTATGCAGTATGAATTATTATTTTTTATACTTTATAACAGTTATCGACGATATAAAGAGATACATTGATCCTTATATATATGTATATATATTTATACACAAAATCAGGTATTATTGTGAAAACCAGATGAAACCCAATTATCTAACCCATTTGTAGAAGCGATGTTGAAAGGTAATAAACCAGCACCAGTAACACTTCCTTGACTATTCAAAAGAGCAGGATTGAATCCTCCCAATCTTTGAGTATCAAATCCATCAAGACCATTATTAGAAGTAGACAAACTGCTCTTGATGATCTTTGTATGAGCTGGTGAGCCCATTTCATCATAGATGATATCAAACGAAACACCTAATTTACCAGCTAATCTAACACAAAGAGAATTGGTGAACTGATCCAAAGTTAAAGATTCACCGAGTTTATCACCATTTGCAAGCAAAGAACTACGTGTTTGATGGTACAATAATGAAGTAGAGTAATCTGTACTATTTTCACTTGGTACATTACCCTTGACTTTCAAAACCTCAAGTTGAATCTTTTCGGCATCAGATGAACCACTATTCAAAAATTCATTTCCATTTGTCGTAGCTGTAGATGGGAATGAGTTCAATAAAGTATTAGTAGTTGACAATGAACCAACGCCAATGGAACCTGAAGAATTAATAGGTAAACTAACATTACTGATTCCATTCTGTGGAGAAAACCATAATGAATTATTTGGCAATTGAGAACCTGCTCCTAAATGAGATGATGATGTATTACCAGCAATACCCATTTGATTAACACCATTAGACATTGGGGTGCTACCTTCATTCGCAGGAGACTTTCCCCAAGTTGATCCATTAATTTCAGTTGATGTATCACCAGTACCCCATATTTTGGAGTCACTTAAAACACCACCAATTCCAACATCAAGTTCATTGTTGAAAAAAGAAGATTTTTGTAATAAGGAGGGACCACCATGAGAGTTATTGAATACACCAATACTCTTTCTGTGTTGAGTAGCAAGGCCTAGTGAAGAACCTTGTGATTGTGGAGTACCGAAACTTGGAGTACCATTGGTATCTGGTAGGAATTGTGATAATAAGTTTATGTCCGCAGCACCAACTGAACCACGCTGTTGTGGTTGAGTTTGAGCAGGTTGAGCACCAAAGGGACCAGAGAACAAGTTGTTAGTTGGGGCAATTGCAGGTTCATTCGTAGCAGAACCATTAGACAATCCTGTATTGAATTTACCATTGATTGTAGAAGAGTCAAAGTTCCAATTATAAGCGATGGGATTGGTAGCAGCAGTGTTAGAGTTTGAATTCAAATTAATACCATTGAAATTGAGCGCATCGGGTATAGAACCAGGGTTGAAGCCAGGTGGTGGAGGAACAATAGAACCTTCTTGTTGAGATTGAGGTTGAGATTGGGAATGGGAACGAGACTGAGATTGTACTTGTGGTTGTGATCGAAGGAGTTGAGAAGCAGGAGGTTGAGGTGAATGAACATTCAAAGATCCAAAACTTTGTAATAATCTGCTCAATTGATTTTCAGTTATTGAAGGATCACCTGAAACAGTATTAGGTTGTTGTTGCAATGGTTGAGCAAATGAGTCAAGAACTGAGTTGGTACCAGATGACAATAGTTGATGTACTTCTGGAGGAATATTATCTACTTGAACAGGTAAAGGAGAATTAGAAGAAGAATTTGATACGGCATCCTTTTGGATAACAGGAGAGTCAACAGCGGAATCATTGATCAATTGAGTAGCTTCAGACTCAAGTTGTTTTTTCTTTTCAAGTTTAGCTTGTTCTTTCTTCAATTGTTCTTCTTCTCTCTTTTTCCTTTCTTCTTCACGACGAAGTTTATCTTCTAATTTCTTTTGTTCTTTCTTTTCCTTTTCCTTGCGTAATCTTTCCTGTTCAGCTTCCTTTTTCTTACGTTCAGCTTCTATCTTCTTTTGTTTTTCTTCTTCTCTTTTCTTACGTTCAGCTTCTTTCTTCTTTCTACCTTCTTCAGTTTTTCTTGCCAATTCTTCTTTCATCAACCTCTCATGTTCTTTCTTTTCTTCTTCTTTTCTCTTTTTCTCTTCTTCTTTGGCAAGACGCTGTAAACGTTTCTTTTCCTTGATTTTCTCCTTTTTCTCTCTTTCTCTTTCTTGTTTTTCCTTCTTTCTTTGCTCTTCCTTTTCTAACTCTTCAAGTAATTGTTGAGATGATTCTTCAGCTACTTGAGCTTTATAAGCTTTCATAAGTTTAGCATGCAAGACTTTTGATGAAACCAATTGTAACATTCTGAAAGTCTCAGAGATTCTTCCACGTTCTTCTTTTTCTTCGTCAATTTCATCATCTTCATCATAATCCATATATTCTTCTTCTTCTTCCTCTTCTTCCTCTTCTTCTTCTTCTTCTTCCTCGTCATCATTGCTATAATCATCATCTTCTACATCTCTATATTCGTCTTGATCGTCAACTTCGTCGTCATATTCTTCATCACCTTCGTGATCGTCATCTTCATCGTACTCTTCTTCGTATTCTTCTTCATATTCATCGGCATCTTCAAGGGCTAAATCGGATTGATAATCAGACTCACTACCATGACCTTGATCGTGATGGCTATGGCTATGACTATGGTTATGACGTTCATGATTATGACCATGGCCATGACTACTATGGCTATGACTGTGACTGTGGCTATGAGAATGACTGTGACCATGATGATCATGATTGTGGCCACAAGTCGATTCCTCATTATCTTCAACAAAAGATCCTGGGAAATTATGAAGATTAACGTTATTATCATCTTGATCACGATCATTTCTTCTCTTATCTAAAGTCTTCAACATTGCGCTCATGAAATTCTTGCTATCTGGACCAAGTAAACCCTTGGCAAATGATTCTACAGAAAAGTCATTATTTGGATCGAATTCCCCAATAGGAGTTTCGAGATTATCATTAACATTCGTTGAAGGTGGTGGTACATCTGCTTGTATTTGCGGTTGCGGTTGTGATTGTGAGTGTGATTGTGGATGTGATCCATTTTGAGTTTGCGAAAGAATAGATTTTGCCTGTGTGGCCATTTGATAATTGAAACCAGTTTGTAAAGAACTTAATAATCTATTTTGGTGTTTTGCTTGATGATCGCTAAAGGAACCAAAACCTAATAAAGCATCTAAGAAATCTTTCAAAGTTTTAGCCCAACGATCATCACCATTTTCTTGAAAATCTTTTGTTATTGGTTTCAAAAAAGTTGCGTAATATTCATCATAAACTTTTTCAATTTCAGATTCAACTGATATTTTCTTATTTCCACAAACTTTACAATTACAACCTGAATTTTGTTCATCTCTTAAACATTTCAAAATTTCATCTTTATCCACATTTATAATAGATTTCTTTTTATCTGCAGGTAATCTATTCCAAAATTGTTCAATTTTGAATTTTTCATCCTCACTTGTTATATCATCCCAAAGAGATTCAAATACAGATCTTCCGATATTATCTGTTTCGGGAAGTTGATTATTATAATACTTATGATACACTTCATCATCTATATTTCGATCTGATGGACCGAAATCTGTACAATGAGAACAATTTGCATCATGACCATCTTCCTTCTGTGCTTCGGATTTTAAGAATTCTTTCAAAGAATCTGCATAATGACCCTTTTTATCTATTTCATCTGGATTAATATGATGATTATGACTATGATTATGACTGTGATCATGATTATGAATATGATTATGTTTATGACTATGGTTGTGATTATGATTCTGATTCTGACTATGACTATGACTATGACTATGACTACTGTGGTTATGCCTAAGGCTATTTGCATGGTTGAGAAGATTATCACTTGTAAGAGTAGCATTTGAATTATCATCATCATCTTCTTCGTCATCATATTTTTCAAATCTTGCTGTATCTTCTTCTTCGTCGCTTTTGTATTCACTTACGATTAAATCACCATTTGCATCTAATTTCAGTACTCTTGAAGAAGGATATTCCGAAGTTTCATCATTTAATTCAACTTCTAATTTGTAATTCTGGCCATCTGCGGATTTAGTCCAATTTGGATTTATCTCTTCAGTTATGTCATTATTATTATTGTTATTACTAGTGGCCTTTTTCTTTTTATTCTTCTTTTTGTTCTTCTTCTTCGACTGACTTGAACTCTCGGGAGTAGTTGTATAATCGAAGTGAACGTCTTCACCCGCTACAAAGAGTTGACTTGCCATGTCTTGTATGATTTATATTGGATAGAAAACAACCTATGGAATGATTTTTTTCTTTCCCTAACGTATATTTGGTATCTTATTAAGTAAACCTATGATTCCGTATTGTATGTTTCCTAACAAATAAACTCCATAAACTGTGGTCTCAAAATTGCTACCTCAAAAATAGAAGTCTAATGTTATAAATAAATATATGTACAGTGTTGAATACGGGGAACAACCTTGATGAAAAGTATCGAGCGGGAAGGCGGGTATGTAACCTATTGGATATAGTCGTTAATGAACGAGTAACTTAAGTTGTAATAACCAAAATTATATTTCACAACTTACTTACTTACTGACTGTCCATCTATTTTAACTAACCCGTAGTACAAGCTTCTTCAAAACTTCAACTTTCAACAATAATAATTGAGAGAGAGAAAAAGTGGGAAGTGCGGGTAATTTCTCAGAGGTTGGTAATTTTAAAACAAAGCTGAGTGAGATCTGAGATAGATTGGTTTGTTTCTTCTCTTGTTGTTGTTTTACAATGTGGTTATTGCTATGGTTTCATATAAAATTGAGTACATTGATAGATACTATAAAGCTATATAAATAAAGAAAGAAAAAAAGAAAAAAAAAAGTAGCAAGAAAAATATTAAGATTGATAAACTAGACAAGTAGATCACTGAAGATGAATCTAAGCCTTTGGAAATTTAGTCCATTTCCATAATGATTCATTTGGATTAACTAATTCATCTTCATTCTTTGAGAATGAAATACCTTTATCATCACCTTGAGAAATAATGAATTGTAAATAAAGGAAGAAATCATCATCTTTACCAACATTACCTGGTTTAAAAGTAGATAAACCTTCTTTCAAAGCATCTTCTTTTGAAATATATGAACGTTCAATCTTGACATCATGAGCCTTTTCATAACGAGCAAGAACTTCTTCTTGAGAGATTTTATCGGAGGAGACTCTAATCTTATCTGGTAATTTAGAGTAATCACCAATTGTAACAATTGAAGCAACAGCTTTACCAACATCTGGTAAATAAGAGATATCGAATTTATGATTTGGATCACCTCTAATAGTTGCCTTTGTTGAACCAGCTGGTAAACCAACAGCGGCTAAATATTCGTATAAGAATTGACCTTCAGCTGCGAATAAAGAAGTTATAACATCAACAGTCTTGATACCGAGGGCTCTAGCCTTTGCTGAATTTTCACTCTTAAATTGAAGAATATTAACTGGAGTAACATCTAATTCAGTGCCAAATTGAGATGGGATATATAATTTCAAATTTTTACCATATTTGGATAAAGCTTCAATGATATTATCGAAAAGAGTTGGATTACCACCTAATAAATTGATCAAGACATCAGATTCAGAGATGGCTTCTTTTAAAGATTCAACATCACTAGCATCACCAGCGATATATTTAACAGTATCTGTGCTAGTCTTCTTAGATGGATCTCTTGTAATAACTTTGATTGGTAAATTGATCTTTGATTTGAAAGTATCAGAACTTAAAGCAGAGATAACTGGTTCACCTAAGAAACCAGATGCACCGATAACAACAACTGATGGTTTAGACATTGTGTATATATATTTGTATGTTATATGTTAATTTGATTTGTTTGTATTGTATTGTATAATACTTTCAACTAATTATAGATATATAATTGATAATGATTGAATTGATAAAAATGAGAATAGAAATTGAAAGATCAAACAGGAGGATAGAGTAACTATTTATACCTAAAATGAAGATCAATTGTGGATCCGAGAGTTTATATGCAAGAAAATATACTTAGTAAGGCACGCCTTAGGTAATTGAGTTAAGATTAAATGAATACAAACAATGCACTTTGCTTTCCCTTCCAGAAAACCTTAGAAATTCCCCATAGAGAAAACAAAACCACCACAGTGACAGATTAATCAGCTGCTTAACTAAGAAAATGACGCCGATCAGCCATTTTGCATACAAATTTGTCAAATTTCTCTGGGTTTTTGCGCAATTTTGGTGTTTTGCTTATTAATTATTAGGGTTCAGTGCGGCTGTGAGGTGTGGTAGGGCTGTGTGCGTCCTTAGTAATATTGGTTTTACTAAGGCTGTTTACAGGGCGCAGTGGTGGTAAGGTAAGGGACCCTGGTTGGTTAGTGGTAAGTGGTGGCAACTGGAGTGTGGTTGAGGGCATGTTTACATGTTTACATGTTTACCCCGGACACTTCTCCTACTAGGGCTCAATTGCAAAAGAGACACACAGACAAGAGGTAAGAGGTAATATCAGCGAGTGCTTTAGTGATTACAATTCATAGAGACACGTTACTAAGTTACCATGGATTAACAATCGTCTGCCAAGTCTTATTTCTAATCAGATTTAATCGCTATTTTTATACTTGATTGTTGGTATTGTCATAATAACCTCGGTAATTACTGATCATAGATGGCATCTATGCACTCTGTGTCCCAACTAACCCACCCACTCACTCATTCAAACAATGTACACTAACAAAACCAAAATGGAATAAGCGAAATGGAATGAGCGAGAGCGCCGAGGGGACGGAAAGCGAGAGAGAGGGAAAAACAGAGGACGCTTCGTGAGTGATTGGTTGGCTGATTGGGTGTGTGATCCCTGGTGGAGTGTAGTGCTTGAACGGAGTAGGGAACTAGAAGTAGATCTAATCTGATCGATCAATCGAAAAACAAGAAATCCAAAGATAACGTATCAAATTGAGTTAAGGGATTTATTCCATAGATTTTGATTGTCTACTATACATCATGGCTGAGGAAATTAGTATCGGTAATGAATTGAAAGACGCATATAAACCAGTTGATAAATGGATCAAACATGGTTTAAATTGGTTAGGAGATGTCGAATCATTTTATAATCAAAGAGCATTGATTGAAAGAGAATATGCTGATAAATTGAAAAATCTATGTCAAGAAGCATATAAGAAAAAGGCTAAAGTATCAACTGTAGTAAGTGTTGGTGAAAATCCAATAATTACCCCAGGTTCATTAGAAAGTGCTTCATTAGTTGCATGGAATGAAATCATTAGTCAAACTGAACAAATAGCTAAGGAAAGAGGTAATCTTGCCAGTGAATTTGAAAGAAAAATTGCAGGAGGTATTAGTGATATGAATACAAAATATGAAGGTATTAGATCTAAATGGAAGGCATTTCATGATGAATTAGTTACCACAAGGGATAAGAATTATGATGAATTGAGTAAGAGTAAAAAGGATTATGATGCAACATGTCAGGCAATGGAGAATCAAAGATCCAAATCTGAAAAATATTCAAATGATAGAATCAAACACAAGCAAGAAAAAAGAGAATATGAAATGAATGTAGCTAAGAATAATTATCTTATTAAGATTAATATTTCAAATAGATTAAAAGATAAATTTTATTATCAAGATTTACCTGAAATATTAGATGGATTACAAAATTTAAATGAATCAAAAGTTAGTAAATTAAACAGTTTTTGGTTATTATCAAATGAATTTGAAAGAGCTATATGTGAAAAGACAGTTGGTTTCACTAAAATTGAAGATTCTGTTATTAAACAAAATTTACCAAGATTAGATACTGCTATGTTTGTAAAACATAATTTAAATGAATGGAAAGAACCTGAAGATTTCTATTATATTCCATCAAGTATTTGGCACGACGATGAAGAAATGATTACAGAAGGACAAGAATTAGAAGAATTGAAAAGTAGATTAGATTATGCAAATTCCAATTTTACTAAATATGAAAGATTATGTATAGATGAAAAACAAAAACTTGAAGAAACAATTCAAAGTAAGAATGCATTGATGGGTAGTGTTTTCAATGAAGTCCAAATTAAATCAAGAGAAGATTATTACAAATTCGAAGAATTGTTAGCAAGATCAATTACTTGGTTACAAAAATTTACAAATGATGATACAAGAAGAGTTAGTTTTGAAGTTGAAATGCAAACAATTGTATCTGCTGCAAAGGGTAAAGATTTAGCCATTAGAACTCAAACTGAAAAGAAAAAAAAGAGTACTTTTGGATTTTTGAAAAGAGGAAGTCATAAATCTTCAAGCACAACAAACGGTGGTGATGATGCAACAACTGGTGATGGTGGTGAGTATGATGGAAGTGATGTTGAAAGTTTCGTGAGTAATAAGACAAGAGCCACGTCACATTCTGTGAAGTCTAGATTATTTGGTTCTGTACGTAAAAATTCAATTGCATCAAGTAGTATTACTGATAATGGTGGTCCAATTGCTCGTGCATTGTATGCTTATAATGCTCAAGGTGATGATGAAACAAGTATAGCATTAGGTGAACAATTGAGTGTCTTAGAGTTAGATGATGGATCAGGATGGACAAAAGTTGCAGGATCTTCCTCGGATGGTCTTGTCCCCACATCATATTTACAAATTGAAATGAACACGAATAACGCGTCTGAATCTTCTTCTTCAAATACACCAAAGAAACAACCACCAAAAGTAGCAGCTCCAAGAAAAGGAGCTAAAAAAGTGAAATATATGGAAATATTGTACAATTATGAACCTCAAGGCGATGATGAATTAGGTGTAGCTGTTGGTGATAAAATATTGGTTATTACAGAAGACAATGGAAGTGGGTGGACAGAAGGAGAAATTGAAGGAATAAGAGGTTTATTCCCAACTAGTTATGGTAGAATGTTATAGTTTTATTAAAATATAGATAAATTCCTTAAGTTTTTTCATATATACATTTATGAAAATACGTTCAAACTTTGTATTAGTGTAACGCATATACATGCACATATACATTTACATAAAGATGAAAAGTATATGCGTAACCCCTGAAAAATCAATTATCCCGAAATAGGCAATACTAATACGGATTAGGATACACGGGGCGGTGAAAGGGTTTTCGTGAATTTTCGTTTCGTTCACGCATCTACTTTATTTTGATAAGTTAGGTATTCAATCCAGTGTGAATATGTACATTGTATGTATAGTTTCTTATTATATCTTTTCTATCGTATTCCCTTGATTATATTCATAAGGATTAAACGAAACGTTTTGAATTATATTATTTCGCGTTCATTTTAGTATTTATAGAATTTACCATTCATTCACTCTTATCGTATATACACACATACTTTCAATTTACACTTATAGATTAATAACACAAAATGGGAGGATCTTTTTCAAAATTATTCGTATGTTTTTCTTTTTTATACTTGGGTATATTGACAACCTTTTTTACTAACTCATATGCTTTCAATTGCATCATGATAGGGCTCTAAGAAAAAAGAGATGAGAATTCTTATGCTTGGGTTAGATAATGCCGGTAAGACAAGTACGTATCCTTTATTGAATTTTGAAATATTTGAAATCTTCAATTCAACTTTATAATACTAACTGATTGAAATAGCTATTTTGAAAAGACTCAAGTTTGGGGAAGCAGAAGAGACTGTTCCTACAGTTGGGTTCAATGTTGAATCTATCAAATACAAAAATATAGTAATGCATACATGGGATATTGGTGGACAACAAAGGATTAGAGCTTTATGGAGACATTATTTCTCAGGTACAGATGCATTGATTTTTGTAATTGATTCTTCAGATAGAGAAAGATTAGATATCGCTAAGAAGGAATTGTTCAAAGTTATAAATGATAAAGAATTGACAAATTGTCTTGTTGCTATCTTAGCTAACAAGCAAGATATAGAAGGTTCTGCTAAACCAAAGGAAATTATTGACTTTTTAGAATTAGAGAAAGTTGTCGATCATAATTGGTGTGTTATTCCTGCAGTTGCCATTAGTGGTACAGGTTTGAATGAATTGTTAAGTTGGATAACAACTCACACCAGTTCTTGATTCAATTAAGTTCTTTCCCCTCTCCCTTCCCCTTCCAAAAAACTTCATTCATTTCATTTCTATTTACATTCTTTTCTCTTTGCTGCTACTTACACTTTAATTCTCTGCCTTTTATCATTCAACCCCTGATAAGCTTTCGTTTTTATTTTGACCATGTCTTTTTTGTTTTTGCTATTTGGTTATGGGGCTTGAATTGATAAATGATTTTCCACGCTACTACGTCAACCTAAATCAATCTCTATCTTGATGATTAGAAATTGTTTCATTGATTGACAATTTATAACTCACATACAATCTCTATAGTTTAGATATATTGTCAAACTTTATTTGCTAAATACAATAAATAATAATATGAAATTAAGAAAAGAAAATCCGATTCAATTATTTGGTTAATGTTGAAATCTCACCATTGGCTTCACCGATATAAGCCTTTTCACACATATCAACAAATAAACCAGTTTCAACAACACCAATCATAGCCTTAATCTTGCTATTCAAAGATTCAACTGTATTTACTTCGATCTCATCAAAATCACAATCTATAATGAAATTACCATTATCGGTAACAACAGGACCTGCTTTAGCAGCACCAGCATCTCTAACTTTAGCTTCACCACCTAAAGCAGTCAATTCTTTAAGAATCTTATTGTATGCATTTGGAACAACTTCAATTGGGACACCTTTCTTCCATGAATGACCTAAATTCTTTGGAGATTTCTTACGATAATCTGCAACAACTATAAATCTTTTTGATAAATCAGCAACTAATTTCTCTTGTAAAAGACAAGCTCCACCACCTTTGATACAGTTCAATGAGGTATCTATTTCATCAGCACCATCGAATGCAATGTCAATTTCACTTACTTCTTCTAAAGCACCAAGGTTTAAACCATTATCAATGATCAATTGTTTTGATTGGAAACCAGTTGGAATACATACAAATTGTTTTTTATTTGATAATTGACCAATTCTTTCAGCAACGTAAACAACGGTTGAACCTGATCCGATACCTATGACTTTGTAACTAGAATCCATGTTTTCATCAACGGCAGCATAAGCTGCAAGTTTTTTAGATTGTTCAACTAATTGTTCTGGGGAAATAGACATCTTTGATAATGTTGAATATGAGAATGACGAAGAAATTGAATTAATTCGACAAAATGTATTTGCAAATGGTTTGAAGTGATTATGCTGTGTGAATAACTTGATACCCCTGCTTATATACATGAACTTTCAAAAGAATTGTATATACTCTGAAGTAACAGTATTTTTAATATCCTCTGATACTTGATAAATCAATCTTCCCTGTTCCTCTCTAGATTTCCTGTGTTTAGACTAATCGTTTCGGCAAAAGAGGTCACGAGCCGCTCCTTTCCACGTGATCAATTAAGCGATAAATGCGGTTAGATTACTCTATGGGGAACCTTTAACTGCGATTATATTGTAAGAATATTTAATTCTCTAAATAAATATATATTATGTATCAAAGATGCTACATCTTGATCGATGGTCTACGTAAGTCTGTCATATACAAATGATTCTCGGTAAGAAAATATGATCTGTCTATAAGATCTATGAATAAATTAGTCTCGACTACACCAACCATTTTGATAAGAGTATTGTTCAATTCTCGTAATTTTGAAGAATCAGACAATACAGGATAGTATTCTAAGTCTAAAATATAATTCTTACTTTGTGTTCTTACTGGATTCGAATGTGGTAATCTCAACTTAGAATCGATACCATAGTGACTCAGTAACTGTGCTTGTAGCTTCTTATACGCCTGCGGTACAACTTCAAGAGATATCACATTAAACATCTCGGCGTCTTCAAAATCATCAACTGGTACATCTTGCGCAAATGCAATCACTTCGTTACTACTATCAAAAATAACTTTTCTATTGAGGAAATCCAATCCAGACTCTAATCGTATGGATTTAGGAAACAAATTACCTGATCTGAATTCAGTACAGGAAACTTCTTGAAAAATCAAGTCCAAAGAATTGAATTGAACTTCATTTATTGAACTAATATTTGAAATCGGCAGACTATGAATCTGTAATAAATGTCTTGTGTACTCATTCAATGGAATAAACGAAACACTAGACCGCAATGTTCCAATATGAATAATCAAATGATCAACGAATTTATGACTAGTCACTGTATTTGATAAATCTAAACCAACTCTCTCAGTATCAGATTTGATACATTCAAAAAGTATCGTATGTATCTGATGAGCGCTTGATACAGGTAGAGTAACAGCTGCTTGTAAAGGCATGATTTGATTATTACTTATCTACTACTACTACTACTACTACATCATTCTATATAAACATATATCAATCAAATATATCCTATGCGTATCAGATAAGTTTTATATATGATAACCTACAACTTCTACTAGACTATGTGGGGTAGATATAGGCTACAATAGATAATACATACATCACGTGGTACTTCTAAGGTCTTTAATAGCCCTCGCATGATACATATTAACACCTCAGACCGCAGTCTTCTACCAATATCGCCTTAAAATAAACAGCAAAAACAGAGAAAAAGCCAGAAAATCGAGCTACTTACAAAAACAAAAACTTACCCGGCGCTCACCACACAAATTTAGCACGCTCGCTCCTTAACTATGGAAAAAGACGCGATGACATAATCATCTCTCTTATTAAACAATTTTTCACTTTCCTCATACTAACAAACACTCAACGAGCGACCAATTTTTTTTTACCTTTTTTCACCTTTGGTTTTATTATTAAGAGTGTTTTTACAAATCCTTTAATCTTTCTCTTTTGATTCAAGCAAAGTTCCATATATATAATATAACTTAGAATAATATACCAAAATGGCTTCCAAAGTTTTATCTACTTCCCCAACTGAATTAGAATTACAAGTTGGTCAATCTTTGATTGATTTAGAAACCAATTCTCCAGATTTAAAAGCTGACTTAAGACCTTTACAATTTAAGTCAATCAAGGAGATTGAAGTTTCGGGTAACAAGAAGGCTATTGTCATCTTTGTCCCAGTACCATTATTAGGTAACTTCCACAAAGTTCAAATCAGATTAACCAGAGAATTAGAAAAGAAATTCCCAGATAAGCATGTTATCTTCTTAGCTGAAAGAAGAATCTTACCAAAACCAGCTAGAAAATCTAGAAAGGAACAAAAGAGACCAAGATCAAGAACCTTAACCTCTGTTCACGACAAAATCTTAGAAGACTTAGTCTTCCCAACTGAAATCATTGGTAAGCGTGTCAGATACTTAGCTGATGGTGGTAAAATCGCTAAAGTTTTATTAGACTCAAAAGATTCTACTAACATTGATTACAAATTAGATTCATTCAAATCTGTTTACCAAAAATTAACTGGTAAACAAGTTGTCTTTGAAATTCCAAATGAAAACTAGATCACTTGATTTATCTAGTTTCAAATCAACAATAAATAAAACAAACAACAACAAAAACCAAAGAACCTAGCGTATTTATATATATGTATAAATATATACTTATTTATATTTATTATTAGGTGATGATATTCGATGTGTCATATAATTTAATTTGTATAATTTATATATATATATCTATTAATTAAATTACATAAATAATCTTTAATCCAAAACTTTCAAAAATATTAAACTTACGCTAACTAATTAATTAATTATACATATATATAATACTGTACTTCAATGTTTTATGCCAAATCAACACCATTGGGTATTAAGCGTTCCTTTTGTTTCCGTTATTATCATACGTAGTATATCACTTATGCGTCTTAAATACTTATTTTGCTCATATTAACTCATTCATTCATTCATTAAAAATCCATAAAATTAAATCAAACTCCCAAAACTATCCCAAAACTTCTTTACTCATAGTTCATATTCATTGCCCTACTCACAAAATCACCGTACCCCACGCTTGTCCCATATGAAGTCTTGTTATGCTGATTATGGTTATATAAATGGTTATCGTCATTTATGAACTCGATATTGGAATCATGACGAACAAGTCTTAAACGCCTACTTTTAGTAGTAGGTTTATTATGATTTTGCTTTAATAGATGATGCTGATTATCTTCTTCATCGTCATCGTCTTCGTCATCTGTAAAGTATGCATTTTGTTTTATTTCAGGGGTTGGAACCTTTGCTGTATTGAGTATACCCTCGGGAGTGACTTCTGTTCTACGAATTCTTGGAGATGGGAAGTTCTCCATGGGTAATTGGGTACTAGTTTCTGTTGACTCTTGATCTGTCTGACCAATGGCTAGATTTGTTATTCTCTTTATTTTTGTCTCTGTTTCTTCTTTCTCCTCTTGATCACTAGGAGTATTAATAAGTTTCATCACCAATAGTGATAAAAGTCCTATTATAACAACGATGTTGAACAAGAAACCAAGCATGGATCTAGATTTTCCACCACTATATTCTCTGAAGTACCCTGGGTTGACACTACCACCTGATGATCCAAGTGTTGATAATGCGTATATTGTAAGCAGTCCTATAACAACCGATGGAATATGAACTTTGATAGTGTTATTTTCAGATCCAACTATATCTACAAACAAATCTAGGTTCCAAAATTTCTTGACTAGATGAAAACAATACGTTGCGAATAATATTGAAACATTGATAACATCAGTCAATATCTGTAGTATTGTTCTGTCCTCACTTAACTCGTTTGAAGATGATGTTGTTGCAATTAAAGGAAACTTTGATTTGCTTGGACTTATGATAATTCTACCTTTACTTGAAACCAATGGTTGATCTAATGGATGAACATTTCTGGGAGAAGCTTTTAATTCAAAGGCAATATCTCTAATGTAATTCTGAGCTACATTGCTGTCTAATTTATCAGCATCGCTATGACCTTGATTTTGATTTTGGTTCATTTTCATTTGACCGGCATTAATAAGTTGATCTAATATACTGAGACCTTCACTTTTTTCATTTTCTGTAATCTTTTTAAACCTATTCTTACCGGTTGTACGTTGAGTATTGTGGCTATTATTTGTCCCCGAGCTCGAAATTGTTCCATTGGTACCGGCAGATGACGATGAATCGTTTGAGTCGATTCTTCTCAAAGCATTACTGGCATTAGACTTGGACCTTAGCTTAGTGAATATATTTCTTCTAGTCGGGGAATGCTGTCTCTCTACGGTCTGACTCATTTGCCCTCTCTAATTTATAGGATGCAAATAATGTGGAGATGGTATATAAATGTTTTGCTTTAGGCTGAGGCTTATATTCTCTTGGTGAAACAGTCTTATATGATTTGAATAGATGAAAATAACAGCGGTAATAATAACTAATAAACAAATTGATATGTCAACAAACACACCCACACAGACAAAACAAAGCAACTTAGTGTTGAAAATGTACCTGAATAACCTATAGTAGCCTATGTCCGTATGACCTTCACAAATGTGTAAGAATGAATGATACAAATTGTGTGGGCTTGAATTAAAAAATGCACTGAAAAGGGTAAATTTGGTACATCATAATAATCATCAAGATTACTATATCGGGTAATATATCAACAATAAGATCGAGTTTAGACGACGACGACGCGACGCTGATTACAGGAACCACATTTTTTGTATTAATTCCAAATTAGTACAATTTATTCCTCATCGGCTGCTTTTTTCTAAAGTTCTCGATTTTTCAGTGAGGACAAAGAGGCAGATCAGATCGGACAGCGTATGTGTCAATTTTATAAATATTAAGATTGCGGTTTTACTAAGGGTATGTACGATAAGTAAGATTTGTTAAAATGAAAATGAATGAATACTATTTCTTTTTTTTTAGTCAATAACAATATAATTTATATATAAACTATATAAAAGATTTAGTTAATAAGAGATAGTAATATTATATATATGATTGATGATTAGGTTAAAAGGAATTGATTATAAAAAATAACAAGAATTTTTAAAAAAATTGATTATTAGTTATAAGCTTAGAATTTCTTTCCGAACATGATCAATTGTAATTGATCATACATGGAGATAACACCAGCACCAGCAACACCTCTTAAGATGTTAGCACCACAACCCTTGAATAATGATTTGATACCTTCAGCAGCAACAATCTTTCTGAAAGCATCGAAAGCACCGTTATATTTGACGGCTTGACCGGAGGTCATCATCATTCTTCTTCTAACGGTATCTAATGGGTAAGAAGCGGTAGAAGCACCAGTGGTAACAGTCCAACCTAACAAGAAAGCAGCTAAGAAAGAACCTTCTAATGGACCAACTAAGACAACAGGCTTTAAGGAATCGAATAAACCGAAGTATAAACCTCTGTAAACAATGATACCAACAACAGATGGTAAGAAACCTCTGTATAAACCGGCAATACCATCAGAAGCTAAAGTCTTCTTGTAGACATCTAATAAACCATTGAATTGTCTTTCACCGTTACCACCCTTGGTAGCCTTAGCATCGTTAGCTAATCTAGTTCTGGCGTAATCTAATGAGTAGACGAATAATAAGGAAGTGGCACCAGCCATACCACCAGAAGCTAAGTTACCAGCAAACCATAACCAATAACTGTCATCTTTCTTGAAACCGAACATCTTCTTGAATTTATCTTTGAAAGCAAAGTTAAGAGCTTGGGTTGGGAAGTATCTGATAACGTTAGCAGTGTTACCTCTCCAGAAAGAAGCGACACCTTCTTCAGCAGCAGTTCTCTTGAAACATTCGACAATACCGTCGTACTTTCTGGCTAATCTACCTTGCTTTAACATTTCATCTTGATTTTGAATTAATAATTTAACTCTTTCAATTGGAGCAGCGGCAGTTTTAGAAACGGCGGCGGAAACACCACCCATCATGAAATCGATGAAGAAAGAAGATTTTTGTTCACTCATTTTAGACAATTAATGATTGATTGAATATATAAACTATGAAGAATACTATATGATAAAAGAAGAAAAAGAAGAAGAAAAAAAAGGGAAAAAAAGAGAAGAGAGGAGAATTGCACTTATAAATTGGTGAAAGAATTTGGAAAAGGAGGAAAGGGGATTCGTTTTAAATTGGTTGAAAGTGAACGAAACACGGTTGAGATTTTTTTTTTTTTTCTCTCAGTTTCGTCCAAAAGCTGAAGGAATGCTACTTAATTCTGGCAACGTCTGCGCGCTTATTGGTCAGTGGGGGCCATCTAGGCCGGAAACTGGCTGATGTAAGTCCGTTTTGGGCCGCGCAGGCTTCGGTTTGCTTGATAATTCGATTTCTACCTAGATTGGTGATTGTAGTAGTAGATAGATCTAGTGTTTTACCAGGTAGTAGATAATAACTATATTACACAGATACTGCAAGGTAACTCGATCCAAACACATACACCGTTCTAGGTTTACTATTTGTTTACCATACTTACAAATTCAAATACTTGTTTCAAATCATTCACACGATCTTGGAACTAAGTTTTCATTTGAATAATGCACACCGAACCATCCACCACCCACCTAAAAAAGAAAAGAAGCGAGCTTTTCCGATAATGGATTCAGAATTCACCAAGAAATATTTCAGAAATAGAAATGTTTCAAATGTAACATGTTCACTATTTACTTCATGTATATATGATTATTGATAAAATTGAATTGTCCGAGTCTATTACAACATAGTCCGTTTTTGAGTTATTCATTTGGTGTTAGAAATAGTTAAATAATGAAATTTTTCAGTGCTTTTATGTAAATACAGAAATATTTCAAAATTGAGTGAATTTTGAAATATTTATCGGCGCGTTGATAGTAGTAGAGTAGACACTAAATAAAGAAAACCGTGTCGGAAATAAACGAGACATCCGGAAACTGGCTTTAACATTCGCTTGACTTTATTTATTGAAATACCATAAATACTTGGACATATATATACAAGTATATGTTCAATTTACATGTTCAATTGCTTGGTCAAGAGTAGTTTGATTAAAAGCATGAAACTTCATATTTTCTAGGTTTTCTTCTTTGAATCTAAGTGAAATACGAGAAAGCAAGGCAGAGTGGAAAATAAGAGATCCGATGAAAAATCAGTGAACGGTAGATGATTTAACTACTAGTTTTGACATAGTATCGAAGGGAATATATACAGTTCCATCTATATTTGGACACTAACTGATCAATAATACACATCTCCTTCCTGTTAATCAATCAATAGAACTTGACTTGTCCAATCCAATTATGTTCTATTCAATCACTTGAATCAATCCACTTAGAAATCCATTATAATCCCGGGGAAAATAGGGAAGTTTCGCTCTAGAGTTTTTCCCGTAATTTTTCGTCTGTCACATGACAAATTGTCGTGAAATTTTTCTAGTAATTTTCATTGTACTTATGCCCATTTACTTGCTAGTAACCTCTGATTTTGAAGTCTTAAGTTAAGTAAGTAAATCAGATCATAATTACTGTAATTCTTGTTTGTGGGCAAAAGGACGTCCAGTTGTGTAACGTACTTCTAAGTAGAGCAGAAATAAGAGGATTATTTTGTACTCTTATGTCAAAAAAAAAAACTTTTTTTCAGTTTCTTGTACGATAGATAATTTACAAAAAAATTGACAAATAAAGGAAATTATTTTGTTTATATTGTGATTAGTATGTAACTAAAAAGTAAAAAAGATTAATTAGAAAGAAGATATATATATAATATTTCAATCAATCAGTTTCATTATTTATTTAATAACCAAGAGTTGATAATTGTTTTGAAGCTTCAGTTTCAGCAACAGATGATTTAGCAGCGTTGATTTTTTTAGTTAAAGCAGACTTCTTAGCATAGTATTCAGCAGATTTAACCTTACGTTTTTCTTCTAAAGTATCAACAATAGATTCGTATTTCCAACCAACAGATGATGATAATTTACCTAAAGTAGTGTATTTTCTACCTGGCTTTAATCTTAAAACTCTTAAAGCTTGAGGAACAACAACTCTCTTCTTTTTGTCGTATGGTGGTGGGATACCTTCGAAAACCTTTAATCTTTCCATAGCAGCCTTACCTCTAGCGGTTTTGTGAGACATCATACCTCTAATAGCTTTGTATAAGATTCTGGATGGAGCTCTGAAATGGAATGGACCTCTCTTGGTGTTGAATCTGGTAGATTTTCTTAAGTAGTCATGGTACTTTAATTTGTTTCTGAAGAATTCACCGGAGATGTTTAAGGCTTCACAACGGACAACGACGACCTTTTGACCGTTCATTAATTCCTTAGCAACAAGAGATGCTAATCTACCTAATAAATGACCCTTACCTATATTAATGAATTAAAAGTTAGTAATCTTGTATTTTATGGATTATTTGTGTTTCCTTTATTCAATACTGTACAGTGCCCATGGTTAACTATCATTTGAATGATTACAAATGATTTGTATTCAAACTTCACCTGCTTTTGGAGATCTTGGAAACTTTTTCCTCTTTGATGGTATACTCATATGAATCAAGAATGGAAGACATATAAGCGTTAAACTAAATTGTAATTGGAGTTGAACAGTACTCCATGAACTGTACTTGATGTATATCTATAATGTTTGACAACTTTTGAACGATGGAGTTCCAATATTGCATGAATTTTTTAAATCAAACTTCACAAGTATACTATAAATCAAATCTACATGTCTAGTAAGAAACAAAAAACTGATAACTGATGGATGATACTATCTATTCTATTGGATTGCAAAGTGTTTGTTCTAGTGTATTTCTAATCTTAAACTTGTTGAAAATGAGTTTCTTTGATCTTTAAAGGTTGATGAAAAATTAAACATGGGTGATAAAATTGTACATAGGATTGTAATGAATAATCGGATTTGTTTTCTGATAACTGTAGAAACATACCGTCAATGACAACAACTGGTTCAAAAGAAGACATCTTTATAATTATATTATCAATTTATGAGTTGTTTAGAACACAAATAAAAGTAAGATTAAAAGTAATAATGATATATACAATTTCAATATACTTAATGGTATGAAGAAAATTTTTGTTAGCGCTGGGTGAAGTGAAGGTGAGGAATAATGCTGGAGAGAAAGATTGAGAGATGAGAGATCTTTCTTTGATCGAGGTGTGGGGAGTTGACTTCCTGGCCAAGCTCGCTGCTTCAGAGAGAGAGAAGCCAGTTTAACTGAGCTTAACTGCGCGACTCTCACTGAAAGATGTGCAGCCGCTTTTCCACGTCTGCCAATTCGCACGCTGCTCTGTAATCAAGCAGGAAGCAGTCACAATCACAGGAAGCTCTAGAAGTGGAATCACACGAGAGACCACTTAGCACGAAATCGACGCGAGTAGTTCTTTATCTGTGCGTCTATCGGCTTGTAACTTTTCAATCATACTACTCTTATCTCCAAATATTCCTCATTTGTAACCTTCATCATCTGTTCCTTGTGACAACTGAGTTTAAACTTGTTACTCAAATGTATCTTGACAATATTTCCCAGGGAGATTTGTTTCAGTCCTATTTCATAATCGTATAAGCTAGTGATAAATTTTTCGATCTTAGAAGAATTGAATCTTTTGCTGTCTAATTCCCTTTCGTATAGAATAACACCATTTGAACCTTCTGCTTGAACTCTTGCATATCTTCGAAGTTGGACAAAGATTTTTGATATCAGGTTATTTGCTAGTTGAGAGATAAATTCAAGTTAGTAACGGGTTTACATCGCTTTGTACAATAATTGAAATAATAGAAGAAACATACCATGCGTGTAGTTTATGAAAAATTCAATATTAAACATCTCAGATAAATCCTCTACAACAACAATGCCTCCTTTTGACTTATCTGTGGAATTGATTTCATTCAACTTTCCAAGAATAGACTCAAGGTCAGAACACTCAATCAATTCTATCTTGTTCATGATCTTATTCAACTTGTCGTTTCTTTCTACTTCATTCTGAGCTTCAGCTTGATCTGCAAAGATACGATTATAAATGTTATTATATAGCGTCAAGAACGCACTTATATCAAACTTTGAAGTCGTCAGTATGAATCTATACATGAACCCTGTATTCATATCTTCCTCTGCAGTGACATTTGTCTTGGATAACTCATTCAGTTCTTTCCCAATAATATATCTATAAGTCAACTATTATCTCGATTAAAATGAGGGTTAGTATATTCTCGAAGAGTGATGATTTCATGATAAAAAATTGCAGATTACGTACATTCAAAGGGCTGATCAGTGTATTTTCAAAGCTATTCGTATCATCTCTCGGTAAATCAGTCATGTTTTCACTTCCGGGCTCTCTAATCATAGTTAAATGGATCAATGAGTTTTGCAAATAATCCTCGAGTCTCAACTGAAGCTCCTTTGAGTTAGTTCGTTCTATTGCGTTTGTCATATCCATATCATATTATCTGACACTATTCGACACTGTTTGATATAATTCCCTTGTCTCCTTATAAATTCGAAACTGGTTCAAGTAAACATGTCTAAAGCAATCACACTCATTACCATATATATATCGCGTCTTCTTACAATTATTTATGTGATTTGAAAATCGACTTAATTCGCGTCCATTACGACAATCTGGGGTACGTGTATATGTTAGATTACTAAATTGAAGCACATTATGCATATATTATTGAATTATACAATTATACAACACCCACTTGATGAAGAAGCTGTGTTATTGTTAGCAATAGAATTGCTTTGGGTGATTTCGCCATCTGAGTGCGTCACTGTAGTTAATCTACCGTTATTTGCTAAGCCTTCATTATTAGAGTTAATCAATTTATCTCTAGTATTAGCGGTATTGGGGTTGTCATTAATGTTCGTAATCGGAGTGGTATCGTTATTATTGTTGTTGGCCGAACCTTGAGCATTGTCCATGGTTTTCTCAACTAATCTAGGTGAAGTACCAGAGTTGGCCAATGATGTTTCCTCTTCATCTTCACCTTCTTCACTCTTTCCTCGTACAAAAGTTGAGCCATTAATAGTATTAGTATTAGATAAGGCAGTTGATGATTCACTTTGTTCGGTGTTTGGATTGGGGATAAATGCAGGGACAGGTGCATTTGATGATGAGCCTCTTCTATTGGTTGGTAATGTGGTTATATTCAATGATTGGTTGACACCAGGTATAACATTATTATTGTTATTTTGCGAACTACCAATACTACTACTTCTTCTCCTCGATGTACCAATTTTGAAATTGAAAACTTTCTTCTCAGTATTATTCAGAAGATTTTGTTGTTGATTTAGTAAATCTAAAGGTCTGATCATGAGATGGAAAACAGCAGATAATCCAAGATTCAAAGATGACAAATACCCATTAGGATTAAGTCTACTACCCAAATATAACAACTGTAATTGATCTGGTTGTTCGGGCTTCAAATTAGATCTATCCAAAGTTTCAAAATTATGCTGATTACTCTCAACTAGTAATGTATCCCAATTATCAAATATATATTGTCTAAGATCACCAATTCTATAGTCCTTTAATAAATCACCACCTTGAAAATTCAACACATCTTCTTCTAACTTGATTTCGATCTTGTTACCGTTCAATAACAGCAAAGTTATACTTTTTCCTATGAATGAATAAGACATTATGTATCTATACCAATATGACTATATTCTTAAAAATATGTTGATTACAAATCTCACTCCCTTTTTCTAAATTAAGCTTATCGCCTTTTTCTTATCTGAAACAGAACCTTGTAATCTAGAAATAAAAATAACTTCAATAATAGCAACCCAAATGATAAGAGGAAATGCTATTGATGTTCAAATGAAGGAATGGAATGCTAAATCTATTTCTTGTACAATATATTCAAGTATGAATTTGTTTAATGATATAGAAAGGAGATCTGTTACTGAAGAAAGAGGCTAGACACAAGATGAAGCTTGCTCTAATCTCATCGATGTTTCACCGTGCGGCGATCTCCCGTTATTTTTTGTGTCTTTTTCTACTTGTCATTTTGGCCGCGGGCACGACGGGATCTGACAAATATCCGGCGGTATTTTGTACATGGTTTTTACCTATTGGTTGAATAAATGCAGATTATAATACTATTAATAAAAAAGTTATAAGAATTAAACACGAACGAATAAATATAAGCAAAATTAGAGGAAATTGAAATAAAGAAAAGTAAAAATAAAATAAAAAAGAACTATAAATTGAGTCTATTCAAAATCTCAGATGCCAAAGATTTATATAACCATGTATTACCACTTAATTTCTTGAATTGTATACCGTAAATACCAACTAATGGAACCTTGACTATATGGATTTCGAATCTTAAAGGATTCTTAGAAACATAACTGTGAACTTTTTTAGCCTCAGGCATAGAATTACTTACCGATGATATACCTAATCCATTATTATTAGCAGTAGTGTTGCCAGATTGTTGATTTGACTTTTTGTTTTGTTGTTCAACTCTACTTGAAATCAAAATATCAGAATCATTTTCATGAACATGGAAGGAGTTCATTGATTCACTACTTTCCAAATGTGATTCTTCTCTGGTTCTTGGTGAGGAAATTGTGCCTAATTCATCATCAATTCCCAGGGAAACACGACGTGTGTAATTAGAAGGAGCAGGTGTAGTAGGCATAGTAATTTGTTCATTCTGAGATCCAACACTTGTAGAAATTGATAACTTATCTCCTTGTTTCTTTCTATATCCTCCCAATAATCCATTTCCAATGGAGAATTTTCTTCTGTGACTATGTTGAGATGATTTTGAAGGTGTTGAAGTGTTTGAAAATTGAGAAGTAGCTCTTTCTGCAGGAGAACCTTGGAATTGCAAGTCATCAATCTTATTTGAATTGGAACTCGATGAATTTGAGGATAATGAAGTTCTTTTAGTGATTTGTTGAGATAATGGTTCAACTGGTTCATCATGCTCATTGCTATCAGATGTACTTTCAACGACCAAAGTATCGGTCTTTGATTCAGTCTCATCAATCAATTTATTCAACTCTTGATCATCAATTCCAGCACCTGTTTCAGTGATAGTACCATCGATGGCAACAACTTTTTGTTCTTTATCATCCGTTGTAGTAGTCGAAACAGTTGGATAACTCATACAAACAAATCCACCTTTCACTTCTGTAAATCTAACACCTAATTTAGGGAGTAATGTAATAATATCATATCTGATAATAGGTAAAGGTTTTGTAGAAGTAGTTTGTACAGAGAAGAATCCCTTGAGGAATAAAGTCTTTGGATAATCAATGGATGGCATGGTACCAGTTGGGGCGTTTTCAAATTGTCCCATTATTTCTTCGTTTGTCAATCTTCTAGCAACAGCATTAGATGCAGCATTGTAATCACCTGTGTTATTTTTGTTACTACCTCCACTAGTGTTATTGTTATCTTCAGATGAATCGAATTTGATATCGACATCATCGAAGAAACCATCATCTGGATGATATAAATTAGATGGAACAGGAGGCAATCTATTCTTATTGGCATCTTTTTCATGACCTTCCATAAGAGAACCAAGGTTCAAAGATTGCTTTCTATTATGACCAACAGATTTAGCTCTAGCGGAAGGATGTAGTTTTTTGTTAGTATCAAGGGATGCTTGCAATGATGATGGTGCTTGTTGCTGTTGTTGTTGTTGTGACGATACCTGTTGTTGCTGTTGTTGTTGAGTTTGTTGTTGAGATTTCTGGTCTTGTAATTGCGATTGAGGCAAAGGAGGATACTCTTCATTATTGAAAGTAGGTGCTGTGTAAGCTGAAACAGCACGATGATGACGTGGACCTGAGCCAGTTTGAATCTTGTTTCTTTGTTGTTCTTGTTGAATCTGTTGAATTTGTTGTTTGGAAGAAGAAGGTAAAGGAGGTAGATCAAATTGTTTTCTTTCCTTAGATGTGATCTTCATACTACCAACTCTACGTACAACATGATCAGTTTGATTAGAGGCTCTATTATTGCTGCCACGTAATTTATCAATTTGAAGAACATTAGAATTGCTATCGTCAACAATGGAAGCTTGGTTGTCAATTTGAGCAGGTGATAATAACTCTTGTGGTTGAGGAGATCCACTACTACCTGACTCGGTCTTACTTGAAGATGATTTTTTAGAACTGAATCTTCTGAATAAGTTGAAACCTTGTTGATTGTGTGAGCCTGAAGATGATGATGATTGCTGTTGCTGTTGTTGTTGTTGTGGGTCCATAACATAGTCGTCTGTCTCTAACATACCTGTTTGAGTAGCACGTAATCTTGGGCTTGTCACAGCAGGTAAATTATTGATATCATCATTAAGGTTTGTAGCTGCAACGACATTAGATTGTTGATGAGGTGATTTATATGCAGCTTGAGGGAATGTTAATACTGGAGGAGCAGGAGTAGCTGGTGAATGACCTTTATCGTGAATGTATTCACTAGGTACAGGTTGTGTAACATTTCTTTGAGGTGGACCAGAGTATTTGGGTTGTTGTTCTGCTGCATTTTGTTGTTGTTGTTGTAAGTGTTGATGAAGCTGTTGTTGTTGTTGTTGTTTTTGTTCTTGTAATTGTCTCAATCTTGCTTTTCTTGAATCTTCCTTCAATTTGTTTCTCTTTTGCATTTCATCTACCAAGTAATAAATTGAAATCAGTGGATGATAAGCAACAGTTGGATCAGGTAACGATTCATCATAACCTGCATGATTTGATGAAGAAGGGAAAATATATTGATTAGTACTTCCACTCATATTAGTTGGTGATGCTGCATTACGCAATTTATACCAATTCTTAGCAGCTGCTTGATAACTCGATGAGTTAATAATATTTGTCAATTCATTAGTCAATCCTTCTTCATCACGACTCAATTCAAAATCAACAATTGTTCTCAAAACTTCAGGATCTAAGGGTAATTGTAATGGGGTTCTATAAGGTAAATGGTTAGATGGAGGAGCTTCAAAACCCTTTATCATCCAAGGATGATTCATAACTTCTTTTAATTTTGCTCTCTTGGAAGGATCAACTACAAGCATTCTTGATAATAATGATACACATTCAGAAGAAATTGTATTTGGATATTCAACATTACCTCTTTTGATTTTCTCATGTAATGCACTTACACTTTGATCATCAAATGGGACTTTACCGCATACTAAGACGTACAATACAACACCAAATGACCAAACATCGACTTCTGGTCCAACATATGGATGAGCACTTAATAATTCAGGAGCAGCAAAATATAAAGAACCACAATATGTATTCAATAAATTTCTTTTATCAAAAAGATTTGATAATCCAAAATCAATAATTTTAATTTCACCTTGATTACTGATCATTATATTTTCAATTTTCAAATCTCTATGAACGATATTATTAGAATGACAGTAATCCAAAGCTGATGCAATACCTCTACAAAATTTCCTTGCGTTTTTCTCTTTCAATGAACCATGTGCAACGATATAATCTAACATTTGACCACCAGAAACATATTCAAATAACATGTAATAATGATTCGACATTGAGAACATTTCGTATAATCTACAAATCGATGGATGGTATAAAATTCTACCCAATGCACCTTCTCTTATAGTTCTATTATCTTTTCCAACTTCTTTTTCGTATTCTTTCTTACGTTTGGCCATTTCATTTGGATCACTAGTTGGAGGATCATTCATGTGTTGTCTTTTCCAAACTCTAGCAGCTCTAGGCACAACTTTCACAGCACAATATTCATTGGTAATTCTATGTCTAGCCAATTTGACTTTACCCATTGAACCGGCACCAATTGTTTTGGCAAATTCCCAATCCCCAATATATTTTCTATGAAATTGTTGAAACTCTTTTGGTTGTTGAGATTGCGGTGCTTGTTGTGATTGATCTTGTGGAGTCTGCTGATGCTGCTGCTGCTGTTGTTGTTGTACTTGCTGTTGTTGTTGTAGCTGCTGCTGTTGTTGTTGTACTCTTCTAGCATCTGAACTTGATCTACTCAAACTTTGTTGCTTGTTATTTATACTTGGAGTTGGTGTATGGTTATTATAAGAAGCATAAGTTGATGATGCTCTTTTATTATTTGATGGAGGGGATCTAAGGTCCAACCCAGGCAATAATGTGTTGGCAGGATCTGCTGCTCCTCCTTGTTGTGGTTGTGGTTGTTGTTGTTGGCGATTTTGACTCTGATTATAATTATGACTATAACTATGTTGAACGTTACTTTTTTGTAATTGCGATTGATAATCTGGATGAACCACGTAATCATCTGTCATTAATACCATTGAGTTATTCACTGATGAGTTATTCGAATTCGAAGAGGCATGTCTTAACATTCTTGGAGTTGCAGGAACTGCATTTGAATTATTTTTATTCACAGAACCAGATCTAGATAAATTATTAGAATCATCTTTATTTCTTCTAACTTTGGGAAGTATTTGAGGGTTAGCCTGTTGTTGTGGAGATTGATAAGAGTCTGAGCTTATCCTGAATGGATTGCCTGAACTATTGTTATTATTATTATTGTTATTAGCACCACCACCAATACCACCATATTTTGAATTAGGTGCAGGAGATTGAGATCCCTGATTGACACCAGACATATTAGTAATAATGAAGTGGAGTATCGATCAAATGAATAAATAATTCAAACAGTGGGTTTTCTATGCTGATTAGATTGATTGATATATGATATGAATTTATTCAACAAAGGCAAGAAATAAATAATTAAAATCTCAGAAAACAGCAATTATATGATTGTTTGATTAATTACTTGGATTGATCTTGCAAAAGAAAAAAAAATTGAAAAACTGCTTGATATTTGAGTGATTGATATTTGAAAACGAAAGAGATCTAATAAGTTTGAACCAACTCTTAAGATTGTAATTGTAAAACTCAATTCAATTCCTTATTAATGTATCCCTTGTCTCAATCAAATCTTGAGCCTTGTTAATTTAAACTATTCAATCACAAAGATGGGTGAATGGCTAATAGACGTGGCTTAGATAAGTAAGTATATCAAGTCAATCGTAATAAAATGGAGATACGATGCAATGGGAATCAATGTCAATCGCAAGCAAGACAACTTTTTGATAAAAAATGTATACTACTTATTGTTAATTATCAATGTAAATATTACAATTCAATTCCAATGGCTACTAATTACCTGACAAACTTAAAGAATTGTATTTGCATCAAGCGCTTCGCTGCATTAAATTTACTGGTTCAACAAAAGCAGATTTGATGAGGCGCGGGTGCGGTAATTGAGTATGGTCAATTTAGTTTTATTAGTAGTTTAGTTAGCTTGATGGTAAGTATTGGCATGTTAATTTACGTCATTGTATGTGCAGTATATATGTTTAAAGGGTAAATATAGATAATAAATGTATATGGGGGTTTCATTAAAATTTAAGCTATATATAGGTGTAAAAAAAGACAATTTATATAAGTGAAAAACGTTGGTTTGAAAACAAAGTAAAAAATGGAAAAATCAAGTGTTTGTGTTGCGTTGTGATTTTTTTGTAGTTTAATCATTGTAATAATACTCAATATGAGCTTTAGCATATTCAGTAGCTTCATTAACAATATCATCTAATTGATGTTTATATCTTAAATGTCTTGTTAAAGCATCTAATCTACCAAAAGTACCACCTTTACTTTTTAATTTACCTTGACCATTTTCAATTGAAACTTGAGAACTTCTATAATCACATTTAATAACAAGTTCATTAACTGGATCTTGATTTTGTTTTCTTAGTTCATCATCTTCACAAAACATACAACGATAAGAAGATCTCTTTGGTGAATGAATCTTTTCATGACGAATTAAATCATAAGATCTTGAAAAACTCTTATTACATTTTTCACCAGTTTTTGGATTAACAACATTACAAACATGGCAAATTGGATGTTCACCTCCACTTTTAACTGAAAGATTTTCTCTATTAAATTCAAAAAATTCTTTTTCTTCTTCGTTTAATTCATCAATAGATTTTTGAGCTCTACGATGTTTATTTGTTGAAGTTGTGGTGGTGTTAGTAGTAGTATTGCTGCTAGTACTTCTAGCTTGACGTAATTGTGGAGTCTTGTCCTTTTGAGATCTCAATTCAGAGTTATCATTGTTTTCATTTGTATTGAAGGCGTTGAAATTGTTTATGAAACTTGGTCTAATGGAATCCATTACACTTTCTCTTCTTTCATAAACAGGGGTATAAATATCATCACTAGCATCAGAGTCAATAGTTACATCATAATCATCATCATCGTTCATCACAGATTCATTATTCAATTGAACAGGTTTAGGTGTTGTTAATGAATATATGGAATAACTATTATTAGTCAAATCACTAGTTAAAAATGAATTATCCATTGTATCGTCTTCATTTTTTATTATTTCATCATCTTCATCATCAGAACTAAAATCGATTTCCATATCGTCATCCATTTGATGGTTGAAATCATAATATCTATGGTGTTCATCTCCTTCTTCTTCGTCGTCATCTTCGTCATCGTCATCCTCATCATCTTCATCGTCAAATTCGTCAAACTCATCGATGAATACATCGGCTGGTTTGAAGATATTTAATTCATTAGATTGTGGAAGCGATTTTTCAAGTTGAGCGGAAAGAAGTTGTTGTTGAGCGACTTCATCATTGAATAGATTATTACCATAATAATTATCTTGAGGTACAAGGAATACATTATCCATTTGATCTACTTGTTGTACTGATGATTCTTGTTGTTGTTGAGTTTGATCTTCATTCTTAGATAATAAGAATTCATTTGGAGCGGCAGCAATTCTGAACAGAGACATATCGTTGAACATGTTATTATTGTTATTATTTGCTATACTACTATTATTGCTATTAGATCTATCATTATTGGAATAAATGTATTCATTCAAATTGTATAAATCGTTATTACCACCTAAGGTGACATTAGCATATAAGTTTGGATTTGCGTAGTTATTGTAGACGTTTTCAGAAAGCTCCTGCTGTTGTTGCTGCTGCTGCTGCTGCTGCTGTTGTTGTTGTTGTTGCTGTATCTGTATCTGTTGTTGTTGTTGATAATCAGATGAAAAATCTTCAGGTATTCTGAAGGATTCCTGTGAACCGTTATTGAAATTAATGAACTGAGCAACTTCGTTATTTGATTGAGTTCTTGAAATAGGCATATAGTCTTCTTCGTTTAATTCAGAGTATTGGCGTTGTAAAGTTGAAGTCATTTTGTTGTTTTTTGTAATGATGTAATAGTTTGTTGAGTTATCTGTTTGTTTGTTTTATAACTTATGAGCGGTATTAGCTGTGAATAGCAATCTTGAGGTGGCAAAAATAAATGAGGCGTGCGATCGCGTGTAATGTAATTAAAAGAAAGAAGGGGTTAATATAAAATAAGGTAATAAAAGGGATAAAGTTGTGTTAAGATAGGTATCAATAAAGAAAGAAATAAGTATGTTAAAGTGAATGGAAAGAAAGAAAAGTATGAAGAGAATAAGGTGAAAAAAGGACAAAATGATTATTAATTATGATAGATCATGTAAGATGACACATCTCAAAAATTATGAGGCTGGCTCGTTTGTTTTGTTTTTGTTAGAGGGAGAGAAAGGGAGAGAAATGGGAAAAGTGAGGGAGTTAATGGGAGTTAATTGCGAGAAATTACTAATAATAGCCGGAAAAAGAGTGGTGGCGCCGGCACGTGACGCGGGATTGAGGGTGTGGGGCGCAGCACGTTTCCTTCCAGAAGCTTCTTCTGTGGCGCGGTTAGTGGGTGTGGCGGGTGCTGTGCTGTGTTGTTATTAGTTGTTAGGTATACGCTTTTAGTCACAGAGGGAAAATAATGCTTCTTTCAGACAGGGACGGAGACGGGAGACTAGATGTGGCGAGTAGAAAAGATCGCGTCTCGTTTGTGGCGCGGTACATCTTTTCAGAGTACGCCAACATCATCATTAAAAGTAAAATGATCTTGATCTTATTACTACTTCAAATCACCCTAAACTCTGAATATCTCAATTCAATTGTCTTAGTTTCTAATTGATTACACATAATGCCGGTTGTATCCACACCTGCTGTTCCTGAGAATCATCCCGGTTTGAAACTGTCGCCTTTTGTGCCGGAAGAGGTTAAACAACAATTATTGAAAACACCTCCTTTCTTGTTAATTGAAGATCCAATTTATCAAAATAGACTTGAAGAATTGAGAAACGATTTCAAATATTGTTTTGTAGTACAATGGTTATACCTTTTACGTTCTTTGATCAGATTGACTAATGAAGCTTTCGATGTAGTTACTTTTGAAGAAGAATTATTAGGAATCGCTTCTCCTGTATTCATCAATAAATTTCAAATTAATTTGATTCAAGTATTGACAAATTATAAGATTATAAACATCTCATCTGATATGGGTATATCAGATTTCAATGAAAAAGTAAGTCACTTATTAGATTTGTCAAGCACTGAATCGGATTTAGATTTTAATTTTTATACTTTAGACTTATTAGGTCAAATTGATATTTTTTATCAATTGATCAATTTGATAAATTTAAACCATTCTGCTAGTTTCAGAAATGCAATTGATAAGTTTGTTAAACCAAATGAGTTGAAAATCACACCACTTATAGAGATAGTTACAAATGGTGGTCAATTTAAAGAAGAATATTTCATCTTAGAAGATGGTAGATTATATTATAAGAAATTGGAATTTACTAAATGGAAATTACCAAAGAAAAGAGTTGATTTCCAAAAGGAAAACGTTGATAATAAACTATTGAATAGTTTGTCTTTGGAACCCGTATTGGTTGAATGGAAATGTTTGACTGCTGGTATTTATGAATTCGATAATTATGTGAAAGATTTGAAAACAAAGTTTGGTAAGAAAACTAGTTCAAATGAGTATAAGTTATTCCAAGCTCTTAAAGATAGTTATGAAAAGATATATCCACAAGATTTGAAGAAGAGAAAACAATTATTACAAAGAAAGAGAGAAATTCAAATGCAAAACCTTATGGCTAATAGAAAACGTTCTTCAAGAATTGAAGAAAAGGAAAGACAGAAACAAGAAGAAGAACAGAGACATTTAGAAGAATTGGAAAGAATGAAAAGAGAAGGTACAGAGTTAAGAGCTGCTAAGAGGATGAAATTGAAAGGTGATGTGTATGCTTCATCATCTACAAGAGAATCATCATTGGAACCAAGAGCTGAAAGAGCCAAGAAGAGAAATGCAGTTACTCCTGAACAAACAAATAAATCATCACCAACTGGTGAAGAAAATTGGAATTTTGATTGTCTTTGTGGATTGAAAGGTGAGAATTATGATGATGGTAAGACAATGATTAATTGTGAAAATTGTAACAGATGGCAACATTTAGATTGTCAACCTGCTGAAATTCAAGAAAAATTGAATAATGATAATGAATATCAATTTGTTTGTTCTTATGATAGATCTGAATCTAATGAATCCGCAACTATAAATGAACCAAAAACAGAAGTTATTGATTTGAATTCGTCAACTGATCAAGTGACTGAATCTAAACCTGAACCTGTTGAAGCAGTGGTTGAACCTGTAGTTGAACCTGTAGTTGAACTTGTAGCTGAATCGAGTCCTACACCTGCTCCTGCTCCAGTTTCCGTTCCTGAACCAGTTGCCCCAGTGCCAATTGTACCTGAACAACCTGTTGTTGAAACCACTGCTCAAATCGAAACTACCCCTGTTTCTACCGTGTCAGAAGTAAATGAGCCTACTCAACCTTCTGTATAACTCAACCAATTTCTCAACCCTTGAAATTTATACATTTTGTACATTATAATAAAACAATCAAACAAACAAAAAAACTAACCCTCTGTAAATTACTGTTCTCTAATAACGAAATTCGAAACATTTATTTTTTATATAAACTTGATTTAATTACACACTGAATATATTTGAAACTTTTTGGAAAAAAAAGCGGTTTGCGGAATAAATTGTATACAAATGAGGGAGGAAAAGGGAATGATTTGATTTGATATGACATGATATGATATGATTTAATCAGAAAGGATAACTAACGGGCTCATTGGAGACTAAATAACCTTGAGCTTCTTGTTCTTTTGCCTTCTCCTCAAGATAAGGTAACAAGACATCTTTGAATTTAGTATATCCTCTATAATCTTGAACATCATCGGTCCAACTTAAGATACCATCTAATAACCTTCTTGGTACATATGGTTCCTTACATAGCTCAACTATAGGTAAGAAATAAGTACGAATAGTGAAAATAGCAACACCAGTCAATGGTAATCTTCTAACACTTTGTCTTTCTGATCTGAAATAAATCTTGCTGATATCAGTGGCTGGAGTAGCTGTATACCATCCAACAACTTCATTTTCTTCATCACCAATAGATACAGACCATCCTAAATCATCATCAGTTTGTAAAAAGTAATTGTTACGTACAACTGGTTTGTCAACGGTTTGTCTACAAAAGAATTTTTCCATACCACTCTTTAATTTTTCATTATATTTTGGAACATCACCAGTGGTATGAATAGCACTTAATGGTAAGTTTAGTTTATCCTTTAATCTCCAGAAACCAGCTAACATAATAGAACCACCTTTTAAATAATAATTACCATCTTCATTTTCAACCATGACTGCTAAATCATCTTGAGTCATCATTGAAGCCATAAGCATTGGATCTTGTTTAAATTCACTTTTTGGAATATCAACGAATTCAAAAATTTCACCTGTAACAAGATTATCAATACCCTTTTCAGTCTTCTTGAATAATGTTGGATATCTAGTAGGTAAGAATTCTCTAAAATTCATCAATAATTCAATAGCTCCATCCCAAGCTTCAGGTAATGTACCATATAAATCGGAACCTTTTTCCCTTAATCTATCAAGTTTTCTATTGTGGAATTTCATCCATTCATTGTCTAATTCAATCCAGTTATTCCAGTCCATTGATCTAATACCCATAGTGATGTAATAAGTATGTTTGAATGCACGATATGGAACAGGTCTAGTCTCTGTAATTGACCAATTTTTATATTCTTCAACTTTTGGGTATTCAAATATTTCTGGTGTCCAATGACCAAATTTTCTATTTTTATTATTAGCCTTGACTACAGAAACTGGTTTATAATTCTTGAGAAATGGAGATGGTTTACCATTATTAGAAACTTTTGAAATGAAAAATCCAAATGATGCTAATAATGATAAAAATACAAAGATTAATATCGTTAACCCAAGTGGTTTTGATACATTTAATGCATTACAGATAAGTTCTGTCTGACTTAACAATAACGATTTAATGATAGACATCTTTATTCAATAATAAAACCCAGTTACCAAATGAAAATCCCAAATGTATATGACTAACAGTTCAATATTCAACAAGAATCATATAGATCACAAACATAAGAATATGCAATTATTGGTATTTAAGTAATTTTGCAAATTATTTCACTTAAAAGGAATTATTGACTTATTTTAATAAGAGGTGCTAATCAATTCCCAAAAGGGTAAAAAAATACCATAACTTAGATAAGGGCGTGTTATCTTTCTTTACTCGAGTGAGAAAGGAAAACATTAGAAACGAACACAGCCGTGAAAAGTGTTTTTGTTTTCCCTTTGGTTTAGTATGAGTGGGTGCTTAATATGATCGCTTTGGGGTATTTGACACATTTGTATGTTAATCATACGATTCTGTCGATTGTATTGAACAAAACCAGTTCCTTTGTACAGCTATGAACCAAATGTATCGCCTGATTTTCCTTTCTCAAGCTGGAGGTAAGAAACTGGCGTATAGACCTGTTTGAATCAAGTCCCATATTATCCACCAATTAGCACATAATTTCCCGAAGGAATAAATTCTCTTTTTGTCAACTTTCCTGTCTTCCTTTTGACTCAATTCCTCCATACTTAAAAGGTACCCGATGAACCATATGTGGAAAGGAATGAATGTCATTACTCTGTTGATGATTTGAACATGCATTGAAGTGAATTGAAGAAGTAAGTAAAAAACACAAGTCTTCCACAAGCCTGATGTGTTTGTCGTGGTCAAAATCGGATTGATAGAATGGAAATAAACTAATGAGGTGAAAAGGATAAGTAGAGATGGTAGGGCAATAAGGAAATTTGGTAAATTGTTCATTGTAAAGTATTTTAAGAACCCATTGTTCCAATAATAGCTCTGAGCAAATGGAACTAACCATGGTAATGACGAAGTAGTATCACACCAATCTCCACGATTTCCTGTAGTGCAATACTGTGCACAGGGGAGGTAAATTGAGTATAGTAATCCCACGCCAAGTATTGAACCAGTTAAAATGATTGTAATTGAATCTGATAAAAATGATGATAACGTCCTTCTCTTGTAAGTAGATAAGATCTTATACAAGTCATCGAGGTAAACAATACCATAAAGCAATGCATTTGTTCGGAATCCATAAGCCAATGTAAATAAACAACCACTTAGTGTATATATAAATGGACTCGATATACTACTACTCAACCCACCATTGAGTGAAAAAGTCATTGAAATTTCTCTTAATGTCAATGCTAAGTAACATAATAACTGAGTTGTGGACTCTGGGCAAACACTGGTGGTAAACATTCCAGAAGGCTGAATAACTGTCAAAATGGAACATATATATGGGAAGTTGTATCTGCAATTGTCTCTTTTATTTATCAAATAACTCAATGGGCCATATTCGAAAACTTTACAAGTTAACAAATACATTGTAAGACAACTGAGATAATGACTTAAATTACTCAAAGTCAATCCTATCAATACATGGACATAGAAATTACCGTTCAAATTACTTGAAAAATTCAGGCAGTTGATTAATCTCCACCAAAGGGGTGAAAAAACCCATTCATGTTCAAAATCGACAGAGTTTGAAAGACTTAGCTTGATGAAATATACACCATCCCAAACGACAATTTTATCCAAGATGCCTTCAAATATATGTACTTTGAGGAATCCCTTACTGCTTTGATTTATATCAATTTTGAAAAACTGGAATATCTGTTCAATATTCTTGGATCTATCAGATGCATAAAATTCAACAAGAATTGGGGTTGAGGTATCAAATTGTATAGGTGAAAGATAAACAATTAGGAATTGTGCTAATTTGAACAAGACAAAAAGCCTAGTTATCCTCATAAACTCCACATAACTAATCATTATTCAATATGAATGTCTCGTTTATTGTAAATCAAAGGCATTTATCTACTCTTGAATAAAGGTGATATAAATTGTTAGTATTCTAATCGGTACGTTGACTTGTAAATCTGTTATTTGAAATATAAAGGCGGTGCATTTACTCAGTTTTTATAAGTCAATTATAATAATAGTAATGTTAACTATTTAACAAGCTTATTGAACTGGTTAAGATTGACAAACCAATCATGTATCATAAGCAGTTGTCAGGCAAACAACAACTGTAGGGATCAATTGATTGAGATAATTTTACGCTCTCCTGTTCGCAATAAATTAAGCTTATTATAGATTCCTGTATTCTATCTGTTATATTAGAAATATATAAATATATGTGATTTTACAAATAGTAATGAGGTTGAACGTACAAAAACATTAGTAAGAGACAATTGATCTGTAGTTTTGACTCGTAGTTTCTTGCTTCAAACAATACTTTCCATTTCTTTACCGTAACCCAAAGTATTTTTGATTATAATCTTTTCATCTTTCTCTTCATCATCTAGTAATTGAGCATTTTGCTTCTCAGCTTTAGATTTTTCAAAGTTAACAATACCATACTCTACTGTCCAGTTCATATGCTCAATGAAGTAATTTGTATCATCGATGTTTTTCAAATACAATAATAATTTAAGATTTTCTAATGGTAATTCTGTGTAACTTGATTCTATGTTTGATGCAATTGTAAGCCTTATGGAATCCAATAAATCTTTTTCAAAAAGGTAGAATTCTTGGGCTGGGAAAGGTTTCTTATCCTTGGATGATACAACTTCAAAGATCTTATTGAAGTTACCATCGATAATCCATTTTTCGAATTTTATAGGTATTGATAAATATTCATCTGTTTCTAATTCATCTATATTAAGACCAAGGTTCTTGAATTTCTCAAGCTCAACATGGAATGCAGCTAAATCATCTTGAGTTAGGAGTAATAATAAATGTAAACTCATCAATTTATTTTGATTCTTAGAAACTGGTAAATCTTTTAATTCGTAAAAAGCCTTCAATTGAGTTATATAATTTGTGAAATCTTGAACATTTGTCAAGTTGATCGATACTAAAGCACCTATTTCAAGAATTGATCTGGCTATGACTAAATCACTAGGATTTATAGTGGTATCGATTGTTGGAATCAATAAGTTATTCTTGATCAATTCAAGCTTTAATTGTGGGAAAAGCTTAACACATGATTCATAGTCATTGGCTGCAAAGAGCTTTGATAATTGAGTAGTTAATTCTGATAACGACATTTCTCCTGTATTAAGTCTATATGTCTAGTTATTACTGCTTTCAAGTGATGAAATATGATTAATTACCAATATCTATCTATAAACTAATAATGTCAGAGTTGCCACTTTCATTTTGGATTGTCCAATCCTTCAAATCGAGGTCTGAGGTGTTTTATTTTTTTTCGACTAAATGCGAGGTTATTTGGATTACAAGTTTACAACAAGGTATATAACAGATAAAAAATTTATAAGGAGGACACTATGAACTATTAATAATGATATATAAAAGGACACATAGAAAAATAACAAATAAGGCTATCTATAAATATTAACAAGCAAGTTTAAAATTGACGTAAAAATAATCAATTAATATTAGTATTTTTGAATAAGATTGTTTTAGTCTATGAGAAACAAAGAGACATATAGATTGTAAAGAGGAAGAAGAAAAAAAGACCAGAAGAGAGGAATGAGGAGGAGAAAATTGTTAGGGTATTGTGTGATTGAACTTATTTCTTTCCAAATTGGTTACCGAAGGCAGAGATAATACCTTCAACGGATTGTGGGTTAGATAAAGTACTTAAATCACCTAAACCATCAGCTTCATTACAACTGACTTTTCTTAAGATTCTTCTCATGATCTTACCTGATCTAGTCTTTGGTAAATCCTTAACAATGATAATGGATTTTGGAGCAGCAAATGGACCAATTATACCTCTAACATGCATAACTAAAGCCTTACGTAAATCGGCTAATTTATCTTCTTCAATTTCTTTCTTTAATTGAACGTATGCGACAACAGCTTGACCTGTAATTTCATCTGGGATACCAACAACAGCACCTTCAGAAACTTCATGGTTTTCCAAAAGAACAGATTCAATTTCAGATGTAGATAATCTATGACCGGAAACATTAACAACATCATCAACTCTACCTCTAATCCAGTAATAACCATCATGATCACGACCAGCACCATCACCTGTGAAATAATAACCTGGGTATGGTTTCAAATAAGTATCAAGATAACGTTCGTGATTTCTGTAAACGGTTCTTGCCATTGATGGCCATGAGTCTCTAACGGCTAAGACACCTTCAACGTCATTACCTTCTAATAATTTACCAGTAACTGGATCCATAATAACGGCATCAATACCAAAGAATGGTAAAGTAGCAGCACCTGGCTTTGTAGGTACAGCACCTGCTAATGGAGCAATTAAATGGGCACCAGATTCGGTTTGCCAGTAAGTATCACTAATATGACATTGACCTTTACCAATTTTTTCATCATACCATTCCCAAATTTCAGCAGCAATTGGTTCACCAACTGAACCTAAAGTTCTTAATGAAGATAAATCATATTTCTCAATGAATTCTTCACCAGATTTCTTTAATAATCTTAAAGCAGTTGGAGCAACGTAGAAATGAGTAGCTCTATGTTTTTCAATGATTTTCCAGAATCTACCGTAATCTGGGTAAGCTGGAGTACCTTCAAAGACAATAGTTGGGACACCAAGGGCTAATGGACCATATAAGGCATATGAGTGACCTGTAATCCAACCGACATCACCAGCGGTGAATAAGACATCTTCTGGTTGAACGTCAAAGACATAACGGGTAGATAAAGCGGCACCTAAAAGATAACCACCAGTAGAGTGAACAACACCCTTTGGAGAACCAGTTGAACCAGATGTATATAACATGAATAAAGGATCTTCAGAGTTAACTGGGACACATGGAGTATAACCAGAGAATTTGGAACATTCTTCATCCCAATAGAAATCACGTCCTTCTTGCATAGAAGTTTCTGGGTTACCAGTTCTCTTATGAACTAAAACTTTTTGAACAGTTGGACAATCTTTTAAACCTTCATCAACGGTTTTCTTAGTACCTAAAGTTCTACCACCTCTTTTGGCTTCATCACAAGTGATAACAACTTTACATTCGGCGTCAGTGATTCTATCTCTGATTGAACCAGCTGAAAAACCAGCAAAGATAACTGAGTGAATAGCACCAATTCTAGCAACGGCTAACATAGCAATAATAGCTTCAGCTGTCATTGGTAAATAAATAGCGACTCTATCACCTTTTTGAACACCCCAAGATTTTAAGACACCAGCAACTTTAGAAACATGTTGTAATAATTCACCAAATGTAATAACAGTAGATTCTTCTTCTTGATCAGCTTCAAAGATAATAGCTTTCTTATCTGGGTTAGTAAAAGCCCATCTATCAACACAGTTGTAACAAGCATTTAATTCACCATTTAAGAACCAAGCAATATCACCATCTGTTAAAGTACCATTCTTAACTTTGGTGAATTCTTTATCCCAATGTAAGAATTTTTTAGCCATTGGACCAAAGAAACCTTCTGGATCTTGAATTGACTGGTTATACAATTCTTTATATTCTTCTAATGAAGATATGGACTTATTTGGTTGTCTTTCGTAGAATGTAGATGGTGTTGGACGAGCATTGACACCATTTGCCTCGTGAACAACGGTATGGGTTGCAGGTTGAGTCATTTTGTGAATAATTCTATATGTCTATATAATCTCTAAAAAATGCAATTGGAAGTTTATTAAATAAAGAGTGAAAGAGAGTGGGAAAGAGAAAAAAATTGTTAATGAAAAATCAATCAAGTATTTGGTTGTAATGATGATTCACGTTAAATGATTTCTATAAATTCTTTCTTTTTTTTCAGTAAATTACAATTGAAATTGAAAAAAAATGAACAAACCACGGAATTAGTTTTATTTGAACAAATTATGAAACAAATAGAACAAAATAGATTGAAAAAAAAAGAGGTAAATCTATATTAGCTGAACGAAGTAACTGAATGGATAAATATGAATCGATCAATAACGCTCGTTCCCCTATTCAATTCTCCAGCAGTCCAAATTGGGAAGACGAAAAGTGATTGAAAAATTCGTTGGGTTAAATCTAAGTGTAATCTGGGAATCAGGTGGGGCACTACGCTAGTCTTCTCGCCGAGTCTCTAAGTGTTTGAATGCCGGTCGCGAGCTTAACTACGTGGACGGGAGGGGTAAACTGTGGGAGGAATTAAGCAGTAATCTAGTGACTAAGAAAAATCGATTAGACTTTCTTAATATGAACACTGTAGCAGAGATAATAATAAATAAAGGATAAGCTTAAAATTTGGTCTTTTTTAGTAGTGTACCATATATGCTATTTGCTATTTAAAATGTGGAAGAGTCATTTATATATATATATATATATATTCAGGTATACTACTACTATTAGCAACTATCACGACGAATGACTCCGATGATTAAAGTAAGCAATCGGTGAACTGGAGATATTGGAGTAATGGATCAGATAAGAAAAAACGGTTTTATTTCTTAATTTTTTTTTTTTTGATTATTTTGCTTACTCTAATACTCGTTTAAATTATGAACCATGAATCGTTGATTACTATTTTAGTGTTTTACTTGAAGTAAGCTCCTCTTATCCGCAAATTCACGTTAGTTGCTAATATTCATTGAAATTGTAATTCGGTCAAGTGAAACAAGACGTGAATCATCGAAATTTCATCATCGTCTCACTGATTCAGTTTGGAAATCCCGCCAGGCTGTCTACTATCCACATGTTCTAGTAGCAAATCTGACCAATTACACCAGATGGTGCAATAGGTAAAAGTGCGTAGAGTTCATGAAACATGTGTATACTAATACTAATAATTTGAAATTCTAGCCGCTAGCATACTTTATTTAGTACATTGACGTGACACCCGGCGGTGAATTACTCTTAATTCCATTCCACCGCGGAAGACCGGTTCTCGGGGCGCGACTGCTTTTCAAGCTTCCTCTTTCTGAATAAATAAAAATAATAAATAAACTTTTTGTCACGTGATTTGGCTTTCAATTCCATGAAACTCCAGTGCACCCGAAACCAACCTCGTCTGCGATAACATCTCCGTGTCGCGACACAACCCAGCACCACAAACAATTAAAATAAATTAGGCAACCCTCGCACTCGCGTTGCCGCTTTCTTGTGCCAAGTTCCTTAGCCAGAGATTACGGCAAATTAACTCTTTTCAGCAACAAAGTTGAGCTTCTCCACATTCTTTTCATGCTGCGGGCGTTCGAGTAGTCCCTATTTAGCGCTATAACCTCCTGTCCGTTTAATCACATGAAGACAGACAAGACAACGAGATTTTGGTAATTCTACCCAATAGATCTAGACTAATAGTACTTATATACACACTACATCACAAGATCGCCCTTGTGATCAGCCAATCAGCCATCGCAACAGGTTTGGCAAGAAAAAAATAAAGCAATTGGGGCGGGGAGAGTTTTTGATTTTTGACAGAAAGAAAAAAAAAACTTTGCTTCTCTCCGCAAAAGAACTGCAAAAGAACTCCAGTTTTTTTTGCGATTACACTTCTAAATCTCTCAAATTTCTGATTTCTCTCTATTGATTTTTGAAGATTTGACGATTTTTCTTATATCCGTTTATTCACCTTATTGTTTATTACTTACTTAATTCTTTGTTAAATTAACAAATATTTACTCCAAGGCTGTTATATCTTAAGTTGACTCATACATTCCGAGGTCACTCGTCGAACGAACACGAACACCTGTTGTTTTATTTATCTATTTTTGTCACATTCCACATATTCATATAATCAATCGTCTATATACATACATTGTTTGCATATATATAATACATCCTTGCTAATCTACTAACGAGGTTTTCACAATACTATGACAACAACAACTACTTCAAGTAGTAACAAGGTCACTGGTGATTCTCAAAATTCGATACACCACGATAATAATAATAATAATAATAATAATAATAACAGGAATCATAAAGATGCAAATAAAAGTATCAGACCATCTCTAATTTCACATGATTCAACTGGTTCAATCACTAAAAATTCTTCTTCAAAATCAAAAAGAGTTAAGACAGGTTGTTTAACGTGTCGTAAAAAACATAGAAAATGTGATGAATTGAAAAAAACTCATGCAAATGGTACTTTCAAATGTAATTATTGTTCAGTTAACGATTTAACTTGTAGTTGGCCAGATTTCGTTAACATAAATCTTGTATCTCCAACACATACTCATCATAATATCATAATTGACGAATCAGTTAAAAAAGAACATCAACATCATAATTCAAATTCAAATTCAAAACCCCTTCATGTTTCAAAAAAAGACCAACAATCTTCAGGTCTTTCAACTTTCAGTATAAATCCACCAAGTCCTAATGAAATATCCAAAATACCTCCTGCTGCAAATAATCCATCGCCATTATTAGATAAACAAAATTTTTCTGAAATATCACTTTCTAGATTCTTTGGTAAAAATTCGCAAAGTCGCTTCAATCTTCCTAGACTTGAATTTCAGGAAAATGAAAGTGAAAATAATAATAATAATAATAATAATAATAATAATAATAACTCAAATCATTTACCTACTTTCAATTTCAAAACAAGGTCTGATATCGAATCACACATTTCATATGTTCCATTACCCATAGATATGTCGCAATTGCCTAATTATAATTCGCAGTCCGCTAATAACTCGAATATAAGACCTAATCTACAATCAGCAAATAGCTCATCATATATGCCTAATAACATCGCTTCTAATCATAATAAAAATTCCAATCACAGTTCAAGTAGTCATAATAATAATAATAGCAATAATAATACCAAAAGCACACTCCCGGATAAACCATTGGACTACAGTTCTATCTTGGAACCAATCGAACAATTCAGTGTATTTGACTATTCATTGCTTGATAACACAGAAGATGATTATTTGGATTTCCCAATGACTTTAAGAGAATTCATGTATGTGAATGCCTTAAATGCAAACTCAAATTCAAATCTTGCAAGTATGGCTGAAACGGCACCAAGGGAATACTATGGACCTATGATGAATGGTCAAACTGTTCCAGAAACTCAGGCAGCCCCAGTTCAATACAGTCATCATACTAATGATATGTTCACAATTCCTTCGTCAACATCTCCATTTTTCGGCAAAGACAACAAGTTCCCATTTGATCTTCCTCCTAATGATGTATTGAATAAATATTTTGGTAATGTTTTGAAATTATCGACAAATGAAGCTAATGAAAAATTCACAATTCAACCCGAATTAGAACATGTACTTATCAAAAATTATGTTGAAGTCGTTGGTTTAGGTTTAGATATCTTCGATGATAATAAAATATTCTCACAAGTGACTCCAATTATGATGAGAGATTCATTAGCTTTGAAATATGCAATCTTAGCATTTGGTTCAAGGTATATTGAAACAACAACTGATGCAACTGATTACCCTAAAAACCTCACCATGAAACTTTATGAAGAATCTTTAAGACACTTGATCCCATGTTATGAAGGTAATAAGAATGTTCATCGTAATTATGGTCAAACTCAAACATACGATGAACTCATGATCTTGACCTGTGTAACTTTAACCGTATTTGAAATGATGAGTTCAGATCCAAAAGTCTGGAATGCTAATATTGAAGGTTCTGCTATCCTTTTGAAAACTCATAATATTAATGGATTTTCAGATAACGTTTTTGCAAGAACAGCCTTTTGGGTCTTTGCAAGAATGTTTATCTGTTGCTCGATCATAAATGAAAGTGAAGCTGTCTTACCTATTGAAGACTGGTTGCATCCTTCAGCAAGAGGTAAAAGTGATGATGAAATTGAAGCTATGTTTAGTCAAGATGGAATGCAAGCTCATTATATCGTTTATTTGAATGCCCTTGTAATCAATTTGATTTATGGTGAAACTGAAGGTGAACAACAATTCAAGAAAAGATGGATTGAAATTTGGAAATTGTTGAAAAGATGGACTTGTATTATTCCAGATACTTATAAACCAATTCATGAATATGAAGATACAAAATGTCATTTTCCTCGTATTTTCTTATCTAATAGTAGAGCAATTTCAGCAAATCAAATGTTCCACATGGCTTGTATTATTATGTTATCTAATAAACCACGTAATTTGAAAATTGATGAATTGGCTAAGATCAAAACAGAAACAATTACCTCTCAACAAATGTTAAACAATGTCAAAAACAACGATACTGCTTCATCTATTTCTTCAGTTTCTTCTTCAACTTTCAATGATAGAGGAGATAGTGAAAACTCTAATAATCATGTTGCTACTACACCAACCACTGATGAAATCAAAATTCACAGTACTTCATTACCATTCCACGCAAAGAGAATTATAGGAATAGCTATAAGTTCGACTGACTACGCGGCAGGTACAAATTCAATTCAACCTTTGTATTTAGCAGGTAAAATAATGTCTTCAACGAACGAACATGGTGTTTGTTTAGGTGCTCTTAGAGGAGTTGAAAGATATACTGGTTGGTCTACAAAGAGTAGATGTAGAGACTTAATTGAGTATTGGACAGATAAAGGTTGATATTGGCTTGATATGGATCGACGACAAAAGAGAAAAACTAGAAGAAAAAAAAGAAAGAGAAAGACAACAATTTAAGAGAAATTGGTTTGATGTCGAAAGCTTATTTCGATTACATCATTGTGCTTCTCGCGTAAAAAAAAAATTGGCACCCTGAACAAAAAAGTTCGTGTTATCAATTTATCATTAATCCGTGTACTATAAATCATACATACATTTTCATGTATAGTGTAAAATGTATATATATATACCTATTTTTCGTGTATAGCGTACTTTAAAATACATTCCTTTAGATAATCCTTTGGATAACTTTAATGAGCTTCGTAAATGACGATTACAATAATCCGGCACATCTTTTAGTCTCATATTTCAAAGCTATGACGTAAACGTAAATCTAACTTGAGAAAAGTTGTAAATACACACTCTTTTCCGTATTTAGTAGTTTCTCCGTCTTTTAAAACTTGATTACAAACACTAAGCTTCCCAAGTTTTCTAGTACTAGTCCGGCTTATCTCATAATCTCGTTAATATATTAACATAATAATTAGTTACACAGTAATAATAATAATGATACATAATAAATAAGTAAAATTTTGAAAGATTTAGAAAATACCTGCATTTTCAACAAATTCATCTTCAGCTTTTTCAACATCTCTCTTTCTCTTTCTAAACCCGAAATCTGGTTCATTTTCTGGATTTTCATATGGATATTCATCAGCTATTTTAACAACCTTCCATGGTTGTGAATTTGGACATTCTGCAAAGATTCTATCCATTTCTTCTAATGATCTACCTGCTGTTTCTGGGAAGAAGAAATAAACTGCTGGAACCATCAAAGCATTGATTGCTGCAAAGATTGTATATGTATATGGTCCGATTTGTTCAAATGCAACAGGTGTAATCATAACAACCATGAAATTGAAAGCCCAGTTACTTGCAGTTGATAAAGCATTGGAAGGTGCTCTGATACTTAAAGGTGGGATTTCTGCTTGATATAACCAAGACATACCTAACCAACCAACTGCGAAAAATGTATTGAAAACAAACAAGAAAACTGCATCGACTATAGCTGCTGAGTCATTACCTCTATCTGCTGCCCATGTACACCCAGTTAATATTCCCATAGTAACAGCTTGACCTGCAGCACCGAATAACATTAATTGACGTCTACCGAATTTTTCAATTGTATAATATGCAATAATTGAAGCAAGAACATATTCTGTACCATTACATGCTGCTAAGATACGTGATTTTAAAGGTGACATACCGATATAGTTTTCGAAAATTGTACCAGCGTAATAGGTGATCAAATTGATACCAGTAATTTGTTGGAAAATTTGACACCAAACTCCAAGACAAACCCTATGGAAATTCTTGTGCTCACCTTGAGTTAACAGCAATTTGAAATTGAAACTATCACCACCAGAATTAATTTCTTCGTCTAATGAATGCTTGATTTCGGAAACTTCTTTGATAATAGCAGGATGATCGATTGGGACTCCTTCTAATGCAGCGAGAACATATGCAGAGTCATTATATCTACCTTTCTTAGCAAGCCATCTTGGAGATTCAGGTAATTTAGGTAAAAATGGAAGTAAAATAGCAGGGAAAATAATTTGAAAAGCAACAGGAAATCTCCATGCAACTTCACCAGTAGCAAAATAAAATCCAAAATCAATCCAATATGAAATTGCAATACCTGCTGCAATAATACCACCTGAAATCATAACCAATTTACCTCTTACTTCCGGTTTAGCACATTCTGATTGCCACATTGGAATAGTAGAAGTGTTCATACCATTCCCTAAACCTGTTACCACTCTACCAACAATAAGTTGAGCTAAACTAAATGAAGAACATTGAATAATGGCACCAACCATCATAATTGAACAACCTAACATCATGACTTTCAATCTTCCTAATTTATCACCAGAATAAATTGTAGATAAAGCACCAATCAAACAACCAATTTCATAAACTGCAATGGTAAAACCTTGTAAAGTTGATTTTGAACCATCTGCAGTAGCATCAATCTCGGGAAATTGAGTTCTAAAACTATTTAATGTCAATAATGAACCCATAACACCTTGATCATAACCAAATAATAAAAACCCAACGGATGCCATAGCAGAAACAATTCTACCTAAACTTCCTCCACTCAAACCAAGATATGAAGGATGTATACCTTCACTATCATTTGCGTATGATTCGTTACTATATGTATCATTATCGTTGTTTATATTTGGAACGTATTCGTCAGAAGCCTTGGAATGCACTGTACTTGAACTCATTTTGATTTTTTTTTCTATAAAATAAAGTGTCTATAAATGGAAGTACAGTATGGGGAACAAATCAGATGAAAAAGGAATTCCAGAAACAACACTTGATGATGGGAAGAATTTCCAGCCTATTTATACAAAAAGCTCCTTGGACCGTGACGCAATATTGTACCAAAGCGAAAACAATAGCATTTGTCACACTCAGGTATACAAAGTAACATTGCCAATACTTTTTGCTGGAATAGAAGGAAACAATGTTACCAATAGGGTCTATTTTCTGAAGTTCTTTGTAGAATTCTTCGGGTTTAGTAAATCTTGCATGAGCTCTTTATTCTAAACGTCACCTCACCACTTTCCATCATTGCTTTTTGCGGGGGAATTTTAACCTATAGCGATCTTGGAGTCACAAGTTGGCCCCTGCATAAAACGAAAAACACCATGAATATGCCATCAATAATACTCTATACTCTCTTCTTCAAAGGTTTTGTCATGAAGTGTACAGAGTATTCTGTAAAACCACCTTTCAAATGAAATGGATCTGATATTTCTATTCACTTCCCCGGGGGGAACTATGACGTATTTTCTGTGAGCCGCGCACTAAAAATGTCTTAGCCAAGCTCGCCCCACATTTCACGGATAAATTGGGCAAAAAGCTCATTAGTCTTGTGCAATGGACTCAAACCTTATTTCAAATTTACGGCAGGCACACATCTTTATTTGATTTTGAAAAGAAACTAAAAATACACTATTCTTGTTTACATTCTCTTTTCAGCGGTTATTTTGAGTTTATAAATATAAATAGAAAGTAGCCAGCCAAGACTCAAGTTTGTTTTATGAATGAAAAACGGTATTCAAATCAAACTAATTTCACGATAACTATTAATGCAATGGGGATATATATATATGATACAAAACTTTATTAAAATCACTAGAATTAATAGTGATTATTGATCAAGAACTCCATATGAGGTTTGACTCTTTTCTCACAGAACTTTGCTCTCTTTTTGGCGTCACCAAAAACTTCAGGTCTATCTGAAGTATAAGCCATTTCAACATTTCTGACACATAAATAATCATGAAAAATAATCCACAATTCTCTCTCAAACTCCTCGGGAACAGCATGGGAGTGATAAATACGATTATGGTTATATTTGACTATCTTCTTGATCACTTTTTCCTTTGTTACTGGAGCATCTGGTATTTCTTTGCCATTTTTATCCTTTGCACGGACCACAACTTCCTCTTCAAAATCAACTATTTCTTCTTTGATTGCATGCTCATTTAATGTCTCTACTGGATATAATTTGGGATTTGATGTATGCATGAACAAAACTTTAGATCTACTATTGGATTGAACATACTCGATCAACCTTTCGGGTAAAAAAGTCTCATCTGACTTCTCATGCAATTTCACAAAATTCTTGTAATTCTTATAATCAGTCAAAGGATCATGTTGCATCATGGCAGTTGCAGTGTATTTTCCTTTATAACTAAAACCATTAGATTGAACACGTGCTTTTATTCCATAGTATTCTTTACCTAATACTGTTGCAGCCTGTGCAAATGTATCCTTATCACCGGAACCAGGTGCAGATTGAGATAATAAGTCGTAATATCCATCTGGACCGTATGAGATATAATACAATGAAAGTAATAAAACATCTGTATGACGTGTCTTAGAGATCATTAACTGACCAGATTCACTGGTAGAGTCTGGACAAGCACCTTTTCTGTCATGGAAAGGAACCAGAGCAGCGGCATCTTTATGTCTTAAGACTGAATATTCGGATTCAGGTAAATCAACTATACCTTCTCTAACTCTTATATCGCTAACATTAATTCCAGCAATATCATAAAATACTGGACTTGTAGTTCTTCGCCAAAAATCAGGCCAAATAACCATACCAGATGATTTATATGGTTCTTGAGTGAAGATATCAGCCGTGATTTTGTGTACAGGGATGTTATCACTGTCTAATAACAATAAGTTATCAAATGAAGATGCAAGTAATGCTAAACCTTTATATTGGAATCTACTCACTTTGATAGTAGATTTATAGTCCTCTCCCAAAAGATCTTGAAGGTAAATACATTTACCGTTCAATTCTGGCAACAATTCATTACAGAATTGATCGTCTTTAGGGTCTCTATCAGGTATAATAACCTCAACGGGTAAGTCACCGCCATTCTTTCTCATCATAGCAATAGAACCAAGACAAAGCATTGAATACTTACCACCGCCTACCATGACTATTCCACTACCGCTGTACATTCCTTGTGGTAGTTTTAATTCGTTGATTTCTCCGTTGATAAATGCATGACTTCTTTTCATTCTATCTATAAAGTCATCTTCGAACTTTAAGAAACCGCGGAGAGCGTCTTCACTCAAGAGATCAACTCTTACGACATCTTTATCTGTTATCTTATTTCTTTCATATTTTGTATCTGGATTGGCTGATGCTATTAAAGAGAATATAGTTTTAATGATGATAGCTCTTTCTTTCTTGTAGAACTCTTCCTGTGATTCAAAATCTTCAATGTTTGTAGTGTTGAGACTCTCTTCAAAGATACTGTGTCCTTCATGATTTGGATCATGTTTTGAACCTTTCTTAGTGCTATCCTTAATATACTCTGATATTTTGCTTAGTAACTTCCCTTTACTTTCTTTCTCGTCCAAGGAGTCCAATTCACCTCTCAAGGTTGCATCATTCTTCAAATTACCAATCAAAGCAGCAACATCATCTTTGTTTAAGTCTGAGTTTGTTTCTGCTTCAAATTCCAATAAACCTATAAGTTTATCGTTGGTTTTCTTTGCTAACTCCGTAGGGTAGTCGACTATGACGAAAAGCTGAAGAAGTAATAAAGCTAACATAATTGAGACACATCCTAGTGCCCTTTTCCTTGTGACTATATTGGCCGCCATTTTTATAAGTGTATATGATAAGGGGACCAAAATAGCACAAAACGATTTTCAAAAGGTTAAATGCGAGTAACAGTTCCAAAAAGCGTAAAAGTATAAACAAGTTAATGTATAATGTTACAGGGAAAAGAGAGAGGAAAGGCAAAGAAAGGAGTCAAAAGGTTTATATAAAGATTTTGGGAAAAGGGGTTCCAAATTCATGAATTACAAATAACAGCCATGCCCACTACGTTGACGCAAGGGTGGAGTATAAAATCTAAACACGATTAACACGCTAATCTCGGAAACTGAAACAATTAAAGTGGTCTAACTACAAAATCGAAAACTTGTAAAATGTGCTTCATTTGACAAAAGTACACTCTTTTGTTTATAAAGAGTGCAGGGCCTCATTCCAAAATGAGCGAAGCGCCATCTAGGAATAAAATTGATAGTGAGAAACATGTTTATAATTCCCTCACAACGCGCTCGCTTTCGTCCTTGTTTTATAATGTGTATACCCTAATGCCGGTCAAAACTTCATCTATCTAGGGTGTCTATATATGCATTTGTATACCAATCCTTTGTAGGCATTTAATTCTATGTATGAAGCAATGATCAGTTAAACTAAACTCATTCAATTGGAAAGTTAAAATCACGAAATCAGTTACTATAGAAACCCCTAACACATATCACCCCCGTTCATTGGCTAATGCGCAACAAAATGCACTTGCGGTCGTAAATTACATCTTTTGGGGGAACAAAGTTGTTGGATTGTCCTGCATAGAATCTGAAGAACTTTTCTTCTTTGAGGCAAAAAATAGGGCAAACCTGGGTGGCTGTCAAATGGGCGGTCCCGGTATCTAATTCAATTCATAATAAACACATGTTTACTTTTCCTGCAGTAAAAGACGGTGATGTTGCATTTTAAAAATAAATTTCTCTGAAACAATTTCTCGCAAAATATATATGCGGCCGCGTTGTATCCAGATACACCATTCCTTTGTAACTAGAGATTTATACCAAGAAATTTGTGTATACATATATATAGTATCGTTAGAGGTATCATCTGGACTATATAATTGTGTGTATTACAGCTTCTGTCTGAGGCAAATTTACTAGGGATTCTCTATCCTCATCACAAGATCTGCCAGGTGCCGTATTTGTACCTCCTCGTATTCGGCATACTCTAGAATGCGGCCCACAATATAAACAAAGAAGATCAAATTAGGAAAATCTTATCCCCTAAGATTGACGATCTATCTATTATTTATAGTCTCCTTTAGGTCATTTAGTTCTCATAGATGAGTTGATTGATAACATTCCAGCTATACAATCAGCTTCTTAATTATATCTTACTTGGGAAATAGGGTGTATGGTGTATGTCCTAAATCATTTTGACTCAAGACTGACCAAATTAACTAATATTCATAAGGCAAATACATAGAAATTATAAACAGAGAGAAATAGAATAACAATGTACTAAGTTGAAACAAAATGCGAGTTTTATTACCAAAAACAAAACAAAGTAAACCGAAGACAAGAGAAAAATCAATAATCTACTTACAATAATTTGGTGATTTTACCAATAGCAATGGTTTGACCTTGATCTCTCAATGTAAATCTACCTAATTGTGGGTAATCATCGTAAGTTTCAACACAAACAGGCTCTGTGGTTTCTAATACTGCAATGATCTTCATACCTTGTTTAGCAAAAGCAGGTGGTTTCTTACTCTTTCTGTTAGTACCTTTTTCTAATTTATGCAAAAGTTGTGTGAATGTTACCTCTTCAATAGCAGTATGAATATGCATAACACATGAAAAACCAGATGACAAGATTGATTTCAATTCAACAATAGCGATTTGTGCTTCGAATTTAGTAACAGTCTTAACAGGTCTTGCAACATTGGATAAAACGAAACCTGGAGAGATATCTTCTTCTTCAACACCTTTGATTCTTAATCTTACTTGTTCACCACAGTAAGCGGCATCAGCTTCAGCCTCAGTTTCATTGTAGATGGTCACAACTTCAACAGTGGCCTTATTTGGCATAATGATTAAATTTTGACCCTTCTTAACATGACCAGATTCAATTTTACCTTCGACAACGGTACCAAGATCCTTCATTTTACCAGAGATAGGTAACATGAATGGATCATTGATCTTTCTATCAGCTAATGGCATAGCATCCAAGTATTCTAATAATGAAGGACCAGTATACCATGGACAGTCCTTTGGATCGACACGATCTTTCAAACCAGCACCACTGTAACCAGAGACAGGCATGAACATTAATTCGGATTTGTTGTAACCAACACCCTTTAAATAAAGAGCTAATTTAGAAGTACATTCATCGTAACGTTCTTTAGACCAGTTGACGGTAGTGTCATCCATCTTGTTGATAACAACAACTAATTTACTAACACCTTGAGTCTTAGCTAAAATTGCGTGTTCCCTAGATTGACCACCTCTTTCAAAACCAGCTTCGTATTCACCCTTACGGGCAGAGATAACTAAAATACCAACATCAGCTTGAGAAGCACCACCAATCATTTCAGAGACATATAATTTATGACCTGGAGCATCTAAGATAGTATAACGTCTCTTTTCAGTTTCGAAATAAGATTTACCAACTTCAATAGTCTTACCATCGGATCTTTCTTCTTTATTAGTATCCATGATCCAAGATAAATACCAACCTTGACGACCAGCATCCTTAGCTTCACGTTCATATTTTTCAACAGTACGTTTGTCGACAGCACCGGTAAGGAATAAGATATTACCACCCATTGTGGATTTACCAGCATCAACGTGACCCATGAAAATAACAGACATGTGATCTTTACCACCGAACATATCTTTAACAACACTAGGATCAACGATGTCTTCTTGTTCTTTAGCTAATGCATCAGCATTTGAAACCGTCGAACTCTTGGAAATTGGAGCTGAGGCTGGAGTTGATTTGGAAGCTGATTCAGATTTTTTAACTGGAGCTGACTCTGAGGTTGAAGTAGTTTCTTTCTTTGCTGGAGCTGGAGTTTCTTTCTTTTCAGCAACTGGGGTTGCTTCTTTCTTTTCTTCAGCTGGAGCTGGGGATTCTTCTTTCTTTTCATCCTTCTTGGTATCAACAATCACCTTCTTTGGAGCAACTAATTTGATACTTCTCTTTGGTTTGGAGTTGAGAGTATTCAAACTAGCTTGTTTTTGTTTATTGTACTCTTCTAAAGTCATTTGTTGAGGTTTTGATTCTTCGGCAGCTGGTGCATCATCTTGAACATCATTGTAAGAACTGTAGCTGCTGTTGTTGGTGTTGTTGTAACTATTGTAATTGCTGTTATTATAATTGTTGTTATTATTGTAGGTGTTGTTGTTGTTGTAGTTGTTGTAACCACCTCTGTTGTTATTATAACCACCTCTGTTATTATTATAACCACCTCTGTTATTATTGTAACCACCTCTAGTGTTGTTGTAGCCTTGGTTATTGTTGTATTGATTATAACCTTGGTTGGCTTGATAACCTTGGTTGTTACTGTATTGGTTGTATTGGTTATAACTTTGGTATTGTTGTGCTTGACCAGGAACAAAAGCTGGGGCGGCAGATGGGTTGAAACTTGGAACAGCCGCTGGGTTGAAAGCGTATTGCTGAGGTTGACCTTGTTGCTGTTGATCTTGAGCATTCAAATTGACATTACCCATACCATTGGCCAAATCATTGGGATTATATTGTTGTTGTTCTCCGGACATTCTGTAAAACTGGTATCAAAACAAATTGAAAGATTTCCTACTGGAGAGTTCTGCTCAACGTTGATATTCGAGTAAAATTGTATCCAAAGTTGTTATCATCTCCTCATAACCTCTTCATCAACCAAGTCATTGCTGACAGACCAGGCAAAAAAATTTTATTTTCCACGCGCCACTCCAAGCGGCTGAAATGTTATGTGGCGAGTAAAGGGAATGGTAGATCTATTTTGTTCTATTTTGTTGGATTGTGGCTAGTGTGCTTATGTCAGCTAATTTATTTTGTTTATTTGTTTGTTTGTTTGGGTTTTGTTTTGGTTTTGGAGATTTGTCCCTGGGTAGGTTAAATTATATAACAAACCTCTCATTCTCTTCCTAAAAGTCCAATAACCTTGAACGTTCCATTCTACAACTTAGTTCTAGTAACTCTTTTGCAACATGGATGACTATGACTATTTACAAGAGGGGTTCAATCCTAACGCCCTGAAAATTATTCAACTGAGATCTGTCTTAAATAGACACGGTGTCGACTACTCAGCGGCTTCTAAAAAATCCGAGTATGTAGATTTGTTCAATGAACATATTGCACCTAGAGCTGCTGAACTATTGAAAGAGTATGAAAGTGCATTCGTCCCTAATGGTTCCTCTATAATTGATGCTAGAAAAGAAGGAATGTCAAGAAATTTTGCCTCCGAGATTATCACTTCATCGCCATCTCCATCCTCTTCTTCTTCCTCTTCTAGAGACAGAAGTCCTGTTCGTGGTTCTAAGAAGAGTGTGAAAAAGACTGGTAAGAGAACTGAAAGAGAGAGTGAAAGTGAGAGTGAGAGTGAAACTGGTAGTGATGAAAGTGAAAGTGAAGATAGTGAAGATGACAGTAGTGATGAAAGTGATAAGAGTGATAAGAGTGATGAAGATAGCGAAGAAGACAAGGAAGTATCATTTTCAAAAAAGAACTATTTCCAAACCGGCTCAGAAAAGAACAAAGGATTCACATCTTCAAGGGAAACCACACCTACTAAGGCAGAACCTATTATTCCAGCCAAGAGAGGGGCACCTGCTATAACTAGTCCAAGAAAGAAGAAAGTTCTCAGAAAATTAGAGAAGAGTGATTCTGATATCAGTGGTCCTTCAAGTGATAACACTCCAGAACCTAAGAAGAAGCAAGAAGAAGAACCAAATGTTCTCGTCAACTTGACACCAATCGCTGTTAAAGATACCGTGGTGGGTAATGGTAAAAGTCGAAAACTATCTTCTAGTTATTCTTCTCCTGTAGTTTCCTCTCCATTGAAATTTAGTCCAGTTAATTTTTCGTCAAATAAGAGCTCTTCCGTCAAATCAGAACCAAAGGTGGAAGTATCGGGACCTAAAAAAATTCTTTCATTTGATGAAAAATCTAGTCCTAAACCTGAAAAAAAGAGAAGAGCAGTGAAAGAGACTGTGATTGAGGATGTTAAGATTATAGATGATGAGGAGATTGTAGAAGTCATTAATGAATCCGAAAAGACGGTTGAAATTGAAGTTGAAGAAAAGAAAGTTGTTGAGGAAAAGAAAGAATCCACTAAAGATGAGAAATCTGAAAAATCACCAAAAACTAGTAAGATATCAACACTTTTCTTCACCTTATTCGTTCTTCTTTATTTTGCTGTTTGGATTTCAATTCCAGTAATATCCTATGCTGCTGTATATCTTAGAGAACAGAAATTCAACGCTGGATTCTGTGGATACTCAAGCAAGCATAAAGCAACAGATTTAGTTAAAGCCCTTTCAATTGACTCTACTTTACCTCAAGTTGTTCCTTATATCAGAAATTTTGAATCATATATAGAAAAGAAAGCTGAAATCGAATGTACACCATGTCCAGAGCATGCTATATGTAGAGAAGACTTTAACTTCAGATGTGAATATGGATTTGTCAAATATCAACCATGGTCAAAACTTTCAATGGGTACTTTACCATTCTTTGACTATTGTGTTCCAGATTCTACCACTGAAGAAAAAATTGAAGTCATGTCTTCTACAGCTATGAAACAAATAGCAAAAAGTAGAGAAAACGGAGAATCTAACTTATCATTAGAAGAATTACACGATCTTTTATACAAGTTGAAATCTCCAGATACAACAAAGGATGAATTTGAAGAAGAATGGAAGGTGTTTCTTTCGGAACTTGAAGATGATGATATCCCTTCTGTTTCTTACAAAGGTGATGGAATTACTTTCGAAGAGCAAACACCATCTGAGTACTTAACTAGCTCTGATTTTGGAATGAAGAAGAAAACCAAGATGTTTTCCAAATATCCACCATCTACTTCTACAGCAGAATCATCAGTCTGAGTTATGTTTATTTTGTGACGACCCTTTCTCTCTCTTGTATTTTCTCTTGTACTTTTTACTTCTTCTCTCTTTCTTTCAAGTCCCTTGATTGCTTCCCTTTAATATATAGTAATTTTTGTTTTCAACCTAATTTTTTACGTATTGTTTTTGTCCCTGTTTTTATTTTTATAATTGATGTCAATATAATACCTCCTTTCCTTATTTAACTAAAATCTGTAATCAAAACCGCTTCAATTGGCTGGAAGGTGATCAAATAGTCAAAACAGTCATAAATGTCGTGTAAATTTATACTGAATCTAAGTTTGTTTAAAATTTAATTTTAGTAAAAAGCACTTCAAAGTTTCTCAAAAATTAAGATTTTATCCTTTTTTTGTTTTCTACTATTTTGACAAAAAAAAAAAAGCAAGATCTGCTCTAAGTAAATTCAGTAATAACTAGAGCTTTTTAGTGCAATATCCACTACAAGTAATGAATCCTTTAAGCAGTTACAAAAAGCTGTAATCCTCACAAATAAATTTACAACATTGAAAATACACAATTATTTCTCGGCTCGCGGATCAAAAAAGTTTGGAGACAAAAGCGAGATACATACTTTATCTTTCCTTTCTACTTCACTTAAACCCGGTACTCTTTACGAGACAATATCCAGGTTCTATATAAAATTCATTGAAGTAAGCGGATTATAACAGATGGCCGTTAGAGGTAGTATTGAGACAGATGGGATTGTGCTCAGAGGTCAAATTTTTGACCTTGAGAGAGCTCCAAGGACTTCAACAAATGGTGTCTTTTGTTGTTTTCCCGATGTTGAATCGAGTTCAAGTATAAGCAGTATGTTACATTTTTTTCATATTTATTGAAAGGAAATCGAGTTTTACTAACTACTATGATGTTAATTGCTATTCATTAGAGAATTTCATTCCTTTCAAGAATATATTATGGGTTGATAGAGTATCACACACGATAGGAGATCAAACCTTGAATGTAAATGACAATGATAATGACTTTGAGATCACCTATTTATTAGAAAACAAGGATAAGAGCAAAGGACCATCGTTAATCCCAAAGAAGATCAAGATCACAATTGATGGTGATTCAGGAATAGCGAATTCATCTGAGAGTTCTGTAGCTGATACTTTAACTTCTTCAATTATGTCAAAATCATATCCTAATTCGCAGCCTCAAAAATCGGCTTTAGTGTTGGTGAATCCTCAAAGTGGACAAGGGAAGGCCTTAAAGTTATACAAGAGCGATGTTGAGGCGATCCTGAACAGTGCACACTATAAAGTAAAGTTGATTAAGACTCAGTATCATGAACATGCAGTGGATATCGCTAGAGATTTGGATCTTGATGAATATGATGTTATCATTTGTGCTTCAGGAGATGGTATACCACATCAAGTCATCAATGGATTGTATCAAAGGGAAGATAGAGTTAAGGCTTTCAATAAGTTGGTTGTTACCCAGTGCCCATGTGGATCAGGTAATGCAATGAGTCTTTCGTGTCATGACACTTTAGATCCAGCTGTAGCTACACTAGAGATAATCAAAGGTCATGTAGTTAGAACCGATCTGATGGCTGTTGTAAACTCCCTTGGTGATCCAGTGAGATTATCCTTTTTGAGTTCAACATATGGTTATATAGCCGAAGCAGATATCAATACCGAATGGATGAGGTTTGTTGGAAGTGTTAGATTTGATATTGGTGTTGCTATGCAAGTGTTTAAAGTTGCCAAATTCCCATGTTCAATTGCTGTTAAGTATGTTACTAGGACAAAAGAAGAGTTGAGTCAATTTTACCTCAGTCAATTGGATAAAAGCAATAAAAAGATCGCAACTACTGAAGCCGTTACTGAAGACTCATTCAATTTGAAATATTACAAAGAGGGGGATGAAATAGCCAGTGACAATTTAGATAACATTGATCACTACGATGGCTGGGAATGGGTCGATAGTAAAATAACAGATAATTTGGCCATTTTTTACGCTGGTAAGATACCATACATTTCTAAAGACACCAATTTCTTCCCAGCAACATTGCCACAGGATGGAACCATTGATATAGTCTTGATGGATACTCGTGCTAATATTTTGAAGTCAGCTGAAATTCTCATGCAATTGGACAAGGGAACCCACGTATGGCACGATGAAGTCCAGCATGCTAAAGTTGAAGCTTTGAGGTTGATTCCTCGTTTACCTAATGGTAGGAAGAGTGTTATTTCAATTGATGGTGAGAACTTCCCTTTTGTTCCATTTCAGGTTGAAGTATTGGGTGGTATCATGAAGACTTTGATGAGTGATGGAAAGTTTGCTGAAACTGGATTTAAGCAAAAGATTATGGAAAAGTACAGTGACCGTGGTAGTCTTGATAGAGATATCAATAGCAATAGCAGCACCAGTGGTTTACTCGAGTAATGATGAATTACTATGTACATACACAACACACTGATAGATTAGTTTTTTTTTTATTGTATTTGTATATTTGTTTTTAGAACATTTGAAGAACTAGATTATTTACCTAATTCTATTATAACCTCTGGAAAGAAAGAATAGTACTCGTTTATTGGATCACGTTAGAGAATAATAAAAGTATAAATATCTATATATAGTATATAGTAAGATCGATTTACTTTGAAAGAGTGACTATTTCTTACCCTTTGGATCATCATCTTCGTCTTCATCTTCACTATCATCAACTAAGAAAGTGTCATCACCAACTGGTTGAGGATCAACGGAGGATAATGCGGTCCATTTAGAATCTGATTTAGGTGCAGTTGAATCCTTTTTGGTTTTTTCGGAATCAGCAGATGGTTCTTCTGATTTCTTTGAAGATTCTTCTTTTGTCTCTGGGACTTCTTCCTTTGATGAAGTGGTATTAGCATTAGTAACTTCAGTGGTTGTGGTAGATTCAGTAACAGGTCTAGGAGGTAAATCAGAGTATCTCTTTTGTTTGGATTCATTATCATCTAAAAGAATCTTACCATCTTCAGATGTATATGACTGTTGTCTTTGACCTTGACGACGACCAGAGGAAGAATTAGCACTACTACTGTAGGAAGGTCTACTAGGGTAAGGTTTTCTTGAAGGTTCTTCACTGCTATTTCTATTTCCACTACCAAAAGCAGAGAATAATTGATTTGAAGCACCTTGATTTTGAGCTTGTTGAGTGGTATCATTGATCTTTTTAGCAATATTTCCTAACCAACCGGATACTTTCACTTTAGCCTCATCAACACCTTTGGCAACAGTATCGATGAAATCTGGTTCGTCATCATCTTCTCCATATGATTCACGATAAGGAGTGTCATTGAATTCATCATCTCTGCTCCATATTGGCTTTCTAGAAGGCTTTGGTGGAGCTTGTCTCTTACCGGTTTTGGAAGTACCTTTCTCAAATTCTCTTGCCAATCTTCTAGCTAAGGCTTCATCTGATTCTAATTGATTTCTCTTCTCAATTGACTCTCTAGAAGGTAATTTTGGTTTGGTATCTGGAACAGGAATAGTGATATCACTTGTAGGATCAGAAAGGTATAAGAGAGCATTGAAAGCCGGATCTAAAGAACCTTGAGAAGCAATCAAAGCCATCTTGATATACTTCTCCTCAATTGTTGGGAACGCATCTTGTAATTCCTTAATTGCCTTGGAAATTGGTGATAATGGACGTTTTGGTTTAGAAGGTGGCTCTGCAGTCTCAGAAGTAGTGGCGGTAGTACTACTTGTAGTTGGTTCTTCAACTGTAGAATCAGTCTTTTTTTCTTCTAATACTTTAGAAGTTTCTGCTTCTTTAGTCACTTCACTCATATTATAATTCGATTACTTGATCAATTGAAGCACTTGTCAATACAACAAATCACTTATCATCCATATTCTTCATGGGGAAGTTATGTAGCGTAATCTATCAACGTGATCGGTTTTTGTATGTTCAGCCCCTTATTTTGCGCCACATATTTAAGAGAATGTTGTGGCACATGGAAAATCACAACATTCACATTTGTTGCGATGATATAGGGAAATTGAAATCAATTCAATTAGATATGCAGTTTATTCCTCTTTATTTATATCTATATATTTACATTACATTGAATACTATTACTGTCTTTTAGTCAAGACATCAGCGGCTATACTTCTTATCTGTTCATCCATCAAGTGTTTTATTCTATGACACCCTTCAATACCTAAAGCCAAGAGACTTTCTAATCTATCCAATGGAATTTTATCCTCTAGCAACATTAAATTCAATTTATCAGAATCACCAATTGATCCAATTGTTATGAAACTCAAATCTGATTCTTCTAGACTGTTTAAATCGAGTAATGGAGTTTGATCGTATATTCCAATAGTCACTGAAGATATATAATCATATAATGCTATCCCAGCATTGATCAATCCTAAAGTGATTGCATTACAACAGCTACTCAATAACCCACCGTCTAATTGTAAAATGGTTAAATCAATATCTATCGTACTATTGTTATAATTCTTTACCACTATAGTCTTCAAAAAACATCTTCTAAGAATAATACTCAATTCTTGTAATCTTCTATCATTATTTCTCTTTTTTTTACGTTCCATTTGAGCAAAAGGGGTAAGATTGATATTCACATTTACTCTAACACCTCCAGTACCAGAAGAGTCATTATCTTCATATGGAGCACGCACAAGACAGATCACTTTTGTATTTCCCTGTTGTACATATGATGAACCATCACAATTTGCACTTGTATGACTGTTGATTTGACATTCGAATTGCCTTAATTCGTTGAATCTTCTTCCATCCACCCTTATCCCTTCAGGGGAGTACAACTCTAGTCTCGACATGGTCTATCTTATCTGTGTATATGCCAATATATGCTAACAATTATCACCCCCATCACTATCGATGTCACTGTAATAAACCAAATAAGTCAATTCTGAAATAATAAAAAAGTTTCACACCACAAGCCGACCTGCACTTCAGCGACTAAAACCACAAACCCAAATTTACCATTATACAGAAAAAACCGCAGCAAGTTCAGAAAAACTGATAAATTCTTATCTTTCTATTGTTCTCCTGGTGAGTAAAGAAGAATAAGTTACATTATTGATCTGTTAATTTCTACTCATATTCAGTGTTTATATTCATTTGATATCATAACCAAGTATACATACATACTTTCACTCATCTATAGTGTTTAGATTCGAAGAGATTCATAGTTTTAACTGCCTCTCATTTACCACATCACATCACATCACATCACACCATACCACACCGTTATCTTCCATATGATGTTGAATCTTTATGATTTCACAATTTACAATGACTATATACTCAGATCAATTGATTTTTGTACGACTGTTATTGTATACTTATCCGTATGTTACCCACTTTCATTTTCCTTTCAACTTTTTTGTTTATATACCAATACTAACTGAAACAAAATTCAATTTTATTTTAGTTTACTATGGCTTTGATCATAATCACACCGTATTTAGTGTTGATCTCCGGAGATTTACTGGTATACGCTTTAAGAATCGCAAGTGATGGGATTGAAAATTGGAAATACCAAAGTATCAATCCGTCAAACACACCTATACCCACTCCATCAATAAGTTCAAATACTACTATAACTAATTCAACAATCGATGAGGAACCAGAAGATTCTGTTCCTGTATCTGTTATTGATCCTGGTGGTTCATCAAAGGGTTCAAGTTCGGGTATCAACTTGAATTCTACGTCTACAACAACTACTGAATTGACTCATCATTGAGTTCTATAACATTCCAGCATGCAACTATGTCATGTTAAAATTACCAAAACTTCGCTTAATCATTATCGCTTTTCAATTCTTTGCAATACTAAGTACTAAGTACTTATTCATTTTCATACTTAATCACAATCTTTGCATTACCATATAAATTACAATTTTATATATAAAAAAAAGGATATATATATACATATTTCGGGAACTAGTATATATCTATCTTTCAAAAAGAAAATAAACACACACGGTATTTATCTAACTAAAATTTAGAGTTTTTAATCTTTCTAAAATATCCTTTAACTTTCGATGTTGTCCTCTTCAAATCATGAGCTATCTCAGTCGCTATTTCAGATGATGAATTACCCAATATCGATGGGGAAACGTATTGATGATGATGTAATTGATTACTCGAACTTATATTCGAATATGCCTTTTTAACATTTGGTGTATTTGCAGTAATACTACTATTATTAATATTATCCTTATTACTACTACTAGATGTATGCCTTAACCATTGATCTAAACCTGTATCATAATCATCAATTGCCTTTCTATATTTGTTCAATTCAGCAAATCTTTTCTCTGAAGATGTTGAAAATTTAGTTGACGTTATTTGAATGATATTACAACCGGATATGACATCATTACTTACAAATGTGATATTCTTTTGTGGTTTCAAAATAGTCGTTGATGAAGCTGCTGTATTTGATGTCTTTGCACTTGTGACAGTCGATGCAGAGACAGTGGATGCTCCGGAAACATTCCTACTCTGTAAACCGAATGTGCTATTATTATTAGTATTCGTGGTAGCATTACTAGTAGTACTAGTTACCGGATTTATTTCAGGTGAGGCAGTTAATGATGCAGCTCTATCCTTTGCAGCTTGTGATAATTCACCGGCTTCGTTGAAATTCGAAAGTAGAGAAGAATATTTTCTAATTGGAGGTGTATTTAGTGGATATTGAGGAAGCGGAGGGATATTAGAAGAATCACTTACAAAGCCATATTTGGGTATAGATGATGAATTAGTTGAAGTTGAAGTAGATACTTGATCTGGTCTTATAGTCTGCATTGTATTTTTTCTAATAAACATTTCTCTTCTATCAGCTTCTAGATCTCCACTTGTTGAATCCGAATGTGTATCATTATATCCATAATCATCGGAGCTAGTATCTTCATGGTCTTTATCATCATTATCGGGTCCCAAATCAGAAGAAGACATTGTTCTATCATTGATACTACTTGTCATGGTATTGTTAACAAACGAAGATTTACGTGAATATCTTCCAGTAGATAACGAACCGGATGATTCAACAGGCTCTAATCGATGTTCATCATCATCATCACTCTCACACTCTTTATAGGAAAATTCTCCGTCATTATCAGAGTCTACATTATGACGAGAACCTGCAGTTGTTGTATTATCCTCACTAACAACATTCATAGTTGAATTACTAAGGTTTCTAAAATTATCAGAGTTTAAAAACACTGATCTTTTGGTACCCAGTAAACTGTCATTATCGTCACTATCATTATCTGCTTTACTATCTCCATTTGTCTTGAGAGGACTATTACTATCGTAATGGAAATCGTCACTTAAAAATTCATCATCTGTAATTCCACTTTTCAAGAAATCTTCACTTGCAGAATGAGGTAAACTTTGATTAGCTATATCTTTATCAGAACTATCAGCTACTTGATTACTTGATATATTCTCATCATCATTATCTATGAATTGATCATATGCTAACCATACTGAATTCCTATAATTCTTACTATCTTCATTTTCATTAGCAGTTGTTCCACCATTAGAAACATCAGTCTCTTTATTTGTAGTTGTATTTATGCTATTAGTAGTAGCAGTATGGAAATTGGTCTCAGTTATAGTAGCAGGTGTTGGTAATTCTCCTACATCCAATGGAGTCAAAGGATTGCTCAATGGAGTCGCTAATTCAATACCACTTTTATCAGTATCATTGTTTTCAAAATCATTTGTTATTATCTTTGATAATTTGTTATTACTATTCGTACGACTATCATTTGCCATTTGCTTTATTATCTCTTGTTTAGTCTTGATTCTTTCGATAGCTGACATCGTTGTATCTCCTATCTGATCGTCTTCAACATTATCATTGTCGATTTCTTCATCATCATCATCATCATCATTATCATTATTATTATTAACATCATCATCGCTTTGATTCGACTGAAGTTCCATACTTAGTTGTTCCAAAGAGTGAGTTAACTTCTCGGATATAGAGGATGCTCTTGAATGATCGTTATGAGAAGTATCAACTTGTAATGTGTTACTTGCAGTTCTTGAATGTGATGATGGAGACCTGATTGAAGATGGAATATTCATATCACTTGACTGAACGGATAAAGGTCTAGTACTAGTCTTGTAAATATTCACACTTGATTTTTTGGAATGTGTGGACACACCGGAAGTGGAACTCAATGACGAAGTTCTTGCTGCTTCATCAAGTGATAAAGGCTTCGTTATATGATCACTTGAAGTATTCAGATCATCTTCATCATCCATTTTGAGGTTATTGTTTTTATCTGTAACTATCTGTTGGGCTTGCTGATCTGCGGAATGAGAGATGGGCGTGTCATTCGAGTCAGAAAGATCTGTATCTGTGTGATCCGACATGTCTGGCTAAGTAATTAAATTGCAAAATAAATACACAGTTGAAACAAAGACTGTAAATCAAGTTGAATAAATGACTACGTATATACAAACTTACTTCACATACCCCAATCAATCAAGCTTCAAGGCCATGTCAAAATTAGAATCAATTTTCATTTACTGCGCGTTTTGTAAATCGAGCGGGAAAAAATTTATTAGCCTGAGCTTATACTTTTTTTTTCAACTACTCCTTTCTTTATTTCTTCCTTTCTTTGAGTAATTTAGTCAATCAAAGACAGGTAGATGGATACTATGCATGTATTGAACATCGTGTTGCATGCTACTGATACACGAGAGTTAGTGGACTCTTGTAATCATCAGCAAGTAACACGAAGACAACAAACTAGGGGAGGATTTTTTTTTCACTATTCAATTCTTTAGTTTCTCTTTTTAAATGATGATTAATTCTGTTCTATAATACTTATCTACATTATCTGATACCAATGAAGATAAATAGACTATCAATATCTGACTCCTTTCATAACATAAAGAATTGCATGAGAAAAATCCACCCCATTATTTGTTGTTTTGTTAATACATACATACATACATACATACATACATACCTACATCCACGCCAATCCATTTCTATCTTTGAGCCTAATCCTAGTAGTAATCTTACATTAAATTGGTATATTGAATAATAATATATACGTGTATAAAAGTAAATAGATAGCCCTTTATCAATCAATCTATTCATCACCTGCAGGAATTTCATCTCTTAATACTTGTATAAGATCAACTTTCAAAGCAGTAACTTCATCTCCTCTTAACGCATCACTTATAAAATAACATTTCGTATCCAATTGAATCATTTCCAAAGAGCCTTTTATAATCCCACAAAGTATATTCGAGTACCATAGTTTATTACTATTTGATTCCATTGGTGGTAACTCTACAAAGTCACTCAATGGATTTTCATCAAATATAAGAGTGAACGATTTAGAATCATTTTCAGCCTGTGAATTATCCACTATATTAGTCGTAGAGTTGATATTACTACTAGTATTATTTATATTTGAACCACTATTATTATTACTTGTACTTGAATTATCAAATTCAACATGTGGTGTTATATTTAAAAACATCTTGAATGCAATCTTACTTACAACATCACCTGTTTCTTTAAAACTTGTACATCTTGCTAATTGAGAAGTACTTAAAAACTCATCAATCAACCTCACACCGATATTATAACCCATTTGAAACAATTGCTTATTCACTTGTTCAAAATCATTTTGAAAATCATTACATAGTTGTGATACAATTGATCCATAAGTCAATGTAAATAATTCGGAATTGATCTTTTCTGGTGTTTTATTCTTCCATATATCCTCACCTACTGCCTTCAGCTGTCTTGACATCTTGAGTATGTTATATAGGTGTCACTATATCCAAATCAATCTAATCGCATAATTTGAATATACTTAACCATGAATCAACCTATATCAAAATGCTATCACTCTCTCTGCAAATATGGCGGATACTTCGTAAAGAGCATCAGCCACTCAAACTGATTCCAGTTCAGAAACCAGTGGCTGTGCACTCGAGTAAGTAAGCTCAATTTATTATTACAATATAGGTTTATTCAGACTTTTCAATGTTGACTGTTGAATTTTGAATCTTGAATGGCACTAGCTTTTTGATTACACTCTTGAAAATACAGAATCAATTAACTGAATCGTATATTTATTTATATAAACTATTCAATTCGCAAAAAAAAAAAAGAAGAATTCAGGTACTCATTTTTTTGGAAAAACAGAAACAGCAGTTTCCCAAATCAATACATGGCAAAGGGAACTCAAATCATTCAGCCATAGTATCTAATCACTCCACTCACTCGTGGGATGAGGTCAGTTGATTTACTATATTACCTTATTGCAATATACATTTCCGAAAAAAGATTCAATGAATGACCATAGATAGAAAAAAATAAAATAAACGCTCCAAAATACACAAATTAGTCAAAGAGACTTGGTTACTTACTTATCAGCACCTTTAGTAGCTAATTGATCAGCCATTTTATTACCATAATCACAAGAATGTCCCTTGACTTTCTCAATTTCAAAAATACCCAAGCCTATCATTTGAGATATTAGCTTAAGAAGAAGAATGCAATTGAAAGTTATAGTATATGATCATCATTTTTCAGAAAAATCAAAATAATTACATTATTACACCTGTTCCCCAAATTAGCAATTAATCACTACACATACTCATTGATCAATGAATGATCATACATAGAAAAGAAAATTAAAATAAAACTCAATCAATATTTATCAGCACCTCTTGTAGCTAATTGATCAGCCATTATATTACCATAATTATCAGAATGACCTTTAACTTTTTCAATTTCAAAATTACCCAAACCTTTACTTTGATAATGAGAATTAATATCTCTGATTTTATTCAAAGTTGGTTCAATTAAATCTCTATTTTCAACCGAACCACCATTTGCTGTTCTCCAACCATTTCTTTCCCAATTTGGTGCCCATTGCTCTAATGAATTTTTAGCATATGCTGAATCTGTAGCAACTGTATATTTTGTATTATTTGAATTACCTGATAAAATTTCACTATGAACATTATCAACTGCATGTTTTATAGCTGTTAATTCAGCTCTATTATTAGTTTGTCTATTACCTGATAATCTTTCAGAAACATTTCTTGAATCGTTAGGTCCATAATAAACACCATAACCTGCTTTTGCATTAGGTCCTTGATTATTTCTTGATGCACCATCGGTATAAATTGTATGATTTTTAACTGATGATGAGAAAAATGGATGTGGATCGTAGTTATCACCACTAGAAAGATAACCTATAGTATGATGACCAGAATGACCACCAGAATAACCACTAGAATAATCACTAGTACCACTTCCACTAGAATAACCAGCAGCACCATTACCACCAGAATAGCCACCACCACCAGAATAACCATCAGAGCCAGCACTACTACTACCATTACTACTACCACCACTCATATAAGCTTGAGCAGCATCGGCAGAAGAGAAACTCTTATATTGATTACCAGAAAAACCATCAACTTGAGCTTTTGCACTTGACCAATCTGTATAAATACCAGAAGATCTACCTTCTCTTACAGCATAATATTTAACCATTTTTCTTATCAATTGAGATATTTTGAAAGTAATTTTGAAAGGCTTGTCTTAAGAAATACTTAAACAACCTATTAGGGTTACTCTAAGTAGCTTATAAGTGTAATGGCAATTCCAATAATGAGTGGAAAAGTAATAGCCTCCCCCAGAATCTTGATCTCAAAAAAATAACGTGTAATTAAAACCATCGACGCGACTTCGCGTCTGAGCATGTTTCCAAGACTGGCTGTTTATGGATAGATTAGATTAGATTAGATTGGTGGAGAAAAGGTATGGGTATATAGAGACATAGAGGTATAGAGATATAGAAATATAGAGGATAGAACAATGAATTGGGGAAGGGTTAGAAGATTTTATACCACAATTCCTAAGAAATCAATTGGTTTTGTATTTGATATAGATGGAGTATTATTAAAAGGTAAAAATGCAATTCCTAGAGCTAATGAAACATTAACAAAATTACAAAAACTAAGAATCCCTTTCTTGTTATTCACTAATGGTGGTGGAATAAGTGAATTAGATAAGATTACTGAAGTCAATGAGAAGTTACAAATGGGGACTAAGTTAAGTGAATCACAGATTGTATTATCTCATACTCCATTAAGATCATTGAATAAGAGATTTGAAAGAGTGTTGATTATTGGTGGTGTTAAAGACTCCTTACGTAAAGTTGGTTTAGATTATGGATTTAAAGAAGTCGTATTACCAGTTGATATTATTCGTTATAATCAATCAATATGGCCATTCCATAGGTACACTAAAGAAGAGATATTGAAATGGGGTATTGATCCAAGTATAACTAAATTAGATACAAAACCAATTGATTCAGTAATGGTGTTTAACGATCCAAGGGATATGGGAACAGATGTTCAAATAATAATGGATATATTAAACTCTGAAAGAGGTCAATTGGGTACGGTGAAGTCAAAGTTAGAAGGTAAACCATCGGTTCCTATTATTTTCTCGAATAATGATTTACTTTGGTCTAATGATTTCAAAATACCTAGATTTGGTCAAGGAGCTTTCAAGATTATGATTGAATCGTTATATAGTAAGTTAAATGGAGGACTTATACTAGAGTCAACAGTTTTGGGTAAACCTGAGAGATTATCTTACTTATTCGCTCATAATTACCTAATCAATTATAAGCTACAACTTGAAGGTGAAGGTGAAGGTGGTATAAGTGAACGCGATGACTTGGTTGAATTAGGACAAGATATCCCAAATGATAAATTGAATTTATTCGATGAAGTGTATATGGTTGGAGATAATCCAGAGAGTGATATTAAAGGAGCTAATTTATACGGATGGAGAAGTATATTAGTCAAGACTGGTGTTTATAAAGAAGGAGATTTTGACAAGAATCCTGATTTATTTAAACCCAATGTAGGTGTTTTTAAAGATGTTAAAGATGGAGTATTTGAAGTATTGAAGCTGAATAGATATATAGATTAAGTTAATGAATGAAATGTATTTGATATAATTGATATATAGTAAACACACACCTCTACCTGGTGTATAAAGTATAAAAGAAATAAAATAAAATAATAAGTAAAACAAAACCAATCTAATCTATAAGTGATGAAGTAATCACTTGAATGCACCAGCAAATGATGAAATAATAATAATAATAATAATAATAAAACCAACCAATGAAAATCAAACTTTTGAAGAAACAGTTTGTTCATTTTGTAATTTCAAAGCATTACGTTCATGATATAAATCTTTACAATTTTTCAAAGAACTACAAAAATGATTTTCTAGTAATCTATGTTTTGAACAAAATTTTCCTTGACAATAAGTACAATCACCAACTAATCTTAATGCATTTGAATTACAACCTTGTATAAAATTACATTTATTTGATTTTTTATTACTTGATTTTCTTCTTGTCTTTTTAGGTATGGTTGTGGTTGTGGTGGTTGTTGTGGTGGTTGTACTATCTTCAGCATCGTCTAATGCAGATGATGAATGATTATTTGAAGTGATATGAATGATTGAAGAAGATGAAATACCATAATGAGATAATTCTTTATTTAATTCTAATAATTTACCAGAATACCATAATTTTAAATGATTATTTGGATTATTAATTAAATCATTAAATTCAACAGGACATGCTACTTTTGAAGCAATTTTAAGATCTTCAACTGTTGAATTATCAGGTACAGTTACTGAGAACTCTATTTCATATTTAATCGATTAGTTAGTAAGTTAATAACACTAAACCTTTCAAACTCTGATCAAATCATCAAATATTGAAATACCAATATAGGCTGTAGATAAGAAATAGATAAGAGAATGAATGGGGCAAATCATGGGAATGAGATAAACATACCTGTTTCGTTGTTCAATTTAAGGGAAACTTTCATGATGTATGTGATAATAAATGTTTGGGTAATAAGTGATATCGATAGTGATATATATATAGTAATAATAATAATAGTAATATAATATAAATGGATAAATAAAGAAAGGTGGTTGTAATGATGACTGTCTTATGAGTAATGAATCTGTATTTTGTATTTGCCGCCTTTCTTTCTATTTCAGTTTAGCGAAGTGAGGCTTTTTGTGGCTGGAAATTGCGGTGTTTTTAATTTGTGTAATTTGCTTTTCTTTTTTATTATTAGCGAAAGAGAAAGAGGCGGTGTTATTTAGGGGTAATTTATCTAGTGATCACGTGATGTAATTTGATTAGTTAGGGCAGCTTAGCCACAATCACGGGATATATTTAATGTGGCGAATGAAACAAACGTGGCAAGTGAAAAAAGATTTTCAACAAATTGCCAACATAGATTTGACTTTACAAGAAAGAGGTGGGTAGTAGTTAGTTATATTAAGTTGGTATAGTTACACATTATACTTACACATTAATCAAATAACAAAATGTCAGGTTTTATTCCAGGTATGCCAGGTTCAGAACCAATTTATAAAGAACCAAGTTTTAAAGATTCTCCATTATATACAATTGGTTTAAATATTGCTTTATTCGTTGTTGGTGTTTCTTTTATCCAATCTGATTTAGTTCAAAGTTTAGCTCCACAATTATAGGTTAATTGATTTATCTAAAGTTGCTTTGTTGAAATGAAACAAACAAAAACTCTTGTATTTATGTTTATGTTTATAATTATCAATTAATATAATTTATTTATTATTAGGAATATTATTTTATTATGACTATGTACATACTACCTACCTATTTAATCAAAGAATTGATCAATGATTGATCAACTGTACTTTGATAACCTTCTTCAATTATATACTGAGATTTATCATCAAGTTTTTTCAATACATCACATGCATATCCAGTAACTAACAATCCTGGTGGTCTTGAACCAATTATTTCAATTACATTAGGTAAATCACCTAATCTTGTTCTCACTATTCTTTGATCTGGACATGATGCTCTTTCCACAATAGCTACAGGTAAATCTTTTGGCCAATTTTTTTCATCTATTAAATTTGGTATTAATTCAACTAAACGATGTAATGCCATTAAGAATACAACTGTTCTTGTCTTATTGAAATTTGGTAAATTTGGTAATTTCCCCTTTCTACCTGTTCCTGTACATATCAATATTTGATCAGCTATTTCTCTATGTGTTGCAGGGATATCACTAACTACAGTTGATGCTAATGCACTCGTTATTCCAGGTATAACTATTGGTTTATACCCTTTTTTTTCAAAATATAAGAATTCTTCACCTCCTCTACCAAATATATATGGATCTCCTTGTTTTAACCTTATAACTTTCAAACCTTTTTTCAAAGCATTTATACCTAATTCTAATAATTCTTCTTGTGCTTTTTCTGCATTACCTGGGAATTTCCTAGCTATAAATAATTCAATATGTTTTGGGATTAAATCAAGTACTTGTTGTGGTACTAATTTATCAGCTAATATTAAATCAGCTGAATAAATTGCAGATATGGCTCCAATTGTTAATAATGATATACTCCCTGGTCCTGCACCAATTAATGATATCTCCCCTTTTTTATCCGTATTTTTGATACTGGTTGTATTACTATTAGCAAATGTATTGAAATCTTCAACTAATTCATCAATTTTCAAATCTGTTAATTTTGTCAATGGGAAATACTCAATTATTTGTGATAACCATCTTATCCTTTTCAATTTCTCATCTTCATTAACTATACTATTGCTTGTCTCTGGAACAAATTTATTTATCTTATGATTATTAATCAAATCATCATCATTATTACCTAATAAATCAATTATTGTCTCATTTGTATTATCTTCTTCTTCTGTCTTTTGAATCAAACTTCTCCTCAATCTACCCACATTATCCACTAATTTATCTATATCCTGTGGTAAATTATTAATTATTTCTCTTTTAATCCTATTAGATAACCTACATCCATTACCATTTGTAGTTAAACCAAATTGAAAATCTCCCTTTTGATAAGAACTTAACAATGTAAAAGTACTTAATTTAGTATTATCAATTGTATTTATAGGGATTCTAAACCTTTGACATCTTTGGAATATCCTTTCATTCAATTCTTCACTTTCTTTACAATTTGATATCTTGTTATTAAACACTTTATCAACTATATAATCAACTTCTAATCTACCAAATTTTTCAATATCTAACAGCTCAAAATCTCTTTTAATCCATGTTAACTTCCCTGAATCTAATAATCCTGATAAATTCAACAATATGGAATCTTTTAAACTCGATGTTATAAGTATTGGTTTAGCTCCAATCTCTATTATTTGATTTATTCTATTTATCACTAAATTTGAATGACAATCTATTATAAGATGAATCTCATCTTTACAATTCAACCCTGTTAATAACCTCATGTTTAGTTATTCCTCTAACCACTAACCACACTACCTTACCTTACACTTCTACTACACTTAGCTACCTTTAGGCTGACTATATATATACAACAACTACCAAAAACAACCAAAAAAAACTATTCTCCACCAATCTATTGACATCCATCCATCACTATCGTCTTTTAGATCTTTCTTTATCTGAAAAAAAAAAAAAAATTATAATCTTTCCCAATGAGGAAAAGTCACGTGAGAGCGGAAATTATCTTTGTTTTGTTGTTTCAATTGCCGAAGTGCCGCTGTTTTAGTTGGGTAGTTAATTCAAGGCTGTGAAGTTTAGAATTTAGAATTTTTTTTTCTTTTATTTCACTGGAAAGTTAGCTGATTAAGTGGGTGGGTGGTTTGTTTGTTTGTTTGTTTGTTTGTTTTGTTGTTACAGGGGGTATAACTAAAATGGGCGTCAAGAGACCAGTAGGGTTAGGTAAGAAGGCCAAACAAAAGAAACAGAAAGTTTCAGCCAGCGAGCAAACTACACAGGAAGAGAAGAAAGTTTCAGATCAATTAACTGTTGAATTAGACGAAGAAGTTAATCCTAATGATCCATTGAATCAATTAAATGGATTGTTTAATACTTGGTTTAAATCTGATAAGAGTAATGAATTGATCTTGAATGGTATTATTCATGAATGTGATAGAATCTTGCGTAATTTAAAAGAAGAAGAAATTGTTTTAAATTCTTGGTTTTATTGTATTTATAGTATTGCTTTATCTGATTTAGCTTTGTTTAACATTGAAGATGATGATGATGATGAGGAGGAGGAGGAGGAGGAGGATACTAATAAGGAGGAAAAAGTTACAATTAAAGATTATTTCGATAATGCTATGGAGAGATTAGAAGATGGTTTTGAGAAGTTTCCTGAATCTTATGATTTATTATTAACTAAATCAAAGATAATACTTAATCGTATTCCATTGGAATATATATCTAAATTGACTCCAGAATCAAGTAAAGATGATATCAAAGTTAATCTTTATAAGTTATTACAATCAGCAATTGAATCATATGAAAAGGGTATCACTTCAATCAAATCTTCTTCTTTAGAAGATGTATACATCAAGGATAAATTTATTTCTGATATCTTAGATTCATACGATGATTTATTAAACATTGTTGATAATTTCGGAAAACAAAATGTAGAAGGTGAAGGATCAGACAGTGAAGAAGAAGAAGAAGAAGAAAAGGGGGAAGAAGGAGATAATTTAGAGATTTTAGAAGAAGTTGAATTGAATAAGAATCATCCACTTTATAAGATTCAAAGAGATGATTCATTAAATTCATTTTGGAGAGAACAAATGATCAAATTACATGAGTTGATTAATTCAAGAGAAGAAAAAGATGATAAATTATTGATTGAAGTATCAAAGAAATTAGGTCAGTCTTATTTAATGGAAGCAGAAGAACCTTCATCAATGTTCATGTCTTTGAAATATGACAATGATAGTGAGAATGATAACGATGATTTAGAAGAAGAAATAGAAGAAACAAGAAAAGTTTCAATAGATTTAATATCCAAAGCAATGAATTATCTTAAATTAGCAAACGATAAAGAAAATCCACAAAGTTGGGTTGATCTTGCTGAATGTGAAATTCAAATGGGTAATTTATACGAAAATGAATCAGAAGATCAAGAAAATTGGTATGCTTCTGCAATAAAGAGATTAACCAAGGCGAATAATGCAACTCATGGTAAATACGAAGGAATATTAAATGATTTATTAAGTAAATAGTTTAACTAAATATATACAACAAAAAATGTAACAATCACAACAAATTTCCTATTTTGTAATAAAGATAAACAAACAAAAAAAAATTGTGAAACGAGGTTTGATCTTTTTCTACATATTGATTTATTATTATTGACTTATTATGTGTGTGTAGATGTATATATACATGGAACAGTGATTACTGACTACTTAAACAATTCAAAGCATCGTATTTAAATGGTAGTAATAAATTAGGACAATTTAAGAAAACTAAAGACAATCAAACCAAAGTATATTCATAAATTTAATTGATTTAACGAAAATGGATATCGATTCACCTAATTACAATAAATCGAATGATTCTCCATCGTTGAGTAGTAATCAGATTGATTCACCAATTGCATTACTCAAAGCCAAGAAACAATTACAAATGGATTCAAGCAAGTCACAACCACAACCACAACCACAACCACAACAACGACAACATCAAAGATCAAATTCATTAAAGAGACCATTCACATTATCACCAAGTAATAATTCAATTTACTCAAATTCACCAAATTTTACGAATTTAACAGCCGATTTTTCACAGAATTTCCATGTTAATGGTAATAACCCTAAGATTATTTCAAATCCAAAGAAAAATTTGATTAATATGAGTGATTTTTGTAATAATAATGATGATGATTATAGTGATAAAGAAAACATAAAATTTAATGGTGGGAATAAATTTTTTGAATTGAATAATAATTCAACTGTTGATCTTAACAACAATAGAAAATCATTAAGTTTAAACAATTTAAGACCAAAACATTTGAAACTTCATACACATAATTCATCAATTTCATCAACTACAACCATTTCATCATCTAATTCAACTTCATCAATTTTCAGTAATAATAACAATAATACAACTTCAAACAATACAACTAATGAATCAAGTCCATTCCATTTCAATTTCCATTCAAGATCTTCATCCTCATCTAATAATTCATTCAATCCCTCAACCAATAATTCAAATTTCAAGAATCATTTACGTTCAAAATCATCAAGTTTAATGACTTCTTTTGCATTCAAGACTCATTTAGATACCACCTCCGCCACCACCACCAAGAATCAATCGAGTAATAATAATATCTTTGAAGATTCATTTGCAAGACAAAATCAACCAGATAATATTCTTTCGATGACTCCAAATACCCAATTCAAAACAATGTCATTGGATTTACTAGCTATTCCAACACCTGAAAGAGAAGAAAGGTATATGAATCCAGACGAAGAGGAAGAAGAAGAAGAAGAAGAAGAAGAAGAAGAAGAAGAAGAAGAAGAAGTATCACCAGAGACAAAATCAGTATTGAATAAATCAATGGAGACAATGAGTACGACTTCATTCAATTCTAAAAACAATTTAAATCTTTTAAGATCATTATCTAAAAACAACGAATCTGGTTATTCATTGTCTTCAAGTATAGTATCTGATGAAAAAGATGATGACGAGGAAGAAGATGAGGAAGATGATGAGGATGAAATAGATGTTATTGATAAATTAAACAAATCAAATCCAATTTATAAGAATAGTAATAGTACTGGGAACTTATTATTACCTTATAAACAATCTATCTTTGATAGTGTAGATACATTTGATATTGATATTATCAATGAAGATGATGAACAAGATATATCTCAAGGTTCTATTAATTCTCCATTACAGAAAAAGCAAAGTGTTAAATTGAATGAATTTGAAAGTGAAGATAATTTAATATTACAAAGGACAAATTCAATGATCAATGATAATACTAATAACCATTTTCAAATGCCATTACATTTACGTAATGGTGGAAATAGTAGCAAGTCATCCCTCCTCTTTCAAAACAAGAATCAAAAGAGAAATTTAAAAATTTCATCAAGTGGATTGAATAGATCAGTTACATCTTTTAATTTCCCATTGAGGTCTATTGATAATGGACCTTTATCATCAGGTACAACAAGTCAATTGACATCTAATATTAATGGGTTATCTTTTAAATCCCCCATTGAATTCAATAAGGAAGAAAAGAAAGAAGAAACACAGAATGAAACAAATAGTGGTATTTTCGAACAAGGTAATTTAATATTACCATTTACTAAAATCAAGACTATTAAAATTGATAATGAAATTTCATTACCTAGAATTGATGTTGATATGTTTTATGAAATTTTAGAGAATTTTAAATTAGGTAAGACAAATAAAGAAGGATTATATTTTGAATCTTTTAAAGAATTGATTATAGTAGATTGTAGATTCGAGTATGAATTTAAAGGAGGTCATATTGAAGGAGCTATAAATGTATCATCCAAAAGAGAATTAGAAGATTTATTGTTCCCTACTGATTTAAAAATAGGTTTAATTGATCCAATTGAATTCACTAATCATAATAGGAAATTAATCATATTTCATTGTGAATTTTCATCACATAGAGGTCCATTAATGGCAAACAATTTACGTAATTGGGATAGATTATTAAACAAATCGAATTATCCAAATTTATACTATCCTGATATTGTTATATTAGAAGGTGGATATAAGAAATTTTTTGAAAAATTTGGTAATGATTATTGTTATCCAAAGAAATATATTGAAATGGATGATCCTAATTTCAAAGATGATTGTGAACGTGGATTATATTTATTGAGGCAGGATAGTAAGAGTAATACTAATTTGAGTACTACTACTGTTCCATTACGAAGATGTTTTACCAGTAATGATGATGAATTATCAAAGAATTTATTCACTAAGAATAAATCATTGTTTAATTTACCTAATAAAACAGAAAAAAATATATTTGATAATTTCAAGAATGATAACAAAGATGAATTAGATTTCTTGTTTCAAGAATCACCTGTTTCCAAAAAGGCAATTGAATTAAAGGAAGAAGAAGAAGAATCACCACCACAATTCAAACAACCATCAATGCATTTCAGATCAAAGACAATGACATCTATAAAACGTACAAATCCATTCATGTTAAAGAGTAAATTGATTCAATCATCATCAACACATACTCGTACACAATCTAATGATTTCTTCAAATTAAACATTCATAAAGATACACCAACACCAATTAAGAAATAAAAAAATTTATTTATGTATGTAATTATTTTTTATGTTATGTAAATTTAAGATAATTTTCACGACATTCTCTACCACCGTTATTATTAATCCAACCTAATCTATTCAAAGGCCAAATAATACAAATGGCTTTACCAATAACCAATGAAGAACTTATAGGACCGTATGTATTTGAATCTATTGAATGGATATTGTCTCCTTCAACCCAAAGATGATTCATCGGAATAACAAGACGTTGTCTTAAATCAGGATACCTTGGTATTATAGTATCCATTTGTTTTCCCTTTATTCTTTTAATATACATCTTGTTTGGGTCAATAGGAGACCTTAAAAACACAACATCGTTATAATGTAAGTTATTTATATCCTTTACTCCAAATTTCCAGAGTAATACGTAATCATTATTGGAATCATTTGTTGTTGTTGTTGGGTTGAATGTAGGTTTCATTGAAATTCCTTCAATTTTACCAATATACGCAACGTGATTTGTGAATTCATATAGTACTGGTATCCATGACAGGAATATGAAAGTTGATGTTATTGTGTATTTCGTATATGTTTTAGTCTTATCATTCAATCGTATGTATTTCAGCACTTTGTTTATCATGTTTGTCATACCTTACATACATACACTTAAATCATGTAGGTAGTGTAGTTAGTTAGTTAATGAGTAGATAAATTATTTTATTTTATTTATACATACATGAATTTATTTTAGTGAGGAGAAAAATTGAGATTTAAATCCACAGTTTATGATTATAAATCAACTTATTATATATATATCACTTTTTTCTTTTCTATTACTCAACTAATACACAAGTACAATGACTGTATTATTACAACCTGAAGAAGACTATGAAGTGAGTATGATTGAATTGAATTGAATTGAATTGAATTGAATTGAATTGAATTAAATTGAACAACCAAAAACTAACTCATAAAGTCAACTTATGCAATTAAATTACACTGTGAATCATGTGTTGATTCAATAAGTCAAGCATTAAAACCATTAACGGGGATTAAAAAATTCGATATTTCTCTTGAAGAAGGCAAAGTATCTATATTTGGTAATTTACCACCTAGTCTTATTATCAAAACGATTCAAGAAAAGACAGGTAAAGATGCTATTATCCGAGGAATGGGGAATTTAAATTCTGCTGCTGTTTGTATATTAGAATCATTTGATGATTCAAATAGAGAGAATACCGTTAAAGGGTTAGCTAGAATAGTCAGTATTAAAAGCGATGAAATCCTAGTTGATTTGTCTATAAATGGAGTTGATGATGAAACTGGTTATTATTATGCTAGTTTTAGAGAATCTGGTAATATTTGGAAAGGTGCTTTGAGTACCGGTAAGTCAATTTACGAGTTTCCTAAGTTGAGTATAAATGACAAACAATCTAATAATCAATTTTTCTTAAGAGTTCCAATTGGTATAAATGAATTAATAGGCAGATCAATGGTTGTTTCAAACAACAAACAAAATTTATCATTGACTGATTTATGTGGAGTTATAGCTAGATCAGCTGGTGTTTGGGAGAATGATAAACAAGTATGTAGTTGTACAGGCAAGACAATTTGGGAAGAACGTAAAGATGCTGTATTAAAAGGTATTAATTAGTTTAGTTTAGTTTATTTTAGTTTAAAATTATATATATATATATATAAATATAATTTTAAGTAATTTGAATATTATCAATATGATTTAATTCATCGGGAGTTAATGGTTTCTCCTCTTCTTTTTTATTATTAGTGTTTTTTTTATTATTAGATTTAGACTTTAATTTATTGACTTTATCAACCAAAGCTTCTAATTCCAATTCTTCATCTGGGTCCAATTGTCTGTTATTCGATGATGATGATGATGATGATCCTTTCTTCTTTAATGGCTTGACTGGGTTTTTATCTTTCTTTGATTCAATTAACTCAATTGTGGTATCAATTGCCGTGTCCGTGTCTGTTTTTATAACAACATTATTATTACCTGAGAACTTATCCAAATCCTGTTTATTATTATTACCACTAACTTCCAATTCATATTCTAAGTTATCTTCAGATTTAGGAATACTTTGTAAGATAATAACACTAAATACTAAAAAAATCAACAAATAACCAATTAATTTTCTCTGTGGTGTTGTAAAATAATTAATTGGTAATTTATTATCCACATATTTTGTTTGTTTATTATGTGATTTAGGGTATATTGATGAATAAGGTGAATTTGATTTTGGTTTTAAATTATATGGTCTTGGTAATTCATATTTTGACATTGTTAATTGATTAATTAATCTATCTATCTATCTATCAATCAATAAAGAAGTAACCTAACTCAATTAAAACAGATAATCTGATAACTGATAACTAAGAATGTGAACCTTCCCATCGACGCGTCTATTTAATTAAATGAATTTACTTTCTTTCTTTCTTTCACCAGTGAGTGATATAAAAATTTTCAATTTCTTTCATTACTTATTATTACTTATTATTACTTCTTCTTTATTTAAGTTAAGTTAATGTTATTTATTTACTGACTGGTATAGCCATGATAATAATCAAGTAAAGTATGTGATATTTAAGAGGACTTAGTATCAAATACTAATCTACTAATCTAATGATGAATATTTAATTGGGAATCTCTCTGACATATCCATAATTTAAAACCCATGGAGACACCAATGATTATTATTTCTGACAAGATTAATTAGATTAATTTGATTAATTTGATTTGATTAGTTCAATCATCTTTACTTGATTCAATTGTTGGTGTTAATGAATCATAATTTTTTTGTAAATTGTTTAATTGTTTTGTTAATGTAATTAAATCTAATGATTTTAATCTTAATTCTTCTTTTAATTCTTCTAATTCTACTAATGAAGTAGTTTTTGTTGATTCTGTGGTGGTGGTGGTATTAGTATTAGTTAATTGGGATGATAGAATTCTCTTATTTTTAACTAAAGATCTAAGGAGTAAAAAAGTATTGAAAATAGCATAAGATAAAAATTGAATATAACCAGTAATGTATAAATTACGTTGATTATAAAAAATTTTTGATCTTAATTCATCAAATCTGAACTCTGAATTACTTGAATTAACTAAAAAAGAGTTCTTAAATGAATCTAAGAACATTAAACCAATTATGAATTCAATAAATACTAAACCTATTTTAAAATGTTGATTATTGAATAATTTATTGAAAAATAAATTAACTAAATTTGATTGAATTTTAATAGGTAATGGTAATAATAATACTGAAATTGTTATAATTTCAGATATTAAACCAAAGAATATAAGGTTCATAGTTAGTGACATTTTGATTAATTAATTAATTAATAGTAACTATGATAGATAGATAGATAGATAGATAGATAGATAGATAGACTAATAAGAGTAATAAGAGTAATAAGAGTAGTATTAAGAGATAACTACTGATAAATCAAAAAAAAGCAAATGAAACGCTTATCAAATATTCTCAAGGGCGAATATTTCTTATTATGGTAATAGTTAAATTTGATTTACTTATTGTAAAAAATAAATAATGAATGAATCCCAAACCTCGGCGTATTAATCGAATAGATAGATAGTTATATTATATAAGTATATAAATCAGGATCTTTCACCTCTTAATCTTCTTGCTAATTGAATATCTTTCTTTTGAATAGTAACTCTCTTAGCATGAATAGCACATAAATTAGTATCTTCGAATAAAGAAACTAAATAAGCTTCAACTGATTCTTGTAAAGCACCAATAGCAGAAGATTGAAAACGTAAATCAGTTTTAAAATCTTGTGCAATTTCTCTAACTAATCTTTGAAAAGGTAATTTTCTGATTAATAATTCAGTAGATTTTTGAAATCTTCTAATTTCTCTAAGGGCAACAGTACCTGGCTTATATCTATGTGGTTTTTTAACACCACCTGTAGATGGAGCAGATTTTCTAGCAGCTTTTGAAGCTAATTGTTTTCTTGGTGCTTTACCACCTGTGGATTTTCTAGCTGTTTGTTTTGTTCTAGCCATAGTTAATTTAATTTAATTATAATTATAATTATAATTATAAATAGAATAAAATAGAATAAAATAATACAAGATAAGATAAACTAACAGATAAAAAAAAGTGGGAATGTGTATTTATATAACAAAATAACTAACTATAACTATATTCCCATAGTAAAAACATTCAAGATTAAACACGCGCAATTTACACAATTTTAACAAAACTACTGTGTAACTTTCAGTCACTAACAAATTAAAGATAAAGATTAAGATTAAGATCATTCATTCAGTTAAACTAAGGACAGAAACTACCCACTGCGCGCCCCACTCTCAGCACTAACTAAACGAGGAAAATGCCAATAAATCCATCAAAATAACACGCTCTCATTGGTTCAAGTTGCTCAGTTTTTCAGAATTCGGTTTTTTGTTTTTCTGAGACTGAGAATTTTAGTTTGTTTTCTGAATTGTGGTTGTTTCTGTTTTTTTCCCTTTTGCCTTCTTATATAAGTTGGTATTTCCTCTTATTAGTTTGTTTGTTTATTACATTATATTATATTTTAATCAATCAATTAACTTTAACTTATAAATAATATAATATAATAATGTCCGGTAGAGGAAAAGGTGGAAAAGGTTTAGGAAAAGGTGGTGCTAAAAGACACAGAAAGATTTTAAGAGATAACATTCAAGGTATTACTAAACCAGCTATAAGAAGATTAGCAAGAAGAGGTGGTGTTAAACGTATTTCTGCTTTAATTTATGAAGAAGTTAGAGCTGTACTCAAGGCCTTTTTAGAAAATGTTATTAGAGATGCTGTTACTTATACTGAACATGCAAAGAGAAAGACTGTTACTTCTTTAGATGTTGTTTATGCTTTAAAAAGACAAGGTCGTACTTTATATGGTTTTGGTGGTTAGATATATTTAATTATATAACTATTATAATGGGGATTGGTTTATTTTATTTTATTTTATTTTATTGTATTATCATTGTAACTACTTTACTTTACTTATCTATACTGTTCTATCACTATCACTATCACTATCACTATCACTATCACTATCACTAAGAACTATCAGATTATCTACTTATCTAATCAACCCACACCCTTACACCACCACTACTACACCGGGTAACCAATTAAATACAACACCCACACACCACTACCAAAAGAATGAAAATTTTTCCAATAAGGCTATGAAAATGAATGAATAATAAGAAAAAGGCAAAGTAAATTTTGTAAATGGAAAGAATGGCTGTTTTGTATTTAAATTACTTAAGTATCACTTTACTCTTTTACTGATATATCAATTTATTCATTTCATTTCTGATAATAATTATTGATTATCAGTAACTAATAATTAATCTATATAAATTTGAGATATTAACTTATCTTGAAATAGATTATTATTAATTTACCATATATTATTATATTAATAATATACCCACCCCATTTTTTTATAAATAACTAACATAAACGAACTTTTAATTAAGTATTCGTTATGTTTGCTGTTTCAAATAATTATTTACCTCCTCCTATTTATTATGGTAGTAGTAGTAGTAGTAATAACAATAACAATAACAATAACAATAACAATAACAATACAACTACCTCAACAAATACAACATCGAATGAAGTAGGAGGAGGAGTAAGTTCAGTTTTAGATTATGATATTGATCAAATGACTAAATTTGTATGTTGGTTATCATTTGGTTTATACAAGAGAAATGATAATCCATCAATAAAATTTAATAATAAGATAAATCATGTTTTAATTTCAACAAGATTACCAAAATCAACTATTATATTATCTTTATTATACCTTTCAAATAAATTAGAATTAATTTTAGTTGATTCAAATGATGAAGATATAATATTTGAAAATTTAATAATTTCATTTATATTATCAAATAAATTCAATGATGATAATACTTTTAGAAATAAATCATGGTCAGATGCAACTAATTTATCAATTGATTTAATTAATAAATTAGAATTAAAATGGTTAAATTTAATAAATTTTAAATTACACAATTTTTTATTAGATAAAAATGATTCTTATAATTGTATTGAAGAATGTTGGAAAACTTGGTGTAATAAATTTATTAATCAACCAGCACCTTTATCTCCACCATTAACAATTTATGAAAATAATAATTTACAACAACAACAACAAAATTATTTAAAATCTCCAAATTCAATATTTAGTTATAATGATTATACACAACCTCCTCCTGTCTTGAATTCATCACCTGAACAATTGAATATAGATTATAATTATAATAACAACAACAACACATTTTATGAAAATCCTTATCATTTACAAATTAATCACCAACAGGATTTTTTTTATCAACAAAATTATAATTATTTACAACAACAACAATTTATTAATTATCAACAACAATATGTTCCTATTCCTGTTCCTGTTCCTGTTCCTGTTCCTGTTCAACAACAACAACAACAACACGCACCACCTCCATATACAAATAACTGCCCGCCAATTCAACATCAATTGATTCAAAAAGATGCAGTTTTTTACAATAAAAATTATTATTATTAATTTAATTTAATTTAATTCGTTAAGTTTTGCCTTTTTTTTTTGCCTTTTTTTGCCTTTTTTACCCGTTCTTTTCTTTTTTACTTTTACCAATTCTTTTACTTATCAAAAAATACTTCAATTGAAGAAGTTATACCGTGTTTTTTCTTTTTTTTTTTTTGCATTAATTTGAAAGTATATACAAAAAAATTTAATAAACTTATACTTTCATCATTAAATACAACGTAAATTTAATGTAATAAGAAACCTTAACACATGACACGAAACAGCGAATTTACTATGTATGTTTAAGAATGTTGTCGATTTGATTTACTCTATGTATTATAGGGTAAGGTAGTTAAAGTTAAATAAGGAAGGCAAAATGAACTTACATAGTGAATCAAGTGGTATGTATTAATTGATATATATATATATTACTTAATTAATTAATTAATGAAATGAAATGAGACTAACATCGAATAGATTTATATCAAATACGTGAATTATATTATAATTCAAAATACAATGATTTATTATCAATTTCAAAAGATGATTTAATTTTTGAAAATTCATTGAGTTTTGAATACTTTAAAATTTATCAAATTAGAGCTCTTATTACATTGGGTGAGTTTGACCAGGCTCAGGAGTTGATTGATGGATTGTCCGGAGAGTTGGTTGAAGAAGAGAAATCTGTGTTGAGGGAGTATTTAAAGTTTAAAAAATCTGGTAATGGTGATGGATTGGTTGAAAAATTAAGTCAAGTAGGTGGAGAAGGGGTTAGTACAGATTTAAGTTATTACCTTATTGGATTATATTATATTCAAGTTAAGCAATTTGATGCCAGTTTGAAATTGTTGAGTGAATTAACAATTGATTCTAATTTAACTTACTATGAATCTATTAATTTACTTATATTGAATTATTTATTAGTTGGTGATTATACCAGTTCTAAAAACACATTGAATTCATTGAAACAATTTCAACAAAATGATGATTTGTTGTTTAATTTAATCCAATCTTTGAATTATTTGTTGGTTGATAATAATATCAATAATTTTTACTACCAGTTTGATGAATTAGCAAGTAATTCAAATACCGTATCTTTCAAGAATCTGATTAGTTTATTAGTAAGTGAATTAAAACTAAAACATTTTCCTGAATCATTAGAGATTTATAACAAGATACAAGAGTTAAATATTAGTGGTACTGCTCAACCAAAAGAATTACAAATTGTTTATTTAACAAACTTGATAACTTTTTCAATAATTTTTGAACAATTTGAATTCGAGAATAAAGATCTTGATGTTAAATTAAACAAGTTTGAACTAATTGAAAAACTTGAAAAATTAACTGCTAGTTCTCAGTGTGATTATTTAATTGATCTACACGAGAAAGAGTCAGTATTCGATTCAATTGTTGATAAATACAAGATTAAATAACTAACTAGATGAGAGAAATAAATTTATATAATCATCATCATCATGATAATGATTTAAAATCTGTAATTTATAAATCAATTGAATTGATTGTGAACACTATAAAATCAGGTGAGTTAATCACCTTAGTTTTAAACAACAAGAACCATAAAATAACGTACCCTAATTTATCACCTATGATAAACAACAAGTTCATAAGGGTAATAAGACTATTGCAATTGATCTTGGTTAATATCACAAACAATACAACTATAACAAAGAGACAAATTTTTTATAACGATGTTTCTTTGTTTCATAGACAATCTGTTTCAGATAATTTAATTTCTGTGTTGTGTTCGTGTTTTGAATGTGAATTGAGTGAATTAGGAATCATTGCTGATCTGAAAGGATTGGTTTATATCAACACCCCCACCAGTAGTGGTTTTGAAATGCATATAAATGATAAACCACAACAAGAATTGGAGACAACACATAAGACGATATTAATACCACGATTGAATCAATCTGATAAAGTTACATTCAAAGGATTAGAAACCATTAAGAAAATATACATAATTGAAAAACATTCATTTTTCAATCATTTTATTAATAATAATATTAATAATAATAATAATCAGATACAAGAGGGAAGTATTTGTGTTACAGGTAAAGGTGTTCCTGACTCTATCACGAAATTATTTCTTAAAAATTTAATAACCAATTTACCTAACGTACAGGTTGTTATTCTAACAGACTACGATATTTATGGATTCTTGATTACTTTGAATTACAGATCATCTTTACTACTCAACAACAACAACAATACAACAACAGCACCTATGGCTATGGCTATAAATGAATACAAGTCAATTGGGGTACCAATCACAAAGATAACTCATGATTCAATATGTATTACTCAAAGAGATTATTCTGTATCAATAAGACAATTAAACAAATTAATCACTATCACTAACAACCCTTCTTCTAAAGATAAAGATAAATTCTTAATCAGTTTAACTAGAGATTTACAAAGATTAATTTTTATAGGAAAAAAAAAGGAATTGTTATGACGTTTTGGAGGTGTTGTGTTTGTGTTGTGTTGTGTTGTGATAACTCTAACTCTAACTCTGTACACCTTTCTTTACTACATTGTGATTACGTTGTTACTGCCGGCCCCGGCTCTTCCATCACGTGACTGACTTTCTGACTGATTTTTAACAACACGGAATCAAAAATCAGCCCCTCATTAGACTGACTGACTAACTAACCCTCACACCTCTATCCACACCAGCTAAAACTAACTAAAACCACAACACCCCAGACTTTTACCCCTCATTTGATCATCTAATAAAATTAAATCGGAATCCTTTATTTAAACTTTTATGGAAAAATTTCGGATTTTCTTGAAGCGAATTTAAAATATTTAAAATATTATTTTATTATTCCTCGGAGTTTTTAGTGGTGGTTAGTTTGTTAGTTAATTACTTGTTCTTTGTTATAAGTTTATTATATTATATTATATTATAATTACTGTACTATGATAAAATAATGACTATACATCGTCAGTTTATAATAAATTCAAATTCAAATTCAAATTCAAGTACAAATATATCATCACTTAATTCAAATGATAGAATACCATCATCATCATCAATAAATTCTTTATTTACACAACAACAACCACCACCTTTGAATAACAGATTGAATTCAAATACAAGTCTTGCTACTACTATACCTACCCCAAATTTCGCTCCTATTAATCTATTGAATAATGAAATAGGTGATGATTTATTAAACGATTTTGAATTGAAAAATGATGAATTAAACAATCAGTTTATCATAGAAGATGATTTACAATGTTTGAATGAACCAACTCAAATTGAAAATCATTTTGAAAGGTGTAATTCAAGCCACACTACTACTACTACTACTACTACCAGTTTATCTAGAAGTGTATCGAGGAATGCAGATAAATGGTTTATTTGTTTGGTAGGGTTACCTGCTAGTGGAAAATCAACTATTGTAAAACAATTGAAAAATTATATAAGTCAACAAACAAATGGTTCATTAAGAGTGGAAATATTCAATGCTGGTGAAATTAGAAGAATTTATGAAATGAGTAATACAACTACCGATTTCAAATCAGGTGACAAGAGAGATTTTTATTGTTTTGAAGCTTTGAATAACTTAACTAGTGCTTTAATTAATGATAAATGTGATATTGGTATATTAGATGCTACTAATTCAACTAAATCAAGAAGATTCAATGTTATAAATAAGATAAATGAACTTAAGAAATCAAATCAAATAAATGTGAAATCTTTGATACTTGAAGTTAAAATCTTGAATAAATCACTAAGGAGGTTTAATATTGAGAATAAGAAAACTATAAAAGATTATGAAAAATTTGAAGATAATTCATCTAAGATAATTGATTTCCTTATTAGGATACAAAAATACGAACAACAGTATGAAACTATAACATTAAACGAATTATCTAATTTAAAAGTCAAATATTTTTCAATTACAAACGTAGGAGAATCAATTTGCTTTGATTGTGGTAAAAAAAATCATATAAACCATACTAATAATAATAATAATAATAACAATGACTGTTCAATATTCAATGATTTAACATTAGAATTGATTTATAAATTCTTGATATCATACAGACTAAAACATGGATTGGAGTATCTTGAAAAAGTTGAATACTTTTATAAAAACGGAGAATATAAACCTGTTGATTTTAAAAAATTAATTAATTAGTGGAAACACGCTTGGGAATAATGGGAAATTATATATTATATTATATTTATTTATTTATACATATTGCTATATAGGATTATTGCAATCAAAAAAAATCAAAAATTCAAACCTGGTATAAAAACCTTTGACTCATTTGTATTATTACTGTAATTAGTTGTAGTTGTAGTTGTATTAGTTGTATCATACCTACCAGAGTATGGAAATTCATTAAAAGATTCAGAATCATTAGGTCTGGATCTTGACCAAACTTTCATTAATTTATCAGCTCCTGAAGTACACAACAAATGACCTAATGGATGATATTCCATTGTATATATTGATTTTTCATGTGCATAAGGTATCTTATGAATTAAATTAGGTGAACTAGTTATTGTAACTTCAGGTGATATATACTTATTCAAATCATAAGTGTTTATCGAACCCTCATATCCACCTATAGTCAATAAATTAGAATGAATAGGGTTCCATACAATACTAGACAAATCATTATCGTCTTGTGATTTTATTATTGAAATTGTTTTCATCGTTCTGATATCGAATATCCTAGTTGAATGATCTTTTGAACATGCTGCTAATAATCTTTGATTACCAATTGATTGGAATCTCGTCTTGATAATCGTATGTTTGAAATCATGTAATGTCGATATGTTCTTACCAACTCTAGGATCCCAGAATTTTATCAAATTGTCTTTAGATCCACTTACTATTAAACCTAATGAACTATGCCAATCACATGATTTCACATCCCAATGATGACCTTTTAAACACCTTTCTTCCTTTCCCGTTTGGAAATTCCATATTTTTAAAGTTTGATCGTCTGAACAACTCACAAATTTAGAATCATTAGGTGAAAATTTCAAATCTTGTATTGCATTTTCATGTGAATTTGAAATTATATTAACATTGTTGAAATTTGGTTGCCAAAATTTTATACAACCACTTTGATCACCAGATAATAACCATTCACCATTATTCGAATAATTCAAAGATATTATAGGTGAATCATGTGCTTGCATTATAGTATCAAAATTAAAAGTTAATCCATTCCATATAGTAAATTCACCATTATGACTCGAGACTAATATCCTTCTACCATCAGGTGTCCATTTTAAAGCATGTATTATATGTTTTGATTTATTAGTCGACACGTGGACAAATTTAGTTATACTATCAATCATATAATCACTTGATTTATTATTCTTTGGTGGTAATAAATAAGTTAAATATGATGTATCTGGTCTAATCTTACCTATTGATTGTGCTCTTCTAGTATGTGATTTATGTATCATATATTTACCCATTGGTGTAAAATAATCAACAGTTCTACGATAAGCTGATCGTACTTTCTCTTCTTTCTCCATTTTATTTAATTACCGTATTATTACCCTTTACCAACCTACACTACACTACACTAACTAATCACTAATCAACACTAACTAACTAACTAACAACTTTAATTGCTTTATGTTGGATAAAAAATATGTACTAACCAAAAACAACATCCGTGCATTTCACAAGGAAGGTTCAATTTTCCAATTTAAGCATTTTTTAAACGTTTTACTGCTTATCATTCATTTCATTTTATTTGTTTTAGCTATAAGTTATTTACTCTGTTTTGCTATTGTATACTCTATCACTTATTAAACATTACACCTATTACCAATACATGTTACTTTTAAAACACTAGATACTAATAACTATTTCAAAACATTCATTTATTTACTCAATACGATCAATTACGTCATAAATCAAACACGGTATGGATACACATTCTTCACAATCACATTTACTTGAACCAACTATAAGTGCAGGAAGTAATAATGCACGTAGGTATAGTGGGGGTGGTGGTGGTATTTCCTCATCTCGAATAGGAAGTTTTGAAATGAATGGGACTGGTAATAATGCTACTTCCTTTGTTAACCCCTTCAAATCAATTGATGAGAATAATATCATTACACCAAATTTACATCATCAAGTTGAAATTTCATATACTAAAATTATTTTCGTGATATCTTTATTCTTACTTTCATTGATTACATTTGTGATACAAACGGAAACAACAGGTTATTTATATACACAATTAGGTTTCAATGAACCTTTTATATTATTGACTTTAACACATGGATTATGGTGGATTTCATGGCCATTACAATTCACATCAATTGCAATTTACAAAACATTGAACAAATTTAGAATACATAAATTGAAACCAAATAGTATACAATGGAAAGGTTTCCAGAAATCATTTGCAAGTTCTGTAAAAGCACAACACAAGAATATAATTCATTCTGCTGAATTAACAGCAAATGAAAATATTGAAAATTATAAATTTGAATTCAATAGTAAAAATCATAGTTTTAAAACATATAAAGAATTTATTAAATCATCAGCTATAAAATATATCTTTTTCACTTGTTTTAAACTTTGTATCGTATTAAATATAGCTGGTTGTACTTGGTATATTGCAATGGGTTTATCTTCAGGTTCAGACGTTACTGCTATTTATAACTGTTCTGCATTTACAGCTTATGCTTTTGCTATACCTATTTTGAAAGAAAAATTCTCTTATATTAAGATATCAAGTGTATTAGTTGCTTTATTCGGTGTTTTCATAGTTACTTATTCAGGTAAATCTGAAAATAGTGATAATGATAATGATGATGATACCAATCTATACCCACATAGATTCTTAGGTAATGTTATAATATTAATTGGTGCAATAATGTATGGTTTTTATGAAGTTTATTATAAAAAAAAATGTTGTCCACCAAGTGATGAAGTAAGTGCTAGAAGACAAGCAACTTTTTCAAATTTTACAATGTCATTAATTGGTATAAATACATGGTTAGTATTAGTTACTATAATGCTTATTGTTCATATTTCAGGTATTCATCATTTTAATATCCCTTCACTTAGTGAAACTGAAGTTTGGTTGTTTATTATGGCTTCTTGTTTAGCCAATTTATTATTCAGTTTTGCATTCTTAGCATTGATGGCATTAACTTCACCTGTTCTATCTTCTGTTTCATCATTAGTCACGATTGTATTAGTTGGGATTGTAGAATACTTCATTTATGGAACTTCTTTAAGTTTCATGCAAATCATAGGTTATTTATTTGTCTTAACCGGGTTTGTAATATTGGCTTATTGTAGTTGGAATGAAATATCAGAAGAAGATACAGAAGATGTATTGATTGATACCGATACTGAATCCATTTCTTCTTCTATAAGTGGACAAATTAACAATAATCGTTTTGACATTAGTTAGTTTAATTATTACATACTATTATTATATGCATTTAGTCTTTTGAAAAATCCCCCTCGCCGATCGACTTTGGTGAATTTGTAAATTTTTGCGGTAAACTCGAGAAGATGAAAAGTTATGACAGATAAGAGATTGAGGAGTCACAGTTAGTTAGTTAGTTAGTTAGTTAGTTAGTTAGTTAGTTAGTCTAATTGGTAGTGACTATAGAACAAACGAAAATGACTGAAGAAGTAGTTAAAAACACTGAATCCCTAAACCTTGAAGAAGCAGAACAAAAAATCACACCATGGGAAGTTGAAGGAGCTGTAGTTGATGGTAAATCAGTTGGTATTGATTATGAGAAATTAATCAAACAATTTGGTACAAAACCAATTTCACAAGAAACAATGGATAGATTTAAATTAGTTACTGGTCATGAACCACATCATTTCATGAGAAAAGGTTTGTTCTTTTCCGAAAGAGATTTCAATAGAATTCTTGACTTGTATGAATACGGTGAACCATTTTTCTTATATACAGGTCGTGGACCATCAAGTGATTCAATGCATCTTGGTCATATGGTTCCTTTCATTTTCACAAAATGGTTACAATCTGTATTTGATGTGCCTTTAGTTGTTCAATTAACAGATGATGAAAAATTCTTATTCAAGCAAAAATTAACAACTGATGAAACTAAAAAATTCTCAAGAGATAATGCTAAAGATATCATAGCTGTTGGTTTCAATCCTGAAAATACATATATCTTCTCAGATTTAGACTCTATGAATGGTGCATTTTATGAAAATGTAGTCAAAGTATCTCGTCAAATCACTTATTCTACAGCTAAAGCTGTGTTTGGATTCACTGATTCTGATTGTATTGGTAAAATTCATTTTGCATCTGTTCAAATCGCCACTGCTTTCCCATCAACTTTCCCAAATGTATTAGGTTTACCACCTAAAACACCATGTTTAATTCCATGTGCTATTGATCAAGATCCTTATTTCAGAGTTTGTAGAGATGTTGCAGATAAATTAAAATATTCTAAACCTGCTTTAATTCATTCAAGATTTTTCCCTGCTTTACAAGGTCCTACAACAAAGATGTCTGCTTCTGATGAAAATACAGCTATTTTCATGACTGATTCAGCTAATCAAATCAAGAAGAAGATAAATAAATTCGCCTTTTCTGGTGGTCAAGTGACTTTAGAAGATCATAGAAAATACGGAGGTAATCCAGATGTTGATGTTGCTTATCAATATCTTTCTTTCTTCACTGATGATGATGAACAATTAGCCAAGATTGGAAATGATTACAGAAAAGGTGAATTATTAAGTGGTGAAATGAAGAAATTATGTATAGATACATTACAAGACTTTGTTAAAGAATTCCAAGAAAGAAGATCTAAAATCGATGATGAATTATTGGATAAATTTATGAAACCACATAAATTAACTTTTGGTAATCAAGAAAGATTAGTTGCTCCAAAAGTTAGAGAAACCAAATCAAAGAAATAGTTTATTTTAATTTAATTAATTTATGATTTATAATTTACGTAAACTTGTATATGATTGATTAGTCGAATCTCTGATTTTATCAAATACATTATCAATAACACTAGAATCAATACCGTATTCTTTATTCTCACTAAACCATAACTTGATCTCTTTCTCAACATCACTCAATTCATTCAAATAATTTTGTCTTACCTCTAAAACACCATCATTTCTGAAACTTCGAAGAATTGAATTCAAATCAGTGATAATTTTCTTAACAAACTGGATCTTTTCTTTACTCAATTTACCATTTCTTTTTTGTATCACTTGAACTGTTTTCAAAGAATCGACTAATGTGAAGTAATACTCATTGATTGTATTTCCCAAGAATGATGCATTTGGTGGTGATGGTGGGATTGAACCTGATGATGGTGGTTTAGTCTGTTTATCATCAACCAAGAAACAAATCAATTCGTGTTCCCATTTACCTATCTCTGAAACCGATTTGATCTCATTCAAATCGAATTTAACAAATTGTTCAACTTGAGTTTCATAAAGTCTTGAATTTTTGTAAGTGACTAGATTCTTCAATACCAAATACTTAAGATCTTGTAAATTTGATTGTGGGATAAACAATTTTTCTGATACTTTTGTCAATTTTTCATGAATTCCACAATCCCAAATCGTTTTATCATCTCTATTATCTTCAATTTTATCATCATTTAACAATTCCCAACATTTGATCAAACAAGGTAATAAATAATCAACTGTGTCTTTATCGTCCAAGATTCTACTGATTGTTAAATACTCAACTATATTCAAATACTTTGTCATAGAATGATTCAATCTGTTGAAAAATTCAATAAATCCAATCAATTTATTAAAACTCGAATTATGGAATGCAGAAAGGTTTAAATCAGGACAGTCTTGATTCACTTGATTCGTGTAAAATCCTAACGAACCATGCAAGATCTTGGTATCAGTTGTAGTCAAACTTGATCTCAAAGTCAGTAAATTAGACAATGTATCCGTTTGTATGATTTTAATCTTCAATAATTGATAATTCTCCTTGGCTAAACTATAACAGTTTAAATTCTTGTATAAATTAATCAACCATAATCTAAGATGAAATTCATGATGATCTTTTGAAACTGCGTTTTCTAAAAATACAATACACTTGATCAACAATAATCTACTGTTGTTACTAGTCTCTTGAATAGCCAGTGATTGAATGGCTAGTATGATGAATTCAAAACCTGCAAAGTATTCAGTTGGTTCCTTTTTCTCTAATAAAATCTTGGTTGAATTATAATACTTCATGCAAGTATCGATTAATTCTGTGGTTCCTATCAATTCTTGATTCAAATAAACTTTGAATTTCAAATAATTGACTAAGAAAATAAGTTCTTTTTCATTTGGTTTCCTTTTCTTATCAATTATCTCATCTATCTTGTATTCTTTGAACTTATCATTCAAAATTTCCATTACTTCTTTCCCATTATCTTTGAAGAATCTATCAAAGATCTTCAAGTCTAAGAAACAACATAATTTGAAACCATAATGTGTTATGTAATTCTCAACGTATTTCACAAACAGTTTGGAATCAATTTTATGATAAGAGTATATCTCTAAATAAGCTAATTGACTATTTCTTGATTTTTGATAATTTTCAATTGTCTTTAATAAATCTTCAGATTTATCCAATTTAAAAGCAGATTTTATATACAGTTTCCAAGTATCCCAATCATCTTCTTTCAATTCAACTAGATAATATTGAGTCAATTCGTATAATTTCTCAAAGTTTCTAGTCTCCTGTAATAACTCAAAATAAATTATCTTTAATTCTAAATCATTCTCCTTTTGTAAGAAAAGATCTAATTTATTACAAGCTTCTTCAAGCTTACCATTAAGTCTCAATAATTGAATATACAAGTACATCTCCTGTGGTGATGTCTCTGGTTCCAAAGTCTCCACCATCTTGAGTGCAAGCAATGGGAACATTTTCAACATCGTTGGTTTCAATTCCTTTGAACATAATTCAACATTGATCATCATTGCAAATGAACTCCACATCTTGAATAACCTTGAATTTTGAATATTATTATTTCCAGATATGGATTTAGTCAACATCATACTTGATTTCTGTAACCCTATTAAATCATTATTACTAACACAATAAGTAAACCATTTATAAATCAAAGGTAAGGTTGGATACTTCTTAACTGCTTTTTCAAAAATATCTTCATCTGGAACAACCTCTAAATCTTGGAAAACTGAAATCAATAACTCGATAGAATCAGGATCGCTTATCGTTTGTGAAAGAACTTCTTTACTAAACTTAATACTCTCTTCAATCTGTCCATTCAATTGTAATACTTGACATTTTTGTACTTTGAAAAAAGAATTTGATGAATTAGTTTCGATTTTTTTGTTCAATAATTTCAAAGCATTGGTGTAATTGCCACTCTCAATAGCACTGTCAATCTTAGAATCTCTAGCAGCCATAGCTTCCTTCAACCTGAAACTACTCTTTACTGAAAGATATCACTTCTATAAATTTTAGCCCCTTTGTCTTGTCTTTCAAATACATCGAAATCAAACTCAACTTAAGTTTTATCTCTTGAGATTTTCAACGAACTTATAAAACTATTCACGGCGGTGCTAGTCTTTTATGTAAGATACATAATCATTTAATTTAAAGTATAAAAGGACTATTTAAGTAAATGTAAATAACCTTTCCCCCACAATAATCTGTTTATGATGAAAATGAATAATCACCACTTAACCATCTATTAACCATATCTAAAGAATTTTCAGGTTGATTATAAGGAACCATATGACCGGCTTCATAGATTCTTAAAAAGGTGAATTGACCATTTGATTTAACTTCACCTGCAATATCACCTGAAACGTATGAAGTCCAATTTTCAAAATTAGCTGCATTATAAGTATACATACCTGACCATTCTAAAGCTTCAGTCCAAGCCAAGTTACCTAACCAATTACAGATATAATCTTTATCACCAGCATAAATCAATACAGGTATACCAATTTCCAAAAGATCTGTAATAAATTGTTGGAATGGTTTTGGTTCATCACCTGAAAGTATAAAACGACGGAAAACATCATCATCACAACTTGTATAAGATTCAACTTCTGCACCTAAAGTTTCCAAGACATAAGGTAAATTCAAATATTTATCAACATAATCTAAATCTTCATAACATAAATCAGAACCTCCGAGGCATGGAGCTCTCATATCATAATAATTTAATCCTGTCTTCTCAAATGGAGTCATCATTCTTTCACAATAAACATTTGCAGGGACACATGAGATTGCATTTTGGTATTTATAACAAGTTTCAATTAATCTTGAACAACGAGTATACATCTTATCAAGATCATCACATTCTTCATCTGATATAACTTGTGGAACACCACCTTTACCACAAGCCATTGGACCATAATATTTATATTGAACTAATGGATCTGTAATACCATTACCAATCATAACAGAGGTTAATTCGAAGATTTTATCAGCATGACTGATAATCTCCTTGGCAATACCTGGAATATAATGACCTGCATAAGATTCACCAGCAATATGGAAATCATTTTTAATTAAATGTGGGAATTTCAAGAAAAATAATTCCAAGAATACATAAACATCTTGAGCTGCAACTTTTGTTGAAGAAACAGATCCACTATCATCATCTGAATAACTATAACCAACGCCAACAGGTTGTTCTAAGAATATAACAGATGCATTTGTATTCCATGAATATGGATTATAAACTATTTCAAGTTTCTTATCAATTGAAGAAGGACCTAATTCAAAGAATAAACCGGTTAATGAAGAGCAACCTGGACCACCATTCAACCATAAGATAACTGGATCATTTGCTGGATCATTACGAGATTCAAAGAACCAATAAAATAAATGTTTGCTTTTATCAGCATCGATATCAAAATAACCAGTAGTTTGTTCAACTGTATCGATACCTAAACTTTTTGGGTCATGTTTCAAATCGCTATTAATTCTCAATTGATAATCTGGATATTTATCACTGTGAACGGATTGTTGACTTACTTCTTTATCACCACCATTACTACTGACAGAAACATCTTTTTTCTTTGATGGTTTAGGAAAGGGAGAAATGGGTGACTTCAAAGAAGAAGGAGAGTACATTGCAGTCAATTCTTCAATTTTTTTAGCTACACCTGGATTCATGAAAGAAGGTGACTCCATTGCTTCCCATGCAACCTTAGCATCTTCCAAAATGTCCGAATCTAATAATCTATTAGAACCATCTTGAAGTAAATTCATAAAATTTTGGGATTTTGAAGATAAGACATGTTGCTCAGTAGGCAATGCAGTAGCCAAAGAGGCAAAAATTGTGAAAGTTACCAGAGAAGTAAAACCAAGCTTCATCTCTGTGTATGTGTAAGCTACTCTGTGTATTAAACACTTGTTGTTAAAGTAAAGTGAACAGAACTACAGCACTGAAGCACAAAGAGGGAAAAGAGTACCTCCCTCTTCTTATCTATTATCTACTATCTATCCCACTATCCCACTATCTCTCTTTCCCGAAACGGCACAAAGCAAACAAGAAGCCAAATCGACCCGTCTGCAACCACTACCGACGCGTCTGTCCAACTAAATTTAAATTTAAAAAATAGCGCGACGCGACGCGCCGTGGACCTAAAAACGCGTCGATTCCCTGCCACCCACTGCCCACCCACTGCCCACAGCCCACAGCCCGAGACTGACGTGTTCTTTGCAAGCAAACAGCTCAGCTGGCTTCTTATAGATAAACCAGGAACTTCCTGAATAATATGTACCGGTGGTTGAAAAATAAATACGTAAATATTTCTTCAAAGATTCATATATATATACATTCTCCTATTGTATATATTTATTGAGTAATCACTTTTTCTCAACGTTGTATCAATTCAAAGTTTCAATTGTATTAGCTTACCCAGAAAGTATTATATTATATCAACTGGAGAAACAACCTAATTTTCTTTTTGCATTTACTTCATTATGAGATTCAATTTTGCATTAAACTTCTTGGTAACACTTTTGTTACCAATTGCTGTATTAGCAGTTGAAGAAATAACCGATAAAACATTCGATGAACTTGTTTTAAACTCTGGAAAATATTCATTTGTTAAATTTTACGCAGAATGGTGTGGTCATTGTAAGAAAATGGTTCCTGCTTTTGAAGAACTTGACGATGCTTTTGGTGGTAATGATAATGTTCAAATCTTGAATTTGAATGCCGATGTATACAAGACTTTAGGTCAAAAGTATGGAATCTCTTCTTATCCAACTCTTTTCCTCTTTGATCCAAATGATCTTGAAAATCCAACACAATATAGCGGTGTTAGAGAATTAGCTCCAATGAAAAGTTTCGTAGAATCAAAGACAGGTGTCAAACCTAAGAAGAAGGTTTCATTGAAATCAATGATCTCAAGAGTTACTAAATTTCATGATGGTTCATTTGAAAGATTAGTTCAAAATAAAAAGAGAACTGCTTTCTTCGTTTTCACAGCTGATTGGTGTGGACATTGTCAAAATTTAAAACCTATTTGGGCTGAATTAGCTACCATCTTCAGATCTGATACTGATAGATTTTTAATAGGTGAAGTTGATACCACAGGTGATCAACCAACAGATTGGATGACTGCTGCTTTTGACGTTAAATCATACCCATCAATCTTTTTCGTTTCAGAAGGTAATATCGATGAACCAATTGCTTATGAAGGTGATAGATCTCTTGAAAGTTTAGTCGATTGGGTTAATAAAAATACAGGTTCTTTCAGAGATGCTCATGGTGGTTATAATAAAGAAGTCGGTCTTTTACCTCAAGTTGCTGGTCTCGTTAAACAAATTGTCTTGGCTCCAAAAGCTGATAGATATCCAATTTTAAAAGAATTAATTGCAGAATTAAGAAAAGTTGATGAAGAAACTGAAAAGACAAGAGCTGAAGAAATCAAATATTACGTTAGAATTATGAATACTTTGATTCATGGTCCATTTGATTTCATTGAAACTGAATTTGAAAGATTATCCAATATGTTAGAAGATTCAATAACTCCAGAAGTTGCTGATTCAGTTGCTAAGAGATTAAACATCTTAAGAATCTTCACTAGAGAAACTTATAAAAATGATCCAGATTATGTACCTGAAGTAAAGGAAGAAGAAGAACCAGTTGAAGGTGAAGTCGAAGGAGAAGAAGTCGATACTGATGAATCTAACTCATCAACTAAAGATGAACTTTGAATGATGTAAGTTTAGTATAGTATAGTATAATATAATATAACATGACATGACATGACATGACATAGTTAAATATAGTTTCTTTTCATTATTGGAATTCAACCCATTTATCATTGCTTACATATGTATCTAATCAAAGAAAAATTAAATAAAACATTTACTTGGAATCAGTAATTTATGTGAATATATTAATATCTATAGACTTGTGTATAGAAGAAATGCCGATTACCTCACCAACTTATAGGACTAAATTTTTGTACAACTCTAACAGAATCAGGCCAAACTTTACCACCACCTAATATAGTTTCTTTTATAATAGGTTCAACATTCAAAGGAGAGCATTTAGCAAACCAAGCATTTTCACCACTTCTATTATATACAATAACATTAGCTGCAAATTTATGACCACCAACATGATTTACAAATCCAACGTTGACTCCATTTGGTCTATCATCTCCATAATCTCTATAAAGGTCTAAATCTCGTAAATTTAAATCGAATTCTTTTTTCATTATTGGTGCTGTAATACCACATCTCTTATCCCTTGTCCTATGTGAACATAAGAATACATAACTATGATTAGTATCGATTTCAATTTTAGCACATTCAATCTCTTTAGGAATCTTACTCGATACATCTTCATCTTCTTTATCTGCTCTAAGTTTAACCAATAATGGGATTAACTCACCAAGGACTTGTGAATAATTATCTTTAGTGAGTCCTTTACACCAGACAAAAAATGGTAATAATAACACATCACAGACTTTCCCACTTTGATATTCTTGTACATTAGGTGAATCTAAAGGTAAATCTAACGATGAAACAGTGACTTTGATATTACCATCAACTAACTTACTATTCGAACCACCCCATGAACCAATCAAGGGCAACACAGTACCAGGAACATCCAATGCATCATGAGCCCAATCTGTCTTTCCTGTAGAAATAAGCATATGTAAAGCATAAGGTTTAGTCGATTCCCATAATGGTTCTTTCATTGCTTCTTCGTCTATTTTCATTGAAGATGGGTATTTCGAATGACATGCACTTGGGTCACAGGTGAATGAACAGTCAGACAATGGTAAGATTTGAGATACTTCCGAACTGTAATCCTTTGGACCAGATATAGCATTAACTAATTTCTTAACAAAACTCATTGTTTCCTTTATATGAAATAATTCTATAAAAATTGAAGCAGAAAAAAATCTAAATTTGACAGATCTATTAATAACCACCCACCCAAACTCAGATTTTTCAAAACAAAGTGAGTTGTATGAATAATATGATCAATATTAGTACTATACAAGAAGTAAGTAGCAGCTTATAAAAGTAATCAATCCTCAGAAACGGTATTAAAAAACTTATGCAAATTTGAGATCTGATTGATTACGCTTTCTTTATCTTTTTCAAATCCGGAATTCGGGGTATTGCCTTATTTAATTTTTTTTCGCTTATTTTTGAAACGCCACAATTTGCTTTTACTATATTTTTAGATACTACTAAAATAATCAATTGACTAAACTGATTACCTGATTAAATGAAAGATTGATTGATTGATCCTACAACCTACATAATTTGAACAAAAAGACAAAACCAAAATTAAAACCCAGAACTAAAAGTGAAACCAAAAAAGAAAAATATAAAGATTTAAAAAAAGAAATTATAAGTGAAATTGAGAGATTTCAAATGATGATCAACTTGATTAATAGAAGTCTTCAGAGGATAGAATATCATAATCTGCAGAATCATCATATTCTTGTTCATCCTCATAATAGTCACATTCATAATCAGGCTCATCTGCACCATCATCATTTGCACCATCATCAAATGTACCATCATCATTTGCTTGGTCGAAATCAGAAGCGCCAACATCAGAGTCATCAACAACGACAAAGTCTGAATCTTCATTAGATAACGTAACTTCTTCTGCTTCATCATCATCATCTTCTTCTTCTTCTTGTTCTTGATTCTGTTCATCGCCCTCTTCATTTTCCTCCTCTTCTTCTTCTTCTTCTTCTTCTTCTTCTTCTTCTTCTTCTTCTTCTTCCCCCTCCTCCTCCTCCTCCTCCTCCTCTTCTTCTTCTTCTTCCTCTTCCTCTGAATCAACTATTTGTAAAGTTGGTAAAGATAAGATAGGAGTCTCTTGTGCTGTTTGAGTTGGAGTATTAACACTTTCAACATCTCCCCTAACATCATCATCATCTTCGTCTTCATCAACAACAGCATCTGTAGATTTGATTTTATTATCAGTTACAGTAATTTCTGAGTTTTGAGCTGTTGAAAATTCAGGTTCAGATGAAGATTCGGATTCTTCAACTTGGGATGAAGATAAAGACTTTTCAACATTGACATCAGGTAGAAGAAATTCCACACGACCATCAGTAAGAGGTAAAGATCCTGTTGCAACGAAATTCTTTTCTGGATATTCAGTTGATACAAATCTCATAGTTCCAGCCTTTCCAAAGGCTTCAATAACACCATCAGCAGCAGAATACAATTCAGCAGTATCCAAAAGAAAAGCTCTGTATGAATTGGTGAATGGTTTCAGTACTTCTACACCAGGTGTAAACTTGAATCCATCGAGACCCGGAGCTGTTAAGTGTATAGTACATTTGCTCAAATCAATTTGAGAGTACGTATAGTTAGAACAATCAACTTCAGTAATTCTTTCACTTCTTTTCTTAAATCTAACCGCAAAATATTCTGGTACAGTCGATCCTTGAGGAGGAGTCTTTAAATCTTCAACTTCATTCTTTTCGAAAGCTTTAGGTTTTTCTTCGATTCCATCGGTTTCTTCAACCTCTTCTCTTTCTTCATTATTATTTTCAATCACTTTTTCAGAGTTTGCGAACTCTTCAATCTCTTTTTCAGAGTTTGCTAACTCTTCAATCAAAGATTTAATGATAGTGACTTTAGAATCAAAGATAACATCTTCAGAGTCGCATTCGAAATCTAGTTTGACTTCATCTAATAAACTTTCAAAAGTAGAAGTCTTTTTGTTCAACTCGTGTAATTTTGCTGCATCATTACGGCACAATTCTAAGATTTGGTTCACAATAGCAGGATCGGAAGAAATATCCAAATCGACATTAAAAGCTTTCTTAAACCTTTGAGTTCTAGCATATGTTGGGTTTTTGATTTTAATCATTGAGTGATCCTTCTTGTGATGATTATTTTCATAACCTTTTGCTTCACACTTACTACACAAATCAAAATCCATACATTGATGACAGCTATAACGAACCCCTTTAATAGATTCGGCAACATGATAAACTTGATCTGGGAAACAACCATCACAAATAATACCCTTGTGAACGAATTCATATTCAGAATCTGCATTTGGCTCAGTTTCAGTTTGAGTACTATTAGAATTATCTTCAGCAGTATCTTTTTTGGCAAAAGAGGTGTTGATAGTTTCGTTTAAATCTTCGACATTCTTCAAAACCTTGGAAACATTTGTTTCAATTAAGCTTGATAACTTGATAAAGAATTCGGAAGTGGCAAGATTATCAGATATCTTAATACCCAAAACATTCAATTGATCCATTAAGCGAGTAGATATTTGATCAACTTGGTTGACAATTGCACCATTGACAGTGCCATTTACAGCCAATTTAATCATGTCATTCAAAAGATCGTCAAGTGGTTGTCTTTCAGAAGATGAGGAAGAAGAACTAGTACTACTGTTTGCAGATGCAGATGCAGATGAAGATGAGTTGGCAAATGCAGGAGTAGGAGTTGGTACCGGAGCAATAACTGGAGGGTCTTGGTCAGCTTCGGCTGATTCAAAGACCTTTGCATTGTGATTGTCATACTTTTCTCTGGTATTCAAGATCTTTTCATTGGTAATCTTCTTAAATGATGAAGTGGTAGCAGAAGTATTAGTGCCTTGTTCTGCAACAATCTTTTCTGCTTCACCCAGATCAACTGATAGGCTAGCACGATTTTTAACGCTAAGGCTTCTTTTAAAACCGTCATAAGCTTCTTCAGTATCTAAGACAACAGAGCCACTTCTTTTTGATCTTCTCTTGATCAAAATTGGGGCTTTACCAGAAACTACACAACGCATCAAAGGTTGGATAAGTGGTAAGTGTTTTGTCTCCTTATATAATAAGCGAATTAAGGAACGTCTGGAAGTCAAAGAAGAGCTTGAAGAACGGTCAACTTTGAACTTAACTATATCGTTAAAGTTGTTGACAGTAATTGTAACATTAACGTTGATTTCTTCATTGCTTTTCTTACCACTTGAAGAGGAAGATTTTGACTTCTTCGAAGGTAATTCTGAGGTTTTGAGCATGTTTCAAAGAAAAATATCTCTCTACCGATAAGGGGTTAGTGATAAGAGGATACGTAGTCGTATGATAATTTGGAAGTTATAAGATTTAGAGTAATACCAATAGTAACTAACAACAATGATAATATTGGTTAAGTGTCAAAGTAAAATGTAGTTATACGATTGAAGCAAGGATGAAGGAAGGTATGTATGTTATGGGGAGACAAGGAAAGAAGGCCAAATGGCAACTGTACTGTGGAGGGCAACTCGAACTAATTTCCCCCTCAATTTCACTAAGCAGAAAATGAGCCGCGCCATGTTTAATTAGCTTATTTCTTATCTCTGGGCTGTGCGGTTTTTTGGTAATCTGTTTTATCTTATTCTTGCTCTAAATATGGTTATATATATATATATATTAATGTATCTAAAAGTATCTAAGAGGAGAAGAAGGTAACAGAAGAAGCAGTGATTTTACCAGCACCAACTAATTCCTTAGCAGCTTCGGCAAAGACAGACTTGGCGGTGGAAGCATCAGCACCAGCTAATTTACCAGCAACTTCACCTAATTTGACATCATCAAAGGCATCGATCAAAGTTTCTAATTCAGCATCAATAGCAATAGCTTTGTCTGAGGAACCAAAGTAGTCGTTGTCCTTAACTGCAGCTCTAACATTTCTCTTGTTCTTCTTCTTAGCGTTCTTAGCAGCTTCTTTAGCCTTCTTACTGGATTCCTTGTTGGTTTTAGCAGCAGCTTCGGCTTCAGCCTTAGCCTTTGCTTCAGCTTCAGCTTTAGCCTTGGCAGCTTCAGCAGCTTCTCTAGCACCAGCTTCCTTTTCCCACTTCTTACGGGCTTTTTCAGCCTTTTCATCTTCTTTGAATTTCTTGATTCTTGGATCTTCAGAGTTGGCTCTCTTGACTAAATCAGCTAAACGTTTGTTATCTTCAGTCTTTCTCTTGGCTCTAGCACTCTTGTTCTTCTTTTCGATATAACGCTTGTGATCTCTGTTAGCGGTATCATCTGGAACATCTTCATCTAAGAATTCGAAAGATCTCCATGAATCAAAGTTATGCCAGAACTTGTAGAAGTTTTCAATATCGGCTTTAGATGAGTTCATATCACCTAAAGTTGGAACTGGTTGTTTGTTAGAGAATCTAGCTTCACTTTCGAAAAATGGAGTCCAAGCTTCAATGAAATCGTATTGGGACTTTGGATTTGGTGGAGCAACATCAGCTTCTTCATCAATAGAATCAAATTGTCTTCTTTTAACTGGATCTTGAATTGTTTCAAAAGCTTTTTGAATAATCTTGAAGAAACCATCTTGGTCTAAACCACCTGAAGCAGACTTCTTATCTGGGTGATGTTTCAAGACAGACTTTCTGTGAGCCTTGATAATTTGATCAGGGGTAGCCTTGTAACGGTATTTTGATAAACCTAAAACAGCGTATAAATCAGCTGTTTTCCAATCTCTTGGATCGTGTTTCAATAAATCTTCACTTTGTTCTTCATCAAATTCGTCATCGTCTTCATTAGAATCTTCAGCGTTTTTGACGTTCTTTTCAGCTTCAATTTTTTCGTATTCAGACCAAGTGTGACCTCTAAGAGTTCTGGTAGCATGAGCTAAGAAAAATTGACCAACTGGTTCAATTGGTCTACGGACGGCAGGAGTGTATTTACCGACGGCCTTGAAAGTGGCACTAGAATCAAATCCGGCTGGAATGGATGGTAATGACATGTTCGGATGAAGTATGTGTATATAACTAATCAACTGTCTTTTATTATAGAAACACAAACAGTAGATAATTTCAATTATTCAATAAAAAACTTATTTCCATGTTTCTCACCGAAAGAAAAAAAAAAAATTTGTCACTGTTACCCTCAAGTAGATTTATTATATAGAGGACTTACTTACTCTCTATGTATAAAATATTTCCTTTTTTGACTGGAATACTATAGGACTGCAACTTTCGGCTTACAAATACGAATCGATAACAAACCCAAACCATGTCATCACAGCTTCAGCATCAGGATCTTAGCATATACAGCGATAATTCTATCGTTTCAGATGCTTTACTATCAGATTTGCAGTATAAATCACTTAACATTATTACACATATCCAAGGAACATCTCCATCATGGCTTATAACAGGATTGGTAGAGAATAGTTTGACTGGAAACTCATACTTCAACACAGCAGGAACACATCATGCCTCCAGACATGACGTGCGATTGAATCCAAGATCTAATGTTATCTTAGTTTCCCTCTACGATACTCCAAAATTTTATAATAGATTCTTCAAAAAATTCTTGAAAATGGATTTATTGAGTGAAACTTTCAAGCATTTCAAGTTCATTGATTTATTGAGCGATGGTATCACCAATAACACTGACTCAAAGCGTGGTTGTTTCCGAAAAGTACACGAACAGATCGCTCAGTTCAACAAAGAAGATAATACAAAGAAAATCCAGATAATCATTCAATCTCCTGAACTTTTATTACATATGACACAGATGAATGTTGATGAAGTACTATTCCAGATACAAGAACTTAATAAGTTAGCTGATTTGACTTTAGTTATACCTGCTGATAAATCATTGATCGAACAACAAAGTGATAACCCAAATGATATAACTAATAGACATGCTCAGTTTTTGATCAGATTGATGCATCGTTCCAATGCTATCATTTCTTTGAGACCATTGACTACTGGTCGTGCTGATGATATCACAGGCCAATTGAAAGTATCGAAGGGTCTTCTAGCTCTAGATCCAATCTCATTAGAAGTCGTAGAGAAAGAATATCTTTACTTGGCTAACAAGGAAGGTAACATCAAATTATTTTTCAAATGAGTGAACGTAAAACCTACTTCTGTTGTATATATATATATACATATCCCACGTATATATTCACTAATGTGCCCGATGTCTTTAATAGTTCAAGACTCTCTGTAAAAGCCTAACTAATATCAGTAGAAAATGACTAAAACGGTGTAGTAAATTTTAATGCAGCACTTACCCTCCTTCCCAATGGGGCAATGACCCTTCCCAAATCCATACCCATGAAAAAAGAAGGATAGCAATAATTAATTAGTTTAGATTACGGACATTATATGTTTATAGCATTTTTTCTTCCTTTCTTTCTATACTTCATCACACTATATCAATTCAATCGTCATTGTTATATACTTGAATTACTATTCTCATAATGTCTGCTGAAAAAATCATTGCTGTTATTATCGGTATGTAATTGATTATCATATCATCAAATGTTCATAATTGTGTTTATGTTTATCGGCATAATTATCAAACTTGAACTCCCTGCTATACCATGTGCTTTAATCCAGTAGTTCAATATAGCAAACATATGCTGAAAAATTTGTACAACAATTATATCGAGAGCAAAGATTACTAACTGATTAACTGACCTTTTAATATAGCTTTATTATTACCTCCATTAGCCGTCTTCATGGAACGTGGTTTAGGTAGAGATTTCGTAATAAACGTTATCTTATGTTGTTTTGTTTGGTTCCCAGGTATGTTACACGCCTTATACGTTGTTTTAAGCAGTCGTTAAAAAACTCAATCAAAATTTGCTAGCTAAAGATATACATAGTATTCTTATTTATACTCTTATCTCAAGAACAAATTTGTTGTTTTGAAAAAATTTAATATTATTTGCTTCTTATTTACTCTCCTTCTTATTTTACTTTCTTTTATTACTTGTTCTATTTTATTTCTATGTTCAATTTCATATAGTTATCGCCAATAATTATAAAACTTTTACTTCTATACTAGTTTTCTTTTTAGTAAATTTTGAACACTTGTCACTTCTTTTATTATTCGTTGACAAGATTTCACTCTAATATAAATTTTACTGCTCAATTGCCTACTGCTTGATTAACACATAACTCGTTGAAGAGTTTTGATTCTAATTGAATACTTCTAGCTCTTTATAGAGGACTGATGGAAGTGATAACATATCTTTTCTTCCATAAAATGAGCCGGCGAACCGTCTCAGATAAATACCCTGTTTACATCATTAATCACTTCAACCTAAGCAGGTTTTGCACATAAATACAAAATCAGTATTGATTTTATCATTTTCCAAGGGTTTTAGTGAAATAACTGATATTTTGAGCTCAGATTCAACGAGAAAAGGTGTTTCTGGTAAATTTAGTGGTGCACGGGTGCGGGGACCAAAATTTTCTGTAAATTGACGAGTGGATCCATGGACATTTTCTGTACATCCAAATCCGAGATAGTTTAGTGGTTAGAATTCTCGCTTGTCACGCGGGAGACCGGGGTTCAATTCCCCGTCTCGGAGAATTTTTTTTATTTTTTTGTCTTTTGAGAGATCGGGGGTTCAATGCCTTGTCTCAGTAAATTAATCAAACGCATAAATTATTGAAATAGTAATAAATTGATTTAATGATTCGATAGTGAATCATGGTAACCAATAACTAACTAACTAACTAACGAACTGAGCGGATATATATACTATTATCATGGATTAGGCTATGATTCTTGCTATTCTTGCTATCTTGGTAAATCATGCGTGTATTACTTAAAATCGAGCATGATGAGAAATCACATCAGAGTTTTTTTGGGTCGATTTTTTTTAATCAGCGACGGATTACCTTGAGGATTTTCTTGGTGTTGTAAATTCTAATGCATCCTACAGATAAATGAGAGATAACATTCAAAAACTAATTCCTCAATCCTCTTCCTAAATTACATAATTTTTTAGTACTGACGAAACTTTTATTATAGGAAATGAATTATACCATATTAATACATAAATAAATTGAAAGATAATTAAACAATTAGACGAAAAAATAAATAAATAAATAAATTAGGAATGGAATGTTGAACTGATGAAGCAATGAAAGAGAGAAACCAAAAATTTAAGAAATAAATCCATAGATTAATATTCGTTATACCTTCCGAATTTACTAGGAAAACTGATCATAGATCTATTGCTTCTGTTTCTGGCTTCTCTATTTCTATTTCCTCTACCGAAATGGAAGCTTGTAGTAGACCTAGCAGAACTTGGAAGGGAACTCTTTTTACGTTGAGTGTAGCTCAAGTAATAATTAGCTCCAAGACCTAAGACAAGAACGATGAAAACAATAAACCCAACAATACCAAAGAACCATGCCAAATTACTTCCTTCTTGACCAGGAATCTTAACATTCATACCAAATAAACCAGTTACTAAATTCAAAGGAACTAAAATTGTACCTAATAAAGTGACTTTGGATAACATTTCAGTAACTTTGTTATTAGAATAGAAAGATTCAACTTGTAATTGAGCTAAGTAATTTGCATGACTTCTACTGAAAATCTTTTCATAGGCTAACAAACTTTGGAACATAGTAATAATATGATCTTGAATATCACCTAAATATAAAGCAATATCTCCTCTTGGTTGAGCAGGATAATTGAAAGCAGCACCTGCCAAGTTTGTATGGGATTGTAGTGGTACAGAAGCTTCATCTTGACATCTTTTAGCAAACATTTTGATAACATCTGCTTTACCGGATAATAATCTCATCAAGGTCATGACTTTTCTTCTCGATTCACCAATTCTTTGAAGCATAGCACCAAATTCATTTTCTCTCGATAAGAATACAGAATCTTCAATAGCATCAGCCTCATATTCAATGGCTTGAATAACAGGTGCAAAACCATCTGTAATATCATCGATCAACGCATAACATAACCAATCTGCCGATACATCAACATAATCTCTTAATTGTCTCACACGTCTTCTCACATTTGCTGGATTATTGATTGGAGAGAAATGAAAAGTTAATATACCATTACGGAAGACAACGATATAAACATTGATTGGTTCCAAGAAATCTTCACTTTCATTGTCAGGTTCAAAAGTATGGAAACAAACAAAGTAATAACTCTTGAATAATTCAACCTTTTCACGGGTTTCTTGCATTCTGATATCTTCAGCTGTCAAAGGATGGATAGCAAATGCCTTAGCAAGCATTTTCATTTCATTATCTGTTGGGCAAACACAATCAAGCCACCATGTTGATGATTCTTGCGTTGGGAACAAGTTCTGTATGGACTCACCTGGCTTTACAAGGGATGGAATATCTGGTGCATGAATTGTTTCCTCTAAGTCACTTGTGAAAAAACTAAATCTATCTGGAACAACACCTGAGATGGTTTCAGCGATTCCTTTTTCAAACGTCACACCTCCATTTTCATTATTTGCAGATGAATCACTACTATAGGCAAGCTTTTCGTCAGAATCACGACGAATGGTTTCTACTTCTGGGGTATATTTGGAAGCAGCACTAGATGATGGTTGATTTCTTAGCCCTTCTTCTCTTCTCAAGAGTTCAAGAGTTTCTTCTCTTTGCTCTTGAATGAATTCTTCGATTTCAGTAAAATCAATACCTCTGACTCTGACATGCTCAGGAACCATAGGAAAACAAACATCTTCTTCAGTTTCCTGTGATTCCCTTGACGCATGAGAGTCTGCATCACTATCAACAGCATTTTCATTTGCTCTATCATAAGCCCCTCTTCCAAATACAGAACCCCTTCTTCTCGAACGTTCTGATATATTGGAGCTTCTTGAATGTTGCCTATTAAGATTTGGGAAAGCGATATTGTTATTACCGGCATTGCTACCATTATTACCGTTATTAGAACCTAATAGAATACCTTCTGTAATTGCATCATCTTTTGGTCTGATAAATGATTTCACTTGTTCACTGAATGATCTGGATCTTGCTTTAGTTAAGCCTACCATGTGAGAGGATGAACGACCAGGAGTAGCTGGATTACCTGTAATGACTTTGGAGCCGGATAGCTTATTTGCGACGCTGATTGTAAACTGGTCATCATCCCCATCTTCTTCATCCGTTCCGTATCCCAGTACTTTAGCTCTAAGACCAGCTGAACCTACTATATTTTCTGGTCTACCGGTCTTTGGGGCTGGTAAAACACCCGGTTCTCTTTCTTCATCGATGGTTAAATATCTAGGAGAAGGATTAATGTCCTGGGATTGTCTTCTTGAATGCGAATGATTATTTTCGTTCTGGTCCTCAACCATTCTCGAATCTGTCCTCACAGGAAGTGACATATTTTGATGTCTGTGATCATTCAGTTGAGAATCATCACTGATACTCGAATGGACCGATTCTTCCAGCGAAGAGGTAACAGAAATAGAGGAAGAAGAACGAGAGCTGATTCCGTCTGACATTATAACTTGACGAGTTCTTTTAAACTTGAAGTAAACTTGAGTTGGAGCTGTAGTTTGCTGTGTTTTTTTTTATCTGTTTTTTTTGAAGGTATTTCTAGTGAATATCCCTTTATTTGATTTTTATTGGTATATTCTGTTGTGTTCCAATTGGTTTGATCTAAACAATAGGTTTTAAGACTCTGTTAGATCAAATATCCCTTTTTTTATTAAAAACCCACGAAATTATGGTGGTTCTTTGCTGAACATAAGGAGTGTTGAATAGATTGGTTGCTACAATGAAAAACTCAGTGTAAGTAAAGCTGGCATAGAAGAGTGCAATGTTTAGGTATACTACTAGTATATCAAATTGATGGGGTCACTTGAATGAATGGAAGAGGAGGTTTTATCTCCTTACGCAGCAACGTCTCATCTCAAAAAAAAAAAAAATAAAATGAAAAAGATTTTTTGTAAATTTTCTGATTATTCTCTCTTTCCGAAAATGGAAGTCAGGAGGAGCACATGGCCTATCTTCAAAGTACGGCTTTTTTTTAAATTTTCTAGGATCTCAAAGAAGTATACGAATAAATGTTGATAATTAATTGATTAGATGTAGAAAGTTTATGATTATATATTAGAGTAGTATGTAATAGTGTAGTTAACGGTTTATCTTACAGTAGAAATGTTGCAATTAGTAGAGACCTTCTGAATTCTCAACAACACAACCTGGCATGTCACCAGTTCTTTCAGTAAGTTCACCAATGGTATACACCGTCTCTCCTTCGGCTTCTAAGTTCTTTATAAGTTGAGCGACGTTTTCTTTCTTAGCGATGGCAACCATACCGATACCCAAGTTCAATGTCTTAAGGATGTCTTTTATTGGCACACCACCTGTCTTACCTAACCATTTGAAAATTTCAGGTACTTCCCATGTGTTCATATCTATTTTAGCAGTAAGATGCTTTGGTAAAGCTCTTGGAACATTTTCCACTATACCACCACCAGTAATATTAGCCAAACCAAGAAGTAATTTCTGTCTTACAGATGGGAGAAGTTGCTTAACGTAAATTCTAGTTGGAATTAAAAATGCTTCACCAATAGTCATTTTTGGATTGAATGGTGCTTTATCAGTATATTCGTATTCTGTACTTTCGATGATTTTTCTAACCAAAGAGTAACCATTAGAGTGGATACCATTTGAAGCAATACCTAAGACAATATCGCCAACAGCCATCTCCTCCATCTTTGGAAGCATATCACTCTTCAAGACAGCACCAAAAGCAGTACCATTTGTATCGTAATGACCTGGAGCATACATACCAGGCATTTCAGAAGTTTCACCACCTACTAAAGCACAACCGGCCAATTTACAACCTTTGGCAACACCTTCGACGAATGAAGCAGCGACTTCAATATCAAGATGTCCAGTTGCAAAATAATCCAAGAACATCAATGACTCAGCACCTTGAACAATCAAATCGTTAACATTCATAGCAACTAAATCGATACCAACAGTATTATGTATATTCATTATTTGAGCAACTCTCAATTTGGTACCAACACCATCAGTAGCACCGACTAAAAGAGTATTATCAATATCGGTGTAGCCAGCAGCCTTTAAATCGAATAAACCACCGAAACCACCGATATCAGAATCGGAACCAGGTCTCTTGGTAGACTTGACCATTGCTTTAATGTTTTCAACTAATTGATTACCTGAATCAACAGATACACCGGAGTCCTCGTACGTAATGGCAATCTTTTCTTTACTTGATTCTCTGAAAGCTCTGTGTGCAATATCCTTTCTGTTATATTTTCCTTCGAATGAAACATGGTCGACACCGACATAAGCTTTCTTGACGGCTTCCTCCAATGAATCAGCAATAGCAGTGGCTGCAATAACTCTTCCACCGGCAGTGACAACCTTACCATCTTCGTTAGCTTTTGTACCAGCATGGAATATATATGTATCAGATGGTAACTTTTCTGAGATAGTGATGACATCTCCTTTCTTATAACTCTCTGGATATCCACCTGCAGCCATAACAACAGTGGTACTTGATTTTCCTTCATGAATCTCGAAATCAACAGAATCTAATCTATGTTCTGCAGCAGCAAGTAATAATTCTAAGAAGTCTGATTTCAATAATGGTAGAACGGTTTGAGTTTCTGGATCACCAAATCTGACATTGTATTCCAATACCTTAGGTTCACCATTTGGAGTGACCATAATACCAACAAATAAACAACCTACCATTGGGTAACCATCTTTTCTCATACCGTCGACAGTTGGTTGTAAAATGGTTTCTCTGATTTTTTCAAGTAATTTTGCGGTACCAATTGGAGCTGGGGAATAAGCACCCATACCACCAGTGTTCAAACCTTGATCACCATCACCAATTCTCTTGTGATCTTGGGCAGGTGGTAAATCAAGAATAGTATAACCATCACTGATACATAAGATAGATAATTCATCACCTTCTAAGAATTCTTCAATGACAACTTCATCACCAGCGTCACCAAAGTTTCTATCAACCATGATCTCTTTAATGGCATCATATGCTTCTTGTTTTGTAGTTGGGATCAAAACACCTTTACCGGCAGCAATACCAGAAGCTTTGATGACTAAATTGTGGTCTGTCTCATCAATATATTTCTTAGCAGCTTCATAATCAGTGAAATTCTTATAAATAGCAGTTGGAATGTTATGTTTGGCCATGAAATCTTTGGAGAATGTTTTAGAACCTTCCATTCTAGCAGCTTTGGCAGATGGACCAAAAACTGGAATACCAACCTTAGTGAAAAAAGTAGTAACACCATCAACTAGAGGTTGTTCTGGACCAGGGACTACTAAACCAATATCATTGGAGGTTGCAAATTCTACAAGCTTTGGGAAGTCAGCTGGTGAAGAACCAATTGGGATACTTGTGACTTTAGGGATACCTTGGGTACCACCATTACCTGGAGCAACATAAATATGGTTAACTCTTGGTGATTGGGATAATTTCCAAGCTAAAGCGTGTTCACGGCCACCGTTACCGATTATCAAAACGTTGATTTTCTCAGACATTATATTGAGTAGTGAAGAATAAAAGTATTTGTTAACTACCTTGGCGAAGGGTGAGCTATGCTTACTTTCGTTGGATCAAGTTATGAATCAGACAAGAAATTGATACCGGACTTGTTAACTTCACTTTCTTCTATCTGCCTCTAACATAAGAAATTTGCAAAATTAAGAAAAAAAAATAAAAAAAAACAATTAATGACAGACATATAATTTTCTGACTCTGTCTCCCTTAGGTCAGCAGCCTCGCGATTAGATATGGGGAAGATAACCGCGACAATTGGTAATGTGCTACATAGTGGGTTGGATTTAGTCATTTACCAGATATAAGTAAAGCTACTTGTTGATTATGCCAGTTTATGGATATATATATATATGAATATACATTAAATTTAGTATACAGATTACGTTGCTGATTATCTAGATCTAATCTATTTTCTCTTACCTCTCGATTTGAAGAAATTTTTACGCCTGTGAAATGATTTTCCCTTGGTTGATTTTCTTTGAGATGATGAGCCTGCTCTTTCAATGATAGATGCCTGAGATGATTTTAGTTGTGATAGTATCTCCTCATCCCTTGCCTGAGTGTTGAAATAAGGAGACCTCTCAGGTGGAATCTGAGATACAGTAGAGTTTGATGACATTATTGAGCTCTCAAATCTTGATCCTTGACTATCTCTTTGTTGCTTCAATCTACGTAGAAGGTTACAGAATATATTCCAATATTCATCTTGATTCTTCTGCAAGCCAGGTAGAGCATCGAATTCCCGTTTCGTTTGAGGTAATCTTATAGCCATTTCTCTTAAAGTCTTATCACTTACAATACTTTGGGGAGATTTATATTTTCTATCAGCAGCATTTTGATCTCTATATTTCTCTAATTCGTAAAAACAATGGTCAATTTGATTTTTGTCAACGTCTTGGAAAGCAAAATTCTGAATATTTGGAGCAACTTTTCTTCTCTTGTTAGCTGCAGAAGTGGTGGTAGTGGTAGTAGTAACACTTCTGGAGCTCGAGGGCCTACCTGATTTACCGTTAATGAGTACCGATGCTGTGGTGAAATTAGGGACCTGGTTTTCCTTATTCCCTGCATTAGCTGCAGAAGACGAAGGTCTAGAATTTGTCTTACTAAAAGTCATAGTAATTTTCTCCCCGGTTCTTGTAACTTTATAGGAGTCTGGTCCAAGTTTTATATAATTGGATGCAAATCCAGCTGCATTCATAACAGATTTTTCTTCCAATATTCTCTTGTGGATCAAATGGAAAAATATTCTTTCAATTTCAACTTTACTCAGATTCTTACCCTTACCATGAAACGGATTTCGATCCAACCCTGCATTGACAATTCTGGATATTTTCGATCCTTTGAAGATATCCTGGCACAATAGCACAGTAACCTTTTCATTCTGTACGGCCTCCACCAAGTGAACGATATCTTTGGCATAGTCAGTGACATCCCTGACTTCGATGTCAGTACTTTGACCTTTAAGACAATTGTCACATTGCTTACGACAGTTAGCCCTATCAAAAGTTTCATTGAAATATTGAAGAACTTGTTGACGACGACAGTCCGTTGTATTCTCACAATATTGAACCACTTGTCTCAACTTGTTCAAATGCTTTTCTTTGTTAGTTCTATCCAATTCTTTGTCCCTTTGTATCATACTTTGAAGTGATCTTGCATCTTTATAACTGTAGTACATTAAACAATCAGAATGATTTCCATCTCTTCCAGCTCTTCCCGTTTCTTGGTAATAACCTTCAAGAGTACGAGGAATTGTCAAATGGAAGACAAATCTTACATCTGGCTTATCAATACCCATACCAAACGCAATGGTAGCACATATCACTTGCAGCTTATTTTTTTGCCAATCAACTTGAATTTTATATCTGTCTTCTGGAGACATACCAGCATGGTAGAAATCTGTTTTAATTCCGAAATCTCTTAGTCTCATTGCAGTTTGCTCACATGAATTCTTTGAGTGACAATATATGATCCCGGATTGATTTCTATACTTTCCATTGATATTTTTTGCCATATCTTCAATATGTGCTTTATTCTTGAACAGTACCTCGTAAAACAGATTCGTACGGTCGAAACTTTGTTTGAAAAATTTTGGAGATTTCAAGTTCAAATTATGGATAATATCCATTCTAACATGTTCATTTGCAGTAGCTGTTAATGCCATGAGAGGAACATCAGGATAATCTGTCTTAAAGAAATTGAGTGCTTTATAATCAGGCCTAAAATCATGCCCCCAAGAAGAAACACAATGCGCTTCATCAATAACAATACGGGCTAACAATCCTTGATTGTGAAGTCTCTTGATAGCATTCCTTGTTTGACCACTTGCAGTAATCATTTCTGGTGATAAATAAATCAGATCCAGAAATCCATTATTGAATAAATCAAAAGTTTGTTTTCTTTCTTCCGTGGTGGCTTTTGAATTTATCATAGCAGCTTTGATGTTTTTCTCCAGCAAATGTTGAACTTGATCTTGCATTAAAGAAATCAAAGGAGAGATAACAATCGTGGTACCCTTCGTTGTACCGCTCTTTACTAACGCAGGTAATTGATAACAAAGAGACTTACCACCACCAGTAGGCATCAATACAAATACATCTTCACCTGATAATGTGGCATTTATAGCCTCATACTGATTGGATCTAAAACTACTCAACTTGAATACAGACTTCAGAATGGAGTGAACTTCTTGAGTCCATTCATATTTACCCATAAAGTTCTTATAAGAAGTTGGATCAACATTTACAAGCTCTTCTATATCATCTCTCCCACCTGGGGTTGCGTTGGTCTTATTACTTTTTTGTTCATTTATTGGATCTGACGCTTTATCTAAAATCTCAAACAGAAGATCCTCATCATCTGAAAAGTCATCACCATCATCAACATCATTTTTATTATCCAACTCTTGTATTTCTCTTTCTTCATTATATTGTGTGTAATAGTTACTCTCTTGTAGGTTCAAATTATCATCATCTTCTCCACCATCATCCTCTGGATTGTAATTCTGAGAGCTAATTAAGATAAGGTCGTCAAAGTCTTCCAGATCTTCAATTTCGTCTTGAATAGAGTTATCATTAACCTCTGTAATCTCATCTATAGGTTCCAAGTCATCGTCATTTTCATTCTGTGTGTAGTAGGATTCATCTTCATGTTCGTCACCATAACCAGCAATATGACTGTCATCATTCTCAATGAAGTTATCGAGCTCACGCTTCTCCTGAGTACTAATGGCTAATTCTTCATCCGATTCCAAACCGAATGAGTCTTCAGGTTCTGATACTTCTGCACCATCTGGTGGAATTACAGCAGCAGTATGCTGAATTGGATCAATACGAGACTGGGCAACAGATATGCGAGATGAAGGTGGTGCCATTAAAGTAGTTTCTGCAATTTCATAGTCAACCGATGTGTCCAGTATATCTTCTTCATCAATTGCATTAGTTCGAGGTATAGTTGAAGCATCGTTGTCTACCTTGACTTGCACCTCTTCTTGTAGAGGCGTAAGATTAGTATTACTACTAACTGCCAGTGTTTTCAAAGGAACTTCGTCGTTCTCTACTGCAGAAATGTCATCCATACCAATATCCATATCATCAAATCCATCGTCATCATCAAAAGCATCAATATCATGGAGAAGAGGATCAGCTTTATTTCTGTTAGGCAAAGAGTCCATTACTTGCACACTAGTACCTTGTGGAGCTGCGTCATTTGAAGATTTTATAAATTCAAGAAAGTTATTTAAGGAAGCTTTCAATGTCAGCCGCTGAGATTCACTGTCTTGTATCAAAGGGTACAGCTTTGATCTCTCTTCTCTTTTACCATCTTCAGAAATAGCTGTTGATTTATCAATAGCAATGCTTCTATTCAGGAGTTGAATTAATTTCTCTGATTTCCTGAAATACTCATGTTGTAATTTTGTCAATTCTATTAGACTGTCTTTTGATAAACCATCAAAATCGGGGCTTTTTGTAAGTGAGTATGAGGGACTATTGGAAGTTTCATCTGTTTCAGGTTGTAATTTCGAAGGAATAGCATTTGACTGAGAGCTGTGGATGTTGGTAGCAGGGTGACTTTGAGGCGGTAGCAACTTCAATTGACTGGAACCAGGAGTTGAAGTTGGTGTTTTCGCACGGTTAACGCCATAATTATCATTTTTTGGGGTAGCTGATTGATCACTTTCCTCTACACTTCGTAGAATGTCATTGATGGATATATCATCATCAAATTCATCATCACTATTGCTGGTGAGGTCAATAACTGCCTTTGACTTACTCGTACGGTTTTTCTTGGAGAGTAAATCAGTAAGAGTTACTTGTGCTGCTGGCTTAGTATGAAGAGTTGAAGGTGGTGTCACTGCAACTCTTTTTGATTTGTCTAACAGGGATGAACGCCCACTCATTGTCTGATTAGTAGTATTATATGAGGTGAGACTTTCTGGTGCTTGTCTGTTCGTGTTTGTCATTAAGTTATGGGTATTATGATCGTTGTTATTGATGCGATTTGAATCATTGATGCGTGAATGATCTTTTGAAACATGATTATTGATGGCTACATTATTTGCTCTAGGGAGAGTTGTAGGTATGGAAGATGGAGTGTAATTTCTAATAGCAGAGTCATTCATGTGAGTTGAAACAGCGGGAAGTCGAATGGTATGCGGGAGTTGATTCAATTTGGGTATAGAAGCAGATGTTTCAGACAACCACCGCACATGATCCTGGAGATTTTTTGTACAAGACATTTCAAGTCTTGATAATCAACAGGCTGATACGAGGTAGTAGAAGATTGGCGTCAGTAAATGAAATAGAAACAGATAACTGATTGTACGAATTCTCTTACAATCAACTGTAGATAGGGATTATGAAGTAAAAATAAAAGAATAAATCAATAACAAGATCAGAATGCACGACGCGTCTCTACAATGGCAAATCTCGTTAGTACCACTGTCAGTCTGGTAGATGTACTAACTACAACATGACAAGAGTGTTGATCGTAATATTTAGATAATATACACAGACAACTACTTTCTTTCAATTTACTGAACTTATTTCAAAAGAGGGGAACGATTTTTCTGTAAAACAATTATATAGAGTTATAAACTAGATTGAAGATGAAAATGAAATATGTACGTTATAATTCAACAATATTTAAACCAGTGAATGAACTCACTCACAAATCCAATAAGGATCAAATAGCCCAAATATTGAGTCATTATAATAAATGATCAATAAAAGGTAGCGTCAGGAACCCAAAGTGTAATGGTAACGACACAAATTTTAACGAAATGGCTTTATAAATAAAGCACAAATCGAAAAAACAAAGAATTCCAAAAATAGAGTAACAATTTAATAAAAACCATCAATTGATGGAATTTCAGTTGTTACACTGAAAAGAACAGATACTACACTTGATCTAAGCCAAAAGGCAAAGAGATCTGAAGAAAGGAGAATGAAAAAAGTTTATAATTAAAAAAGAGATGGAAATCTTGGGGGTTTTTATACTACTCTTTCTTTCCTTCTCCCTTAGTGACACGGTTATTCTGTGCATTACATACACTCAACCGGGTAACCTGTTTCTATGATAAAGCAATATCACGGCAGTGCTCTTTTTGCTAAAAAATTATTTTTTACTTTTTGTACAATTCCGGGTAATTCTTATTGCTTGCCGCCACGATTCGCCAATATGCTGCAATTCCTAAAAAATTAAGCAAATCTGTTATTTAAGTCCAACGTTGAATGTTTAAGGTCCAAATGAAGAACAAAAGCAGAACCTTATAGATATTGCAATCATATATACATGTATATGATATATAGGGAATCAAAATTTGAACTAACTATTATATACTCCACGAGTCCGATTGCCGAGAATACTTGTCTTAGAGATTTCAAGATACGACATTTAATCCCTACTCGCGGGTTATGGTACCATCTTATCTGCACTAGCTTCAGCCTAAATGACCAAGAAACTAGATGTAGAGGGCTATATTGAATAATCTATTGTATCAAACAAAGTTATTTCTGTATTGTAGATACGTAAGAGTCTACTGTAATTTAGATATCCCGATTCTTTTCTATCTCTATATATACATATTTATATCGACAAAGGCGCATGCGCATTAACTATCTCCCTGAAACCTAAAAGTTGATTTCTGCCTAGCAAAACTAAAATGCAGTATCGTGATATATATATCGCATTTTATAAAGAGATTCTATGACTTTGTTAATCATCTATATACTGTATATGAGAAATGGTGTTTGACTTTGAACTAACACGGCAGCCAAATTTCATGATTGAGCACCATCATTGGGACCATTTACGAGATTAGATATTCCCCATATGGATATAACTGGTGCGTCTTTGATTACAACCGTAATTTTAAGTTGAGTCCTATATATATGTATATCTTTTGGGGGCGATGTTAGTGTGTTTGATTGCACTTTCGGAATGTGATATATATCTACTAGACTAGAACTTTAATAAAGTTTTTCAACAGCCCACCCCACCACCGAAAAACCCATTAATCACGTAACCCGCTCGTATAACAACAGAGCCATGATTGGAAATTAACGTGTTTGTGAATCTTACCAAGTAATTTGCTTATTAATTATAGAAGTTATTACAGTGGTTTGATTCTTTTACCCGTACTATGCCGATGACCAGGTCGGTATCTGATAATCAAAGATTTTAAACTAAAGAATCATGAGCTTACTATTAAGTTTCTGAACTGACTCTGTTCCTCATCAGGCTCATAGTATTAAGACTTTCAAGGACAGATAAACTTTATCATTTACCTTGTGGAAGACTTAGCCTCTGAATAAGCTTTAAAAAGTGAGAGCCCATTGGGAAGAAGATGTTTACGAGTGATCATTAAGAGTTAATAATTGTTATTACCTAAGTAACTCTGAGTTATTTTTTCTCAATTGGTCATACAGAGTACATATTACTGCAGGGATCGTCGAAGGGGTTCAAGAATGCTCTGTTTATAAAAAACTTAATTTACATTCCAAGTGCCCTCTCGTATATATGTTGCGTATCTCTGGGGAACACACAGAGATTTAGCGTTGTGTATATTGATTACAATTTTAGCTCAGAACTCATATATAGGAGGTGATGCTAAAATAATAATATAATGGAGCAAAAAATTCATCATTTTTTAATAATTTTGTAACCTTTCTTGTTGAAGAACTTCCAAGATCGGGGCTCCAGGAAAAAAATGCTGTGAGTGTTTACGAAGAGTACGCGCCTGGCAAATACGACTCCAAGTAGTATACATGTGCCACTTGAATTGGGTCCGTCTAATGAACATATATATATTGTCTATTCAATAGAGCAAGACCAAATTCAACAGTAAACAAAAAAAATGCTTGCCCTTTGTGGCTGTATTCCAGAAAGGGAAAGTGCGTGTTATTATATTTTAGTGTAAACAAGAAACCTAAAAAATATTTTTACACTACATACAGCAGCTGTATTCTTTAAACAACGTCTCATGGATAAAGTTCGAAAATTGTATCTCGGATATACATTGACTGTTGGGTGCGAATTAATAAGATTCTATTGATTATCTAGATGTAAAAGTATACAAAATTATAAGATAGATGAACTGGTTTTGTTTTCGTACCATCCCGGATCTATATATGGAGGTACGAATAGCAACCGACATCACCAAATTTTTAAAATTCCCTCTCCTCCTTGACCGAAACACAAAAAGCAGTCTGGACAACAACTGGTCATATTAATGCACTGAAAATGCCGCAGAGCATTGTTAAAACAACACTAGGTTACATTTACTAATTATTTATGCTTTGTAGATAATTAATCGGTGAGCCACCCCAAATTTGATATATCGACTGTATAATAACTTTTCAGAGCTCAAGTTTATTCTGAAGTCAAACCTTTGCCTTGAAGTCAAACATCAGTCAGAGGGAGGATTATATGAGTATAGTGTTGATATGGAGATTTGAGGATCTGTGTTCCAACGCGCCTCTTGCCAAAGATTACTAATAAACCGACAAAACTTCGGAAGATCATGGGCACAGGGATCGCCGGACACCAAGTGACAAGGTAGGGAACGAAGATACGCAGCGTTGTAGAGAATTAATGGCGAGGTTCATGATTAAACCAATCATAGATGCAGAGACTATTATGTTTCGAAACTAAATGCAAGCCACAGATAGTATCGGGCTGGACAATTAGTCCATATTGCCACTGAAGCCTACCAGTAAATTTCCGTTTTAAGATTCTCTATTGTTTATACATGCCGCAAATTGACTTATCGTATGTCGCGTTTGAAATCTCTTTATTCTTCTTGTAGTTCCGTTTCCCGACTCTTGTAATTTTTGTTCTACTGGATATAAATATAAAACCATTACCTTTAAGTAATATAAGAGTGATTTTAATGTTTACTCATTCCTATTATACTGGAGTACTCAATCATTCTCTTGCTCATAAAGTGTTGTCTATATAGAAAGCATCAAATAAATCTCTTTCACTTTTGAAAATTATAATACTTTGTATCTGTTTAATTGACATTAATTATATCAATTCAATTTGCTAGTTCATAGGTTCAGTATCAGTGTTTCATCTTAAAGAGAAAAACTTTCCAAGATGCAATTCTTCAAGCTAGCTTGGTTGGCTTTGTCATCATTGTCGAGTGTATCAGCTGCAACCACTTACGCAAATGTCACAACAACAATCAATCTTACATCATCTTCATCCTCGATTGCTTTAGCTGACGCTTCAGCATCTGACTCTATTGAATCCTCTTCATCTGCTACTCTTGACGCGGACGGTAATCCAGTCTTCACTATCGGTATTCCAGTCTCTTTAGGCCCATTTTATCAAATTGATCTTTTTTCAACTGCTGAATCCAGTTATACTTACGATACATCAGATATCACCGTTTCTTTAATTTCAGGAGGTTCCTCTTCATCTTTGAGTTATACAGATCTCGATTCTACAGCTAATGAAATTGATATCTCAGTTGAAACAACAGGTGAAGGTGGTGACCTTGTCCAATTTGTTGTCCATGGAATTAAGACAGAATCTTTAGATTCATTCCCAGCAACTTTTGTGATCTATCTTTATGAAAATGATTCGGCAAAGAAAGCTAAAAGAAAGATTGTTGAAATTGTTATCACCTTGAATGCTACACCAGCTTCCAGTTCAACTGCAACTAGCACATCTACAACTACTAATGCTACTGCTGGCGGATCTGGCACTGAAACCACCACCACCACAGCACTTGCTACTACCACAGCTTCTTCAACAAGCGTTGTTGTCACATCAACATTACCAAATGGTCAAACTACAGTCTACACTACAACTTCACCAATTTCTTCTGCTTCTTCAACCAGCGTTGTTGTCACATCAACATTACCAAATGGTCAAACTACAGTCTACACTACAACCTCACCAGTTTCTTCTGCTTCTTTAACCAGCGTTGTTGTCACATCAGCATTACCAAATGGTCAAACTACAGTCTACACTACAACTTCACCAATCGCTTCTGCTTCTTCAACCAGCGTTGTTGTCACATCAACATTACCAAATGGTCAAACTACAGTTTATACTACAGTTTGTCCAGTAAGTGCTTCTTCAAGTGCTTCTTCAACCAGCGTTGTCACATCAACATTAGCAAATGGTCAAACTACAGTTTATACCACGGTTTGTCCGGTGAGTGCTTCTTCAACCAGCCTTACTGTCACGTCAACATTAGCAAATGGTCAAACTACAGTTTATACTACGGTTTGTCCATTAAGCGAGACTGTTGTCGCCGCTGACACAACCACTACAATTACTGTCACAACTTGTTCCGAAGGTATCTGTTCTGGAAAAGCAGTTGCCACAGGTGTTACTGAAATCACCACCACAATTGGTGGAGCCGAAACCGTCTATACTACTTACTGTCCTCTCTCTACAACAAGCACATTAATTGTCACCGTTACTGAGAATGCCGCAGCCTCTCCTGCCACTGAAGCTGGTGCTACCGCCGCTACTGAAACCGGTGCTGCCGCGGCTACTAAAGCAGGTGCTACCGCTGCTACCACCGAAGCTGGTGCTGCCGCTACTACTACTGAAGCTGGTGCTGCCGCTACTACTACTACTGAAGCTGGTGCTGCCGCTGCTACTACTACTGAAGCTGGTGCTGCCGCTGCTACTACTACTGAAGCTGGTGCTGCCGCTGCTACTACTACTGAAGCTGGTGCTACTGCTACCACTGCCGCAGCAGCAGGTACCACTGAAGCCCCTGCTACTGAAGGAACCGGTGAAAGCACACTGGCTACCTCTGCTGCCAGCGGTTCAACAGCAGCTGCCGCTAGTGAATACTCTGCTGGTGGTGTAAGAGACTCTTCAGTTAAGACAGGTTCAATTGTTGCCGGTGTTTTCGCCATTTTCGTTGCCTTGGTTTGATCATAATAGCAAGTGTTAATTTTCCTCTTATCAATAGTTAATTCACCAATATCGATACCTCACAATACAGAACAATACACTACACGAGTAAGGTTCTTTCATTTATTTACCCTTAGCTCTACATTCGCAATATATCAAACTTTGCTTAATTCATTCTCATTTCCTTTCGATTTCAATATAAGGAATAGAAAACTCTATAAATGTTGGTCATTTCTTTGCCTATCTTATCGATTGACTTTGATTTACTCAGGCGTTTTTCTTATTACTTTGATACCTTCCCCTTTGATGGTCAGCTGCCGAATGAAAACTATCATACCACTTGTTTGATTTCAAAACAGGTGCAGTCAGCACTTTTTATTTTGTTTCATCTCTTGCTAATTTTTTCTTGCGTGTATAGGGTATTTATTATTTATTTTCTAACGAAACCATTGAAAAAACTCTAAAGTAGACGAATCAGCTTTATCAGTAAGAATTCTATACAAAGTTATGTATCAGAGGTATATAAGTATAAAATGGAACAAGTTGGGGAAGCAGACATATCTAACTTCCAAAGTTTGCTTTTTCTCATGTTTCAGATTTTTTTCTTGTGTTTCAAGTTCTAAGCATCTTATCTGTATACGCGCAAAGAGACCTAATGATAGGACATCTGGAGCCAAATCAGGCCATAACTTCAAAGCTTATTACTGATAACGCTATCAGTGCAGTAAACGTATAATTTCATCAATATATTATTGAACAGTGCATCTATATATTTATATTCTCCCATTTTCATATACGCATTTTTAATTTCCTCTGCGTTTATAAAAATGTGGGGATTAACGAATCGTATCTATCATTATAATTTGGAGTTAGGTTTAAAGGCAACCAATTTCCTTACCAACTCAGCAGCACCAAAACTCATTTCAAATCCAGATCCGCCAAAACCGTAACAGTTGATCACTTCAATATTCCTATCTTTACCATGATAGTAAAATTCTTTATCTAAACATACGCCGGTCTTTCTTGCAGGCCTTAAACCAACATTGAAATTCTTGATATTAAACTTGGCCTTACCAGTGTTACTATCAAAATCAAGCAATTCAGGGAAAAAACGGGCACCATTGGTAATCAAATTCTCTACTTCATCTTCATCGATATCGAAGGATGTGCTATTTATTTTCTTAGTTCCACCAATGATTACACCACCTGCCAATGGTCTAGGTATAACAAAACACCATGATCCATCTTTCAATTGGTAAGTTATCGACAAATCACTGTAGGCATCTTTGTTATTCAATGGTGGTTGAACCAATAGGGTTTGTCCTCTGATAGGATAACATAGCGGATCGTAATTATCACCGGAATCATTTCCAGAATACTGTAATCCCATTCCCGTACAGTTAACTATCTTATCAACATTGGGATACAAATCATTTATGTCACTAAGTGAATTCAATTTCGTATAATGAAACTTCACACCAAAATTCATCTCTAATTGTCTTTGTAAAAATTGTAGATATACTGGTGGATTGAGACACCAAGTCTTGTACTTTGCACCGAATGAAAATCCCTTAGGAAGTTCCTTTGGATCAATGACTTCAAAATCTTCAAGCTCTTCAGAATACCCTGGTGCTAAGTTGGTATATAGCTCATTAGGAGCTTCAATGTAATCTATTCCAGTCATAAATCTAATTGATGACTCTGGGAATTCAGCAGCCAGCTTCTTGAAATAACTATATGTGGCACGAGTCATCTTGAAATCCCTTTTTTCATAATCATTTTTACTAGGAAATGGACGGAAATGAGCACCTGCCCAAGATGAGGTGTATGCTGGATCCATAAGGGCTGGTTTACGACCACTGCTTGCTGAATCTTTGTTCGCAATTGGAATATGATCGGATATAATGGTCACTTTGTATTTTCCAGCTTTGCAAAGCTCATAGGCACATGATAAACCTATGACACCGGCTCCAACAACAATGACTTCTTCTACCATGATTGGAATGTTGTGATGATCATTTCGGCAAGAGGTAAGTGGAACTATCAGACGCAAGGAAAATCAATCAATCGCTATTGAAATGTGATTTGAATACAATTTGTTGATTGAGTCATTTTCTCCCTCGAGAAAATTGATAAATAATGAAACTTAGGTAATATATTTTATGAAATTTTATATACGATAACTTTTATATAGATTTTTATGTGGTCATGAGATATCATATGAATAAATACAAAATGAATGTAGGATGAAGAAGATGAATATTATAAGTTTACTTACTTAAACTCTAATATCCAAATCTGGTTTAGTTCTTGAGCTCAATCTCTTGGATTTTTTAGATACGTTTTTTCTTTCCTTTTCACCCATCTCAATAAGATTTCTATTCAAGTTATCCTTGTCTTTCAACTTATAAATTCTGACAATCCAGTTTTCACTTGTATATGCTTCTTCCAAAGCATCTAAAGTTATGGATTTGGCATGTTGAGGACTTAATCTTTGTTGTCTAACCCTATCTACAACATCACCTCTTGGGAACATTTCACCAAATCTGTAGAAACAGAGTTTATACATCAATGATTCTTTCATGGTATCACTTGCCAAATCATCAACTCTAAATTCTCCTCGTTCAGTAAAGAAATCTCTCTCCGAGACGTCTTCGGGCCATAGGCCTTCAGAAATTCTTACCATCCATAAGAATTTATTGATGTCATCACCGCTGTATCCGATTAATCCACCGAAGATGACTAAGATGTAATCAGCACCCAACTCTCTCATCAAGACTTCAGATTTAGCCTCAGGAACACTCATGATTCTACCAACAGAAGCAATATGAGTATTATTCCAGGTGTTGTTATCGACAAAAGTGGTACGGTCTGCCATACCACCGATTTGATAACCATAATCCCACCAAGCCATGACAGTTGCGTCTTCAGCAGTGTTCATACGCATCCAATAGTATGCCTCTCTGAAATCATCAATCAGTAACTGGGAACCATCCGGGTTACGTGATGCTAAGACGACGGATGGTGATGAGTATGCATTTGAAGTAACCCATGTACAATGTTGAACAAAGAACCAGAGATAGAAATAAAAGGTAAGTGCAACAACCATTCTGGAAATAGCAGAATAGACGGAAGATGATTTAAGTTGACTTGAAGAAGATTTCTCTTTTGTACTGTACCAGTTAACGATGATATCTTTGAAATCTAAATAAACATTGAATAACTTGCCCATTGTGATACCAGCACAGATACAAACAACTGGTGCTAAAGTCAACATCAATCTGACCATAACACCGGCAAAGTAACTGGCAAGAACAGAGTAAATAACAATAAAAACAGCTTCGTTTGATAATTCTTGGAAACAGAAGTAGACACCGACTGGGAATAACCAAATCATGAAGTTCAAATCAAAGTAGAAAGCAGCCCATGGAGTAGGTTGATGTTCTGAAACTGATGCGATGATTGGAATATGAATTTTAGCATATGAGGTATCCCAAAGTGAATAAAATCTACCAGTCCATGGAGCAATTAAACCAAACTTGGTAGCCAAGATCAGTACGGAAAGTCCAAGGGCAAGAATTAAACCACCAGCAACGATAACTAATTTTCTAAAGGATTTTTCGTTCAAAACATCCTTCAAGTAATTGAATAAAAGGACTATTTGTAATAAACCAAAGACACCTAATGAGGCCATATGATCATTTGATCTAATAGGTAAAAATCCAACGAATGGAATTTGCATGGACATCAAAGTACCTAAAGCATACCAAGTACAATAACTTGTATAAATCTTATAATTAAATCTTCCCATCAACAAAAGAACAAATACGTGTAGTGGAATCATATTAGTGATGAAAACGTAACCACCCCAAGCACTTACCATGTAAAAGTATGAAAGTGAAGTTAAGACAGCATAAAAGACGGAACCTAAATTAATAGATTTGATCCAAAATAAGAAAGTGACAAGAAGTAATGTAATAGCAATTGCTTCATTATCATATGAACCTGCAACAGATCTTGAGATATAACCTGGTGTAATACCCATAAAAATAGCACTAAACAAAGCTCCAGTTTTCTTATAACTTGTAAGACGATTACCAGATGCCTTTGTGATCTCCAAGGTTAAGAGATACATGGCAATTGAGGTCAAAGAACTGAATGCTGGTGCCAATAGAACACAAATGTTTCTGATATCTAAAGGTATTCCAATACTCTTCATGACATAATGGATCAAAGATGAAGTGACCATTAAACCTGGATATAATGTACCACCAGTGACTCTACCTAATGGATACCAAGTCTTGTCATCAAACCAATTCAAAAAATCATAAAGGCCGTTATTGACAAGATATTTGGTGGCTCTATAGTTGAACCAAGGATCGAATTCATGGATAATACTTTCGAATCTAATAACAGAGAAAAGTCTCGATGATATCGCAGCAATGGAAATTGAGATGAAGATAGAGATCAGAAGAAGTAACTTTATCAATCTCAATGCCTTATTAGAGGCGCTAATATAGCCCTCGCTATCTAATGATATAAACATAGCTGGGAGACAATGAGATATATTCCTATTTGTAAGAATCAAATGGGCCGGGGGACAATGACATAACTGGACATTTCTGAAATATGAAATATATACATGAATGCCAAACGTGTTACCACGCATTTTCCGACTGGACGATAGTCGCTGAGAAAAGCTAACACGTCGATAGACTGTGGCTGGTTGAGGCGGGCAATGTGATTGAGCGAGCGTGCGATATGGTTTGGTATATATCTGAGCGATAACTGAGTGAGTATCTCTGAGTTGTAACATTGAATTAGTTCCGCTTGACTGAAATTGATTAAGTTGAATTTGGGTTTGGTATAGCGAAGTTGCACGTCAACCACTGTTCTATCATCTCTTATTTATTCCAACATGGCTTCCACTTCCAGGGTGTCGGAAAAATCGCTCAGTCTGCAGCCCATGAATAGCAACAATTACACAGCTGCTCAGGATGGTGTTCAGTCTTTAACAAATATTCATAGCCCTCATAATGATAATAACGAAAGTGATAATGCTATTTCTCCTAAGAATGATACTGACAATCAGCCGGTAGGTGTCTGCAGTGTAGAGACAGGGAACAGCCATACCCAGCAGAGCATTATTAGCAATGGTGAGCACGGTAATAACAGTAGCAATAGTAATAGTGAAATTCATATCCGAGTGAACAGTAATATCCAGGGTGATAATTCAGTCAGTGATACTGCAGCAGATTTATCGAAGATTTCATTGAATTCCAATAGACTGCCCAGAGGTAGCAATTCACCTTTGAACAACTCCGTTCCCAGACAAGGTATCCAAATGCATCAACAATTTCAAGATTACCCACCTATTCCAATTCAAAGGTTTTCTCCAAATAATAATTCACAAAGCAATACAGTACTACAAAACTCTCCCAACTCACCAAAGCTGATGAGCAGTTTGACTAATTCATATTCTACGAGACTCAACTCACCAACGATACCCTTTGAGGATAAGATTTCAAGTGGTAGTGGCAATAATATACAGGTAAAAAGAAACAAGTCACCTTTCAGAGACTCTTCAAATGGTTATGTAAAACAAATCAAGACACAGAGGAGGCCTTTATATACACCAGCTGTATTAAGAGTGACAGAAAACAACACTTCTACTTCATTGCCCTTGAATTCAGATTCGACTAATGGAACTGATTCACTTGGTTCGAGAGAGGTTGACGGAAGCCCCCCGCCAAGTTTCAATACCAATATTCCACCAAATAGGCCCAAATTGACTTACAGAAACTCATCATCTTCTTCCGTGAGGTCTAACAGCTCTTCAGTAGTGGAATATGCAAGTGATTATTTCAATGCATTTGCAAGTAAGTTTCTCAATACCCCAGACTCAAATCCTGAAACCAAAAGCGGTCCAACAAGATCACATTGGAAAAGCAATAATTCAAGATTTTCATGTGCTAATTGTAACAGAATATTCAACTATTTATCTGTGACTAGAAGAAGACATCATTGTAGGTACTGTGGTGAGATTTTCTGCAGTGATTGTTTGAATAATTTCGTATACTTGAACAAGGATGCTGAATTCGTTATGATAGGAGGAAACACAGAGGAGGAGGAAAGCAAAGATTTTGATAATAACAATAATAATACTGAGGACAAGTTTTTAAGCAAATCATGTCACAATTGTTTTTTGAAATACGAAGAATTTTTGAAAAGAAACTCGCAAGATATAATAGATGCCAACGATGCAGCGGCAGGTAATGGGTCAAATAAGGATAATGATAAGAATAAAGATAAAAACAACTCAAATAAGAATGCTAATCCAGCAAACACAGCTAACATCCCAATTGACTGGGACTGGAGCTCATTCTGATGAAGTCGTATATATAGATAGCTAGATAAATTTCTCTCATATAAATTAATTTGAAATACTATTTCTAACAAGCAAAGTAATTCGCATGGAATTTAGGGCAATGCACTATACAGAGACAACTAAACCTTATGGTAGAGATTATGTGAATTTATGTATACACAGTGCTCAACAGCAAGATACCTAAGATTGCCCACTAACAGTTTTTTTTCATGAGTGATAACTACTGTTTCTACGTAAGAATCTGTAGTTGCACTTCTTCAATCGGGTACTAACCTAAATCTTTTCCGGATTGTTGAGTTACACTATAAAATATCTGTCACGTAATAAGAGATATCAAATTTCCTAGAATAGAAGGCTTTCATAAAAACCGCGCACATGATAACAATAAGATAAAATGGGCAGGTACACAGATTTCAATGTAGCTTTACATATATATCTATCAATCATATGTCATTCAATTGATGCATTTCCATTGCTGAACAAATGTCGCCTGTAGTTGGATGGGTTCATTTTAGCCTTCGATTAGTAATACTGACAGCTATTGCTTTCAAATCCATTAAAGATAGATCCCTGACCAATTCGGGAATAATAACAGCTGTTATCACAGGTCTGATTCACTCTGTTCCAAAATCATGGATGTACTTAACTCTACTACTTGAGTTCTTCATATTGGGAAACAAAGCCACAAAGTTCAAGCATAATCAAAAGACAAAATTGACTCAATCGGTAAGCAATCCAGACAAAAGTGGGGGAAGCACTGACACGTCAAGAAATCACATTCAGGTACTGGCAAATAGTCTGACTGCATCGTTATCAATTTTCTTTTACATATTATTCAGGAATTTCAAACATGCGGAAAGATTATGCCAAGTTAGCGTCATTGTACATTATTGCTGTGTAACTGCCGATACTTGGTCAAGTGAAATTGGTATCTTATCAAATTCAGATCCCATTCTACTGTCTTTGAATCCGAGAAAGATATTCAAAACTGTTCCAAGGGGAACGAACGGTGGTATCTCAAAGCTAGGATTGGTAGCAGCTACTGCTGGAAGTTTCATAATGAGTTTGTCTTCATGTTTGGTCTTATCTTTGCCAACTTTCTCAAGTTATGTCTTCCATTGTGTATTTTTTACGATATCTGGATTTATAGGCTCATTAGTAGACTCCCTATTAGGATCTTATTTCCAGGCTTCATATGTAGATACTAAGAGTTCAAAGATTGTTGAGGTCAATGGTGGCTTCAAAATGTTGAATTCTGAGAAGGTAAACTCCCCTGTCCAGATAGTGAATGGATCTGATATTCTTGATAACAACCAAGTAAACCTTTTCATGTCTATAATAACCACATGCATATCTGTTTTGATATATATTATTCTATTTATTTAATTAACTTGATTTTAAGATCAAAACTTATCCAATTTTATAAATCCCAACTTTACCAAATAGCTCTAGATCCCCATGAATCATATTGTACCCAAAATATGGCATTCCAACAGCCATATACTTTACCCTAGAAAATTCAAATAATTGCATTGAATGCCCAAACTTGGTATAACCTTGATTTGAATTTTCATTCAAAAGAACATTTTCCTCGTTCAAATAAGTCAACCTCTTAAACTTAGAAGTATCATCCTTCTGCTTTTCTTTCACCAGAACATCGTCAATATCTATCTTGAATATTACACCCTTTCCACTAAGATTTGTTGCTGAAGCATATACGGTACCTTCATTTACTATAGCGTTTTCTCCCAAGTTGACGATATTATCATCATAATTTAAAGTCGTATCAGATACTATTTCCGTGGCAAAATCAATCACAGACCCGTAAACTTTGAACACATAGATAGATCCACACATCACACAACTTTCCAATGTCTTGGCTTTTGCGGATATAGCCAGCCATTCTTGAAAGTTATCTAGTTTTCCAGTTAAGATAAAACTGTACCCAAATAATCCCGTTTCCTTTGATTTCAATCTGTTTGGTCTTTCTTTTTCATCTTTTGCACCAATGATTTCACCCGTATGAGCAATTCTGTATAAAAATTCTCCACTGAATTTGTTGAAAACTAGAACAGATCCAAGAGCATTAACACTAATAAAAATTAGCTTATCAGTAGTCGAAATTGTTTTACCAAATTGTTCGAACTGTTTATCAAAGTGATAGATTGATGGCAAAAAATATTCCATAACAATAAGCTCCCTAAGCTGTATGACATTGACTTCAAACGAGGTTTGCTGTTTAAGACCACTTGTGTTAGGGAAATAACCTCCCAAATACTTCAAAAGACGGCTTCCACTAAGGACTATAACCTGACCTTGTTGAGCATCTCTCTTTCCATCACAAAATTGTGAGCCTATTATTAAATCATTATATCCATCTTGATCAATATCGTCAACATAAAAGCTTAGACCGATTTCTTTTGTACCCGGACTTCCAATAGCGGTAACACTTTCAAAATCTTTTATGATTGAAATCAGTTTTCCTTCTATATACAACATAATTTCAGACTTTCCAGGCTTATTGATCACAACAATAGTCAGAGATTCAGGATCATCAGTCAATTTCCACTCTACAATTCGGTTACCAAATCTATCTGGATACATAACATTGGTATAACCACTAATCTCATCGACATTTAGCTTGAATGTCATTACTTGATCCGAATCAGAACCTCCTAGAATATCCTTGATAGGTACCATATACACAGAGCCAGATATTTCTTCAGTTTCTGCCCCTACGGCCAAATATAATTCATCATTGATGTAAGTCGAAAGTATGCTTGATCCAAACCTTGAATTGGTAACATAAGAAGTTATGAATGAACTATCTTGATTTTTTGAGGTGACACTTAAGTTTGTTTCATTATTGATATTGCCCGCAATTGAGGAAGAAGAGGAACTTGGCTTGAAATTATGTTCGTGATAAACTGAGCAAAGTTCCCAAGGATTTTCATTGACCTCACCGTACTCAAACCACCTATTAAAATTATCTAGACATATTTGAATAGTACTTTCCATTTCATTCAATCCACCAAGGTAATAATCATCTAACAAATCATCTAGAAGTGGGGACTGGGTAATGTAGTAAGATGAAAGTCCCCTTTCTGATGATATTTCTGCTTTCAATGCACTGTAACCTGTTAGCATACAAAACTCCAAGTTTCTCCTATTTATAGTTTCATATCCCATAAAATTATAAATTTCAACAAGATCATCACTCGGAATATCCCATTCTGAGCTCAAATACTGTAATACACTATCCCTAGATTCTGTATCGGAATTCTTCAGTAGTTTAGAAAAGATCAAAAAGTCAGAAGCCATATCCAGAAATGAATGTGCCGATCCCGTGGATCCATCGAATTCCATTTGGGCTAACATCGGTAAAAGGCCCTGCTTGAGGTACAATGAATGCCAACTGATGTCCGACACTTGATGGAAAAATACGCCATAGAGGAAAGCTTTCAGCTTTTCAGCATCTTTGGATTGTTGTTCGTCTTTGTCAACTGAAGTGTTCTTTCGCAACAAACCATATTTTCTATTATAATATTGAACAGCATAGCTAAGAAATGGAGGCCAATGAGCTTCTTCACTGGTATCATGAAGTCCAAGACAATTGTAGAAGCAATCCGGGTGGAATGACCCTGCTAAAAGGGCACCTATATGAGTATTTGATCTAATGTCATCTGGCAAAAAGGGTCTGAGCCTTGTTGCAATTGCAAGATGAGTGGCTACCCCTGCCGTGTACGCTCTCGAGACAAACAAGAGTGTAAGGACTATACTAATGCGTATTATCTCCGTCACCCTCATCATGCTTTGAAAATGCGATGCAGTTATATATTAGGCTAGAAAGCAACACTTCTAGTCTTCTTATGGTTACCCTTAGTTCCAAATAGTTGATGGTATTGTTTAAGTATCGAAGTCTTACGCAGACGTTAATCATCAATTCATGAGCCCCACAGTCCACGTGATGTTATCGCTAGCAAGCAATAAAATTTATGTAAACAAAAAAGTGCTTATCTCACTTGCTTGTTATATAGACACATCTCTTATTCAGGATATTTTCAATCAAACAATTTCGGAGATGCACAAAATATAATCAAAAATGGGGGAAGTGCCGAATTGGATAACTTTAGTATGCTTTTTCACCACATCTTTTTCTATAGTGTTGGCTTTATATGGCATAGTGTTGCATATATTTAATTACAGAAAACCTTTCGAACAAAGATTGATAGTAAGAATACTGCTATTGGTTCCACTATTTGCAATCACATGTTATGTAACACTGATTGATCAGTACTGGGGAGAGATCATCACTCCAGTTAGGGAGATTTATGAGGCATTTGTCATTTATTGTTTCTATAAACTTCTTATCATTATGCTCAAGGGTGAGCGACATGTGATGCACATGACAAACAATAGAGAACCAGTCAATCATCCATTTCCTATGAGCTTACTCTCTGCTCCCATTGATATAAGTAATCCAAGGGACTTTCTGAACATCAAGAGACTTATATTGCAATACGTGTGGATGAAGCCCCTGTTATTTCTGATTATGATAGGCTCGAAAGCCTTCGGAGTATATGATACTGCTGACGTTTCAGTTTCAAGTATATATTTGTGGTGTGGAATAATGTATAATATTTCCATCAGTTTGTCTTTATATGCATTAGCTATGTTTTGGAAATGTTTATATTCAGATTTGTCCCCATTCAATCCATGGGGGAAATTTTTGTGTGTCAAAATGATTATTTTTGCATCCTATTGGCAGGGTTTGTTTATCGGGATTTTGAGTTTCTTCGGTGTATTTGCTGATAAAATTTCTGACGGAGAGTCCAGCCCAAATGACTATGATGTCGGATTAGCTATACAGAGTGCACTATTATGTGTTGAAATGATTGGATTTGCCATTTTTCACTCTATTTCATTTCCCTATACCGATTTTACATCAGACAAACTATTCGGATCTGCCAGGGTCATGTCATTCTATGCCTTGAGAGACTGGATCTCAATAGGTGATCTGATTTACGACCTGAAAATAACTACGCTTTACGGCGATACGTATAATTTCCGTAATTTCGAGTCGATGCACTATGAGTTTGATACAGCCACAAATACTGACGCCAATGTGAGACAACTTCCTATTACTCCTTCGCCTACTTCCACATTGAATAAAAAAATATATCAAGGACTGAGAATTAGCGATGGAGGTCACAAGAAATATTGGATTCCCGAATTGCATAATAAGTCGAGGTCGTCAAGTGTTCATAGTTCCACCACTGATAAAACACCATTATTGGGTAACAATGGTGGACGTTTGTCTATAGATTATGGGAATGGGAAGTATATAGATGAAGAGGAAGGGTTTGAAGAGTATGGAACTCCAGCTTTTCGAAGAGATGAAAAATTGTATGCCTATGTCAAAAAAAAATACATAAGTGATGATGAGATACATTATCCAGTTGAATATGATTACAAGGATATAGAGTTCAGCAAAAAGATACAAAACATGAGATTGGCAACAAATAAAAATGTGGGAAGTAGTTCTCACAGTGGGCATAACTTGGTGTAAATAGATATTTATAAATAAATCTATATTCGAACGCAGTACCTGATAAAGTAACACGACATTCGCTGTTGTAGCACCGCAAAGCTGTCAAATTTCCCTGTCTGAGTGACGCGCGTTGCTCTGGGGAAATGGCCAGAGTTGGTGACCTCATTCCCTGTGGAGCAAGAGGAGATGAGAGAAGCTACTCAGCAATCTCTCACTGATCTTCTTGCCCTGGATATCAAAATATTCTGAAGATTATACGCTACTACATTGAAACTCCAATCAATCGATAAAGCTAGATTGAAAGCAAGTCATCCTTCCATTTTACCCTGAAGCTAATTGCGTGCACTGCTTAAATTAGAGGGAGCAATACTTGTGGGCTCATCAAATCATCATAATATATATTCATATCACCATATACAAGATATATATATATAATACCAAACCTTAATACTGAGATATTCCCCTCTTCAAAATCAACAATCTACATCCATCCATAACCTGTTATATTTGTTAAACAGACGTCTCGATATTTGAGCAATCATGTCATTTCCCCCAAAGACATCACCCCAACTTGATGCTACATCAACAACAAGTACTTTTGAACCAACATTCAAAGTAATTCATCGTAGAAAAAGCAGTAATGAAAATCAGCAGTCACCTAACACTGAGACATCATCAGATTCTATTTTCAATAATAATAATAAAAGATCACTACCTACAACAAGATTTGACATGAGCATTGACCAACAAATATCCCCCAGATTAAATGCAGTTCAATTATCATCTGATTTCAGACATCTGGTACCAAACAGATCCCCGTCTGTGTCTGACAATAATTTTAATCTGGGTCAAGTAGACTCAAATTTGGCAAGCAATAATTCAATCTCCACAATTATGTCCCCTTCAAGTCCAAGATCAAGTATCTATGTCCCACATGCGAATAACGTCCAATACAACCCACATTCTTCAAATTCTTCGTCTTCATCTCAGAATGTAGTTAATCCCGAAAACGTGATAGACATAATGGAGAAGGAACAAGAAGGAATAGTCTTAAGATTAATGAAGGAAATTCAAGCATTGAATGAAGAAAACAAGCAATTAAAACAACAATTGGCAAAATATGCTCCCAACAGTAGCTTGCTAAATTCGGGGTCAACTTCCAATAACTCATCCATAACACCTGCATCATTTGGAGGGGGTTTGAACTCAAGGCATGGATCGATATCTTCCAATTCATCCTCAATTAGTAGATCATCTTCTCAAAGAAGATCAACTATTGGTGGCGCCGTAGCTGGGAATTTGCTTCTAAATAGTCAGAGAAGTCTGCCTTCACATAATTCTTTAGGACTGGGTTTCAGTAATTATTCATTGAATCAAAGTTACGTATTTCCTCCAAATGCTTCTCAGCAACATTCACAATCTCAAGCTCCGCAAGTAATTCCACAACCAGCTCCACACCAACAACAACAACAACAACAGCAACAACCACAACAACATCGAGAAGGATCAGCCGACAACGAATCTCCTGAATCGAATAGAGTAAAGAGGAAAATGGGAAGTTTTTGTCCTACAAGTATTACCAGTCTGGATACCTCCCAAAATCGTGACTCTGATACTTCTGTTGATTTTGGCAATTACTCGTTTTCTTCTGAGTCTATACCACCTAGTTAAGTTTACACCTTAAACTAGAGGTTGATCCAATCAATACTTTCTTGTTGAGCGTATATATCCTTTCTAATTGTATATCCATATATAGTTAATAGATTGAGATCCTACAGAGCATATAAGTACTAGGTTAAATTATTAGTAAAAAAAAACCAAAAAAAAACACACACACACATAGTAATATCCAAATTGGGAAATTAGGTGCATATAATAACACAAACTTTACCAATATTTGTTTTGTTTGTTTTCCTTGATTGTTCTTTTGTTTTAATATTATCTTTTCTTATTTTAAGTTCACTTAACAATTCTTATAGAAAATATAGAACGAATTGTTGACATCTCAAAAGGTACCAAGTATAAATTATTAGAAATGGTAGTGTATTCCAAAATTGGGTTCCCTAAATCTTGTGGTCTTGTTTTAATTTTATTGTCAAATATCCTTCTTTCTCAAGTGTCAGCCAACAAAAATGACTTGCCAATGCAACAAAACGTGAACGTAGATCCACATTTCTCTAACGTTTACCAGCAACAACAACTTCACTTGACTGAGGGAAAATCCCCAATGTTTGTGAATTTAGAATCTCGTTCTACAACACCAATTGATCCCAAAGATAGAGAATTAACAGCTGATCAATTGACATCTTTTAATGTATCAATGCAAGCCAAGCTAGCTGTTCCCAAATGGCTAACTGCATTCACTGGTATTAAAGAATGGCCAGGTGCTAACCCCCCTTATATACCATTAGATTTTATTGACTTTAACAAGATCCCAAACATCCCACCTTATATTCCGGGCAGAGAATGTCCTCAAGATAGATCTTCATGTTCTTTTGATTGTTTCAAATGTGTTAGTTTCGATGATGTTTATTCGTGTCCTGTTTTATCCCAAACTTTTGATGACGGTCCTTCCAAGGATACTCCCAAGTTGTTAGAGCATTTGAAATCCAAAAGTACGTTTTTTACGTTAGGAATTAATGTTGTCAGATATCCCGAGACTTATCGTGATGCAATGAGAAGAGGTCATCTTATGGCTTCTCATACTTGGTCACATAAACCTCTACCAAGCTTGTCTAATGAAGAGATTATTGCACAATTGCAATGGTCAATTTGGGCAATGAATGCTACAGGCCATCATATACCAAAATGGTATAGACCTCCATATGGAGCCATTGATGACAGAGTTCGTACAATTTCAAGAATGTTCGGATTACAAGCTGTCTTATGGGACTTCGATACTTTTGATTGGAAATTGGAAACTAAACCACCAGGTAATACAAAGGGAGGTATCTATGAGGATGTTAAATTCTGGAAAAGTAGACGTATTGGTGGTTTGATCCTAGAGCATGACGCTTTCTATTCAACCGTTGACACAGGTAGAGGCATTAACGATATTATTGGCCCACATCAAATGACGGTATCTCAATGTGTCAACAGTTTCGATTACGTCAAAGTCTTTAAACCTTTGTAACTACATCTTTCAAATCTTTGAAGTTATATTATTCTAATTATTTGAGTATATAGATATATAAAAATTTGTATCAGTTTATTTTTTCCTTTTTTTGGTTCATGATATTTACAAGCACGCATGCTTGCTCAGGTATGCAACAAGTCATCACCTGCAGTCATATCTATAATTCTAAAAACGTACAACGCCATTAATGTTATGATCGACATACTTCTTGTAATAAGGTTTGGACAGATCCAGATCTCCCAATTGATCGAATGTGGCGGAGAGTAAAGTATAAGTTGCAAATAAAATACGAACTATTCAGATCTCTATTTGTTTCCAGGAACAGATAACTCATTTTCCCAGGTCAAGTTGAATCTACCTTCTGGGATAACGTAATTATCAACAGCTTTCAGTACTTCTTCTGGAGTGCTGGCAACAACCAGAATATCTGAATTTTTCTTTGAAATAAATCCGCTTTCAACAGCATTGTTTAAGAATTTGATAAAGTCATCATAAAACCCATCCGCATTGAAGAGAACAATTGGCTTCTTATGAATACCCAATTGTGACCAAGTTGTGATTTCCATGATTTCTTCTAAAGTACCATATCCACCTGGCATGGCAACGAAGGCATCAGCTTCAGTGCTCATCAATCTCTTTCTAGTATGCATGTCCTTGACAACAGTAGTTTTACCATATGAACCATCGTCAGGTATTGGAGTAGCACCTTTGTGATTATCAACTGATTCTTGAATCTTCTTATTGAAATCTTCCGCATCATCAACACGCTCTTTAGATACTAAAGCATCGGGGATGACACCGTGGACATAACCTCCGTTACTAGCAACACTCTTGGCAATAACACCCATAAGACCAGTGGTACCACCACCATAAACTAAGCCATAACTCTTGGAAGCCATGAGTTTACCTAATGTTTCAGAGTATTCTTGAAACTTTGGTGTATTTCCGTAGGATGAACCACAGAAAACACAGATCGTCTTTACTTTATCAGGAACCATTTTTTGTTTGTACGTCTATAATTATTCTTTTCAACCTAAAATTTAAACCGCGTGTATAATCTATCAGATAATAAGGTCGATAATATTCAAGTAATATCGAAATTAATGGTTAATAAACATCCAGTAGGGTTAATGACTAACTTATATAGACAGATAGATCTTTAGCCTTCCAACCTCCGCTTGACATCTCCGATGGATGCTGCCGCGATATCTCGGGTTCTTAATTCGTAACAGCCGCGGGTCTACCGAGGATACGTATATATATCAAGAGATTCAGTTTTTATTACATTATTTTACATAACTATTCACCGATTAAAGCAATTGAGCTTTCTCTTTGTGTAAATAATCCTGAAGATTTCGCTCCAAACCCACGGCGAATGTCATTCCTAATACGACCTCCCAATTTCCATTCGGATTCGTGAAATTCTCGATCTCATTATCAAATATCGTTATCCAACCTAGTTTAAAATCACTTGGCGAATCATCTTTGGAATGTTTGTGGAACAGACCATCCTTAGCGGTGTAATAATTACTGGAGAAATTATAGTCAGAGTGACTGTGGGATACACCACTTGCAGGGTGTCCCTTTTTTGAAAGGTTTCCACTGCCTATTTTCTCAGCTTCTACAGTGTCATCTGTCTCAAAATCTCCAACATCATCGTCATCTTCATCTTGATACGTTTCCTCGGTCACACCGACAGGGTTCGAAAACCTATTGTTTAGCTTCAAATGCTTCATATTATAAGACAATTTGTTCATCACATCTCTCTTACATGGGCGAAAAAACGAAATCAAACCATCATACCAAAATGAAGCTCTTCTTCTAGTATTATCTTTAAATAGATATATGGAATGATCGCCTAAAGGAGTCACCATATTTTCATCCGCACTGTTCATCAGTTTGGAAAGTGTGTTCCCCTTATTTAAGAGTGATCCTGCCTGGCAACGGCCCCAATTTGGGTGATTTATCGCATACTTTGTGTCATCATCAAACATAATCTCCGAGTTTCTCAACCATTTTGAGCGAGATTGATCCTTCTCAGCAGCCACAATACTTTTTGAGGACCTTTGCGGTATAGACTTGAATACTTTCAATTGTGGTACTGAACTGGTAGATAGATATTGGCTGACTACCCCAGATATAGTGACCCGACCAGATTGGTCCCTGAAAACAGTAAATGATTCAATATTTCCATTAGCCTCGCTGTTATCTATGCTATCAAACGTCTGTCTAATAAACGTTAAGGTGTATTGATTTTTTCCCTGAGAATTATATACTACAGTATATGATGGTGCTTTCCTTATATATTTGTGTCTTTCATCTGGGTTAGTTGTGATATAGAACTGATATAATCCTGTTTTCAATATATGATATTTCCAGAAATTTTGATCTTGGTGGATTTTTTTGATGAAAGCTACTTCACTTGATTCGAATTGCCCTTGTTGTGTATTCCTGTTCGCCGAAGCCAGCTCTGATCTTACACTCAACATTTTTTGGTTCAGATTCGCAGAGTAGATAATAAAAATATCCCTCAAGTTCCCCCAGTGTACTGATTTGGGCCGATGTCAGCCATTTAGATAAATGATACATACCAAATGTAAGCCTGCGACGATTGACCTCATAAAGCCAGCACACCTTTCGCAATCTCGCAATTACGCGATCAGTAGCGATCGCTAGCGACCGAGTTTTAAAATCCCGTGATGTCGCTGAAGAAGGAAACTGTTCAAGCATGGCTCATTGGCTGCATTGCCAGAGAACGAATAAGTACCGTCCTGTGCTAGCCAACGCGTCACATGAAATTCTATCACTTAGGGGTCCGCAATGTCAAGTAGTAGCCAAGAAAATCAAACAGGCAGTATCCTTCCGTTAGGTTTGTATATTCAAATTCTTATTTGAGTGCTTCATTTCCAATTGGAAAAACAAATATGTACGTGTACCCAAAAATTGAAAAATTGAAATTCTCTTCGGTCTACGTATATACATATGTACCGCTGCTCTCAATTACATCGACTCTTTGCAGTAATACCTGTTGTTTGTTACCTGTACGAGACCCTGTGTTAATGCACTTATCCAAAGAATGTAAATTACAATTATCAGTAAAAGGAGATTAAGTTCCCAAATAAAAAGGGGAACATATGTACATCGCATTCCCCTTTTAAAGGTATAACTAATAAAATTAGTAATAATGAATCCGCCAGTTTTAGCATTATTATTTTTAAAGGTTTTTTGTTCCCCTACTTGAGCGACTCACATTAAACGCACAAATCGAGATTAAACTCAGAAAAAACGATTGAACCTTAATTAACAGGAAAGGCTTAGATAATGTCTTACTTACAAATTATTAATTTTCTCCTTATTATTTACTAGGTGTTCATTTCTCTCACAATTTGTGCATAAGCCGAAGAAACTACTTAAATAATTTTTTAAATATTAAAAATATAAATGTATGTATGCCTCAAGCAATATAAATCGATATAGACTGTTTTTAGGTCGCCTTGGAAGAAGGCAAGTTGTGCAAAATTAGTAATGTAGTACTAGATGTTTGTGGTGTGTATGCACCTAAATGTGTGACATTACATTGCTCGGTAAGAAAAACAATTCAAATGAATTTCTCACGCCCAACACTACCGTTTGGCATCGCAAACTTAAATAGTAAGTAAATAGTAAATAACTAGTAAATGAATAGTAAATATAACAAATGCAATCCTGAACGGTGATGAGAACTGTAATTCACTTTTTCGTTAAGACGATAAACAAATCACATGTTTGGTTAGAGGACTGCATAGGATAACCAGTCAACGTATTACCAGGAAATTGTAGAGTATTGCCACGATTCAAATTTTTAATCTATTCTGCAAGTTACCCAGAAAATCTGCTTTTACTGTAACGCACTCTTTCAATATAAAATGTAAATCAAGGATAATTATTCAATTATAGTTTGCGACACATGACACGCATCAATAGTGTGAACATTGAGCTAGCAAATGAAAATCCCCACCACACTAACTTCACTGCATGTTCTATGGACCGATCTGCTAAAACTTAAGAACAGCGTGTTGATGACTTTGTGTGAGCGAAGAGGACGCATTATAAAATACATTCTCGTAAGCAGTTGAAACGATCCTATCTTGCGGTTCAGCATGTAAAGTAGAGTGCATTAGATTGCCTCATCTTTCGTAATACAACAGTATACCCGTGGAGTATGTTGATATAGACAGGGGGAAACCGAATGTAGTCCGAAAAGGTCACCCACTATTATCTCTATATGCTCGTGCCCAAGATTAATAGAGGTGCGTTTCTTTGTACGCCTACAATAAGCCCTTTGTCGCCGTCCACTAAAAGAAATTTAGCGCTAATCCTAGGCACTAGTTCTTGTGTCCCCCGAAATGCGGTTATTGTATTGGCGGCCAAATCACAAAGTAACAACTGCTACCGCACACTAAATACCCTATATATCAGTTTAAGTTACAAAGGTGTATCTTAAAAGTATGTAGGTATCTTCTCATTCACCATTGACAGATTAATGCAGCGAAGCAGGTTCACACATAAGACGCTAGTGTTGATCAACAAAAGGCAGTACACATATATTGGTTCTACTATATAAGTATCTTTATATTCCAGCTCATCATTGAGTTTCAGGCAAGGTTTGGCGCATAAACAATACAGTAATGACAGTAGTAAATATATTGCCCAGATGGGAGTAATTCACCGAAAAATTTCTTATTTTGATTAGCGTGCAATTTTTGGTCGATCTGCCTACGCTCCTTGCACGCTTTCTATTCCTGCGCACAGGTAATACTCAAGAGTGTCGATCAATAGATAGAATCTAAAACTTGGCCAATGAAAGTAATATCGAACTCCTCCTAATAAATCTTATCCTTCTTATACCCTATTTACACCCTCTCTAGTATTACATTTTCCTTCGTGGTGTGGGTTCAAAAACACGTACATACCCTATTTTGAAATCGGCTGTCGATTTTATTTCGTTACCTCTGTGGTCTGCGTTTTTTTCCTCCAATTCAACATTTTGTTACCCCTTTGTTTTCTTCAATTGCTCCAACTGATTATCAACTGGACTTAACATTTTGATTCTTTTGGACAATTGATTCACAAGCCAGTATCATCCTTTATCAATATCTTTATTAACTCCTTTTCTTGAAGCTAGAAGTTGGATTTTTTGCCTAGACTTACTTAAAACCCGATTGAATTGTTATTTTAATCATATAATTTAAGTCATAGTGCTTGATTGTTGTACTTGTTGATATATTATTTCTCCTAAACGAAGATCGTATATTGTTAACTTGTCATCATTCGACCTCATATTACGTTCAACACAGAAACGTCAAATTCAGGATACAAAATAATATTCACCGAAAACAGGAAGTATTTGGGTTTGATTGATAGTCTATTCATCAATTGCTTTATTTATTTGTTTTTTACTTATTTATTTATTTGTTTATCTATTTATTTGTTTGCTTGTCTCTTTGCTTTTGCTTTTACTTTGGGAAAACTTCAGGAATAACGAATTCTTATTTTATCACTACAAAAACAGTTGTTGCTACTTTGCTTATATATTCACCTTTTTTCACACCTTTTAGAAACAAAAGTGTGATTTGATTTGACTTGAATAATAAACTACTTATTATCAGTTCATTGTTCTATTAACTCGAATGAGGAAACTTGAGCAGTAGTCATTATAATTTTCAATGATATTGTATATTAATGAAAAAATATTCTAATTACAAAACAAGTCTTCGAACGACTAGAAGTCAAAGACGTGGACAAGGTAAACAAGAAATCGTTTTAAGTCCTGAAGTCCTGAATACTGATGATGATCAATCGTCATCGAACAATGATAACAAAGATGAATTGGAAAAGATTAAGTTTTCTGGAGTCAGTGGTTCAAATATGATTGGACAAGACATTGACAACCTGGAAAACAATCAACACAATTCAACATTTGCCAAAGAGAAGCCTTCCACATCAGTCAATAGACTGACGGATATTTTGAATCAAGAAGATGATGAAGATGATGCCAATAGGCAAATACATCGCCCATCTCTTTCACCAAAATCAACAGCACCAAATTTAGATGGGGACTTTGATGATACTTCAGAAGGTACAGGTAGACGATTATTGCTCAAACACGATGTGTCTTCTACAGATGATGCAGATGCAGATGCAGATGTGGATACAGATGGCGATGGTATCGACGACGGTACTCCAGTTCAAAATACAATAAGCCCGTCATCGTCAGAAGTACCCGAGAAGAAGAAGCGATTCAGAAGGTCTTATAATTGTGGACCCTGTAAGAAACAAAAGACCAAATGTGACATGAATATTCCATGTGGAAACTGTATCAAACACAGAAGAATTGATTTATGTCTTAAGAACCCAGCTAAACCCCCATCACCAGAGCAGTTAAGAACAAAGAAAATTAGGCAATGGAAGAGACAAGAAAAACTAAGAAGGGATAAAATCAACCATGAATATACATTCACACCTCCAAGACAACCTGGATCTCTCAACTATCCATTACATGTGCCTCATTCATTAAACGCATCTCCTCCCCAACCTCATCAACAGATGCCTTATCCTGGCCAACTAACGGTAATGCAACAACAACAACAGCCACCGCAAATGCAAATGGTTCAATACTATTCTCAACCATTGCCAATTGAACATCAAAATCCACAGCACTACGACGTGGCGAATCATCCATCACATGTATCACAAACTGTTCCAATTGGTTACTCATCTCTACAAGCAAATACTCAAGGAGGCCAAATTCCGCAATATGATCCTCAGCAACAAAATAAACATATCCCATTATTTTCTGGAATATACCAAGTGAGCTCAGTACCTAGTGTGACTCCAAATCCAAATCCAAATCCAAATCCAAACTCGGGGGTATCGTCCTATTTCCAACCACCACCACCACCACCACCACCACAACCGCAACAACAACAGCACCACCAACAACAACAACAACATCAACAACAACCACAACCACAACAACAGCATCTTCATCACCACCACCACCACCAACAACAACATCAACAGCACCAGCAGCACCCACAACAACAACAACAACAGCAACCACCGCCACTACCAGCTCAACAACGTCAGGGATACGGACAGCAATCACATGAATACTCTGCAACATACCCTTCCAGGCCTCCACATTTATCACATTCATCGTCATCTTCTTCCACGCTTTACAGACAGCATTATTCATCACAGTCGGGCTCAGATTCTTTGGCACAGATCACTCCATCTACATCTACATCTTCATCCTCTTCATCAGTTCTACAGGGGTATCCGCTTCAAACACCAACTTATACAGCACAACAACATTACCAATCGCAGCCGTCTAGTTCATTATCAGTTTCTTACAAATACCCTTATGCATCTTCAAGCTCTTCTTTACCACCATATTCAACACTAGCAGCAGGAGAAACAACAGCATCGACAGGAAATATAAGTTATAGAAGTACGCCAAGTTATTATTTTGATGCGAATGGACCACCACCACCTCCATCTTCACTACCGCAACGTCTGGCGCCAAATTCAATAACTTCGAATTATCCTAACACAACACGAGCCCCAAAATTACACTTACATCTTCCACTTCCACCAGACAATTCAAATCAGTATAAACAAACAGATAATTCAAATCAGTATAAACAACGATGAATGAACAAGATCGAACAAGTCACACCAACTATGCAAGATCATCGATAAATCATTTATGAAACTTTTGAACTTGATATTGAAGTCTCCATGATAACTTCCAAAGAACATCAACCTATTTTTCTTGCTAAGAAAAAACAAAAAGGATATTGACTTGCATAGTATTTGAAAAAGTAAGCAAGAAAAAAATATAGTGCCCAACCCTTTTCATTTAACAACGAATCTCTCTCCATAAAACAAATCTTGTATCAGGTATTTCAACATGAAAACCAATCACCACATGCCAATTGTATAATACCAACAACGTTCAGTTTGCTCAGAAAAGTTTCTAAACTAATGTTATTTTTTGATTACTGCTTTTATCGATAAAATGCTTTGGAATCATTGATAATAGTACATTATGTAGATTAGAGAATATGTATTAAAACCAATAATCAAACTTCTGAAGATTTCAAAATAAAAAATTGAAAACAAATCTCTTCTATGCTTAGTTACATTTTCTAGTAAAAATACACACTATTGTACAAATTTAATTATTCGTCATCTTCATGCCCTTTCCTTTTAGGTCTTTGATCCTGAAAAGCCTTGAAAATAAACGTTCTAGCAGGACGAGTTGATTGTTCCTTTGATGTATGTCCCATACCAGAGGTTAACTTGTGATAGTAGCCAGGATATGCATGCCATAATAATTTTCCAGATCTTTCAACTTGGAAATTGATAGCTTGACGAGCTAGGATTTTGATTGTCCATGAGTCATATGGCTCACCTTCAAATAATGAAATACCAATTCTATTATATTCACTTCTTTCTTCATCAGAATCTTCATTGTTGAATGAATAACCTGTTATATGCTTATGTGGATGTGAGAAACCGTTGAATTTTGCATTCGCATCAAGAGCTTGAAAAACCATCTGACAACTTTTGAAAAATCTAGTTAATAAATCTTGATGCTGCTTTATACTTCTTATAGTGTTACTCTCAGATGATCCCAAATGTGGAAAATTGAATAAAATCAAATTTATAAAATCATGTCCACTTAAAGCAAATCTATTCTTAAACTTATGTTTTGCAAATTTATTAGTCTGGAGACTTAGTGATCTCACTATATCTGTGGCATCTACACTATGTTCAACCTTTACTCCCAAATTTATTAATTCTTGGATATTCTCCTCTGCTGTTGTATACTTAGCTTTTAACTCATCCAGAGTGTCAAAGGAAGTAGCAATAAGATTCTTTGGCTTCAAGTATTCAGCTTTGATACAACTTAAAGCAAATGAAAAGTCACCTTCACCGATAAGCAAGACAACATCATCTTTCTTGAAAGGTATCTGGTAGGATGCAATGGGTGTATTTACATCGATCTCTTCCTTTTTAACCTCATCAGTACCAGTACCATCCTCAGATCCTTTACCAATGACTTGCTCACCTTTCTGTCCTTTTCTTTTTGGTTGATTGGCTTTTTTTATCTTTGATTCTTGAAGCTTTAATTTTTCTTCTTCCTTCTTCCTTTCAAGAGCATCTGCTTTCGTTTGTTCAAGATGTCTAGATAAAATGGTTTTCAAACCACTAGACTTCTTCCCATGATACTTTTTCGTCTTCAGTTTAGGCATTTTTGTGGAGAATGTTTGAATAATTTGTGAAATGAATCTTATTCTTCTTGTCTTCCTCAATCATAAATATGTATATATATAAGCTTTTTTCATGGCATAAAAAAATTTCCCGAATCAGAAGACATTAGTATCGTGCGGCGCAGAATTTATTTACAAGAACTTGAAAATCCAATATATTCGTTATATAATCATTTAAAACCCCATTAAGAAAACCTTTTCATTACCCATACCATATTGGCAATATAGCATAAAACTCAGGTTGGAAAAACTTTAACCAACTCTGTCTTTTTGAAATTCTCCCCTGTTACAGGATCTCTAATTTTGTAATCAGTCAAAGTACTCAACCATTCAACAGCATCTACAAAACGTTTCCTAGTCGAGTTTCTCCTATCACTAAAACCAGAGCTCATACTTGCTTTTCTGAAGCCCAAACCAGGATCTGGCATTCCTAGTGTTACTATATCATTGTCATCTGCCAGACAGAAGTCATCACTGTCAGATGAATATTCACTATTTGTGTCATCGTAAACGCTGCAAATAGCACTTTTACCAGAGTCTGCATCATCATTAGATCCCAATTTTTCAGCAGTGTGCATCTTTGTAGAGTCACCCCCAGTACCATTGCTAGCTGCAGACATTTGATAATTCTCATTAAATTTGATCAAATTATCTAATTGATATAAATTTCCATTTGGTAACATAACTGGATTATCATAGATATTACTTTTGACCTGATGTGAAAATGGGAATCTAGAGCTTAATTCGAACAGTTCGGTAGAACAAATGGGGCAATTGGTGACACCCATTGGACTTTGTTCAGAGTGAAGAAACTCATCAAAACTGACAATTGGATTTGTTGAGATTAAGTCATCCTTTAGTGCATCAATCATGTTATGATTATGGTTGCTGCAACTCTTTGTTTTCAAAGCAGATATACCTATGGATAACATTATCAAGAACTCTGATTCATGATCAATTCCATATAATAAATTAAAATTGTGCAGAAAGAAATCTGCCAATTCGATCCATTTGTTCTCATCCAGTAATTCAGCATAAGGCTTGATGTTATCACCAATTTTTGATAATATTGGACGATTTTGATCATAAAATGCTTTACTTTTGTTTGCTGACTTGTATAGTACTGAATTGAACCCTATCTCAGTTGCGGTATTCATTGGAAGGGCAGAGTGAGTATAAGTAGATAGGATATCATTAATATTTATAGAATTCCAAAACAACAAGGCAGCTCCGGATTTGATTTTTTCAAAGTTGTCATCAGGGGCGGTAGAGTTACTATTATCATCATTTGAATCATCTTCATCGTCATCTTCCATTGGTTGATCATTATCAACATTGCTATCATTGTTCTTACCGTGCTTCATATTATTTTGGAATTCTTTCTTTATATGTTCGTCTTCCTTGATGTAAGAAATCAAATGCGTACTAGCAATCTCAAGTGCCTTATACAATTGTTTACTTCTAACTAGTTCAATGAATTGCTGGAAGTATGTCTCAAATTCAAGATCTGTTTTGTCTTGAGATGAAGAAGATGCAGAGGAAACAGAGGAGCTTACAGCACTCGAGACCGATTGATTGTCAGCAGCTGACTTCAATGCCTTTTTGTTTTCACTACACCACTCAATCAATAGTTTCAAATTCTTATTATATCTAATCTCGTTATAAATATTCAATCCTTGAAGTATGACATCATAATCTATCAATTTATCCATTTTCATCTTCTTAGCTAACAACACCCCAATGTTGTCATCAGCTTTTCCGGGAATCACTTTATCCAAAGATGATGTCTTAATAAGGTATGCTATAACCATGAGGTTAATTTCATTTGAATAGAATTCCATTAACTCTGTATTTAGAGTAATTGATCTCTTATCATCAGTTCTCTTTGAAGCTGAAGACCGCAATTCATTCTCCAGTCTCTGTAAATCTTTCAATTTGGAAATTCGTATCTCTAAACGATTTATGAATTCATTATGCTGAGCAACTCTGACTTTCAACCTTTTAATATGACTTTCCTGTGTGCCCTTCATTTGTTTTATTAACTCTAGTTTCTTTGTATTTTCAGGATCATCTGAAATGGCATTCAGCGATTTGATCAATTTCGATATAGTCCTATCATTCTTTTCGATTAGCTTTTGAATATTCTTGAAATTTTTCTTGATTAATTCGATAGGCACTTTAAATTGACTTCTCTTCAACTGCAAATGAAACTCAACAGATGGTATATCATTAACTGCGCTTGCCATTTTCTTAAAGGGTATATTCTGATAACCCACTTGATCTAACAGATTTGCTCAAGTGCAACTTCAAAGTATCAAAACAATCGACAAGAATGTGTTCTCCGTTTTGATTGGAGTCAAAGTTTTTGATTTGAGTTCTTTCGATATATGTATATGTTGCTTAACAGTACCACTAAATTCAACCACAATTGGTTTCTTATCTGTTCAGAAAGGGAAAGTCTAGCTGTGGCCTTCCCCATTTTACATTTAGACATCCGATCACCGCCCTCGATCACGACAATTATTTATCGTTGTTACTGCCAGGAGATTTACAAGAATAGATTTTTTGATTTATTGGTTGTATGTATCTATATAAGATGCTTTTATCTTTTGAATACAATATTTAAATCGAATTTGATAATAATAATAATGTGTTTAATTTCATTTAACTCAGTGTAAATAGTCTATAACTCTAGGTTTAGGCTTGTAATTTCTTGATGATAGCATCTGTGAATTCAGTAGTTGAGGCAGAACCACCAATATCCTTGGTGACGGTTTTACCTTCGGCTAAAACGTCGTAAGTAGCCTTGGAGATCTTATCAGCGTAAGAGTCTAAACCTAAGTGTCTCAACATCATGGTGGATGATAAGATCATACCAGTTGGGTTGGCAACGTTCTTGTCCTTGATATCTAAACCAACGTGTCTACAACCTGGTTCGAAAACAGCATGTTCTCTACCGAAGTTGGCACCTGGAACTAAACCTGGACCACCGACTAAAGCGGCACCAATGTTTGATAAGATGGAACCGTATAAGTTTGGAGTAACCATAACATCGAATTGTTGAGGGTTAGAAACGGCTTGCATGGAAGCGTTATCGACAATCATGTCCTTAACATCAATGGTTGGGTATTCAGCTTCACCAACAGCTTTAACGGTTTGTCTGAATAAACCATCACCTAATTTCATGATGTTAGCCTTGTGGATAGCGGTAACTAATTTTCTATCGTTTTGAAGAGCGAAATCGAAAGCGAATTTAGCAATTCTTTCGGTCTTGTATTTGGTCATAATTTTCAAAGATTCGACAACACCTGGAGTAGATTGATGTTCTAAACCAGAGTATTCACCTTCAGTGTTTTCTCTGACAAGAACAAAATCAATATCTTGTAATTTGGCTGGGACACCTGGAATGTTTTTGATTAATACTAAAGAAGCATAGATATCTAATTCTTTTCTTAGAGCAACGTTAAGAGAAGTGGAGACTGGAGAGGTTTGAGTATATAATATACCCTTTAAACCAACCTTGTTTCTCTTTAGGGATAAGACGGCTTCATCGATACTGTTAGTCTTACCTTCTAAACCAGAAACATCAACGGTTTCCCATTCAATTGGTACATTTTCAGCAGCAAAAATGGTCTTGACAGAGTCGGTGATTTCCTTACCGATACCATCACCTGGAATTAAGGTAACGGTGTACTTACCACCGTATTTCTTTGGTAATAAGTTGTCATTGACAGCAGATGCGAATGAACGGGATTGAACTAAACTCTATATTAATTGGAAATGAAAACCAAAATCCAGTTAGTAGACTGCCGAATATGTTGGAAATTTTTGAAGCTTCACTCGAGTTACGTCTGATATATCATGAAATATTGAAACAAAGTAAGGTTGAATGGAAACTCAAATGAACGGAAACATACTCTTCTTAAGGAAAACATTGTTGAATGATATAATATGCCTTAGTGAATGGATACGGTGAAAGATTGTGTTTATAGAGAGGAGACAAAATCTGATTAACAAGTAACCATATAAAACTCATTAGATCAACCACCAACCAACCACCAAATCCAAATCCGAACATAGAGAGCCTCTCAGATTCTGTCACTCGCACGCAGCTCGCAACAACTTCGAAGTCGGCACCTGTTCCTTGAGTCTCCGTAATCGCTTTACAACTAGTGCATACTGAGGTGGGAGGTGTTTTATGTTTTATAAAACGACGAGTCAGCGTCGCACCTTTCCAGACGATCGTCTTTTTACTACAACATTTGAAGACATAGACATATATGTTGTACTCTTCTTCTTGTTACTAAAGAACAATAATAGATAATAATAGGTCATAATAGATCACGTATATATATTTATTGACACTGTATAATATATAACCTCATAATTCATAAAACGAATAATGCACAAAAAAACACTAATAAAGAAAAACAACGATCGTAACTCTCATCTCTATGGGTATAAAACATAATAACCTAAACGCAAACACAGGATAAAACTCAAAAACAAACACAGAACAAAATCAAATAGGATAAAATAAAATAAGAAAATCAAAGAAGTAATCATCAACAGAGTCTGTATAACTTATATATAAAAAAAAGTGCTTTCTGATCATTCAACCATTCAATTGATCAAATCTATAACCTTTTGTCTCCATCTCAAACTACTCCAGAATGAACCGTATGACCAGGTCAAATCTCTAGCTCCTTCCATATATCCGCTGTATCTATTGAACTGTTCAGATATATGACCTTCATTATCAACATGTTCTCTAATAACGTCCAAGAATGAATCAGCATATGAAATAATTGAAGCAGTTAGTTCTTTGAAAGACTCAGAACCAAATGGAATCACAGTAATATCATCAGTAAACTCTAAACCCTCAATGAAAGACTGATAGAACTGTTTCTGTTCGATTGGAATGATCAAGTCTTCATTGAATTTGTATAACTTGTAAATCAGCTTGTATAACAATTCGGATGCAGTAGCTGTTGAAATAAACCATGGATTACCTTCTGATGTTCCATATCCATCGTAAATATCCTCTGGATAACGACCAAGGGCAAAACCTGTACCGAAACCCAACTTACCATGATTGATAGGATATCTATATTTCATATCATTTATCAAAGCATTCAAAGTGTTCAAAACGGCAACGTCATCAATGTTGAATGGTAAATCATTTGAATCATTAACATCGTCAACATCATGAGATCTTAAACTTGCCAAAATTGTGGCAATGTCTAATCCAGACCTTTTGTTAGAAGCTAACAAACTTGGAGTTTCCACCAAATAAGGTAATGAAGGATTTCTATAACCAGAATCAACAACTGTATAATATTTCAAAGCAACAAAACAATCTTCAAGACTCTTGATGAACTCTGAATCTGTATCATTGATTGATTTGGCAAATTGCAAACCCATTTTAACAGCTTTTAGTTGCGTAAGACTTGTGAATAGATGCATAGAATTGATTTCCTCCCATAAATCGAATCCTTTTGCATTCCAATATCTAATCACATATTTCAAATCTGGTTTGACAATATTCTCGTATACGTAGTTGAAATCGTGTAATTCTTCAACATTGTCAAATTCTTGATCATATTTTTGTAAAAGATTCAAGTAATTGATTATTGAAATAACTCTTAAACCTGGTCCATCTCTTTGAGGTCTACCCCAATTATCCTTGAAAGCAGTGGAATTAACCATGAACTTTGGTTCACCTAATCCACTCAGGTCATCAAATTTACCAGATGGGTTATTAACCCTCTGAAGCTTATAATTATTTGCAATATAAGATTCGATCAAATATTTCAAATTGTATTTTGAGTCATTGAATTCATTATCATCTAAATATTCGATAAGAGAGTTGATTGTTATGGCCGCATCTCTTACCCATTGATAAAAGTAATTTGGATGAGCTTTCGAAGGAGAAGCAATAACAGCACCAGGGGAAACATTGTCATTTGGATCAATAGGAGAGTCATCTAAAGTATTACCTCCAATATTTCTCAAGATGCTCTCAAAAGTGATGTTGTTTTGGATTGTTAACCATTCTTCAAAATCATTTCTTGGGATAGAGGTTTTCGATTTAATACTGCCTTTGGTGTATACACCTTCTGATGAATGTCCAGATTTAGTAATCAAAGGTTGAAATATTGAAAACTTGTTGAGGACTGAGTTATAATCAACATGATCAGTAACATCCTGTTGATGTTGCTGTTGTTGTTGCTGGCCATGATGTTTCTGTTGTTGTTGCTGCTGGCAACCATAACTCTGAATGCCATTATCTGAAGCTAATGCAAGTAAAGAATTTTTTGCTTCATCTATTAGTTTTAAACTTAACTTATCAAACTCTATTGGTAGATACAACCCCAACGATACATGGAGCAGTACACTGAAACTGATAAGAGTTTTAAGGTATTTCATGATGCTATATGAATATGATATACTGACTTGTGTATTCTATTTTGATCGATGGTATTGTATTGTATTGTATTGTATAAAATTGAATCTATTGAGGACTATTTGATCTAAACGAGTCTATTATGTAATAAGCAAAGGTAAAAACTATCACTTATGAAGTCAACCTTATAAATGAATCGATATCTTCAAAGTTGTTCAAGTTAGAAAAGACTTTATTATTAATCTGAAAACTATATAAATGGGGGAAAAACGGTAGACTTATATAAACCAAGGGAAATCAGATCAACATCGAATAAACAAAAAAATCCTTTGTGATTCAAAGACGAGCCGCTCGTTTCTTTTTTTACCTTGCGCCATGTGATCACTCCGCCGGATTATCCTTGCTATATTTCATTGCTATTTTCTATTTTATTCCTTATACGTTTTGTAGATTGATTTTAGTATCTGTTATCTGGGAGGTGGTTCTAATGGACGACAGTCGAAACAGATATATGTTTATTTGAATATTTACGTCACAATAGGTGATTTCTAATGGAATCTCCGGAAAAATGTACTTTCAATGACTAACTAGGAAAGTCACAAGTCACAAGCCAGCAAAAGGTCATTAGCTCGAGAAAAAGAAATTCGCATTGAATCAAAGAAATTTCCCCAGATTTTTAATTTGTTTATTTATTGTTTTGGGTTTGTGATTTTTTTTGTCCTTTCGGAGATCCATTTGGGATCTATTTGTACCGTTGGTTTCCTTCAGATAGAAGTTGAACATATGAACTGGGTTCAAATCAAGCCTAGTTTATGTGCTGCAATAAGATGTGTATATACATAAATACATACATATATATATATATATATATGTAACAAACACAGTCTTTCTATTCTGCTACGCATGAATCGAGTTTGAAACATTCCAACGTATATACGAGGAATTCATGCAAACAAAACACGCTGCAGGATAGCTTATAAATAGGTGGTAGAGTTTAGTTTCATCGTGTTTTCAATATCAAAAAAGTATGAAGAATCAACTGGAGGACCCTTTTGTTATTTCAACACACCCCAAGTTTTTCCCCACATTGCGCATGGATGTCGCATAATAGGAATCTTCAAAACAAAAGACTTTATATAAATATGGAAGGAAAGATTTCAATGTTTACTCTTGGGGGTGAGTTTCGTATTCGAATGGGCGTTTCAGTATACTCAAAAGAGTTACACTAAAATGTATACTTTAAACTTTTGGCTGTGGTCTATCCCTTTTAAGTCATTAATTTATTAGAAGTGCAAAAAGTGACGAGTGCATTCGTAGCTGGAAAGTACTATCAACGACACAGTTTCCTTAGTACAAGTAACCAACTAACACTAAAATACGTAATTTCAAGGCGGAGTGACTATGGGAACATGTGAGACCAAGTTTTGTTCCACCGCCTCATTTTGGAACATCGACGCATCTTAAGGCTCGATCGACTCAAGAAAACTTTATTTTTAATACTCAATTTAACTTGTCTGCACGTGCCAGATTACCCGAATTGGAAAGTCCAATTTAATTATGATAGAGTAAATTGTACATATGTTATAGAAATATCAGACCCCACTTGAAAAGATTTTCAATTAACGATATTTAACTCCACTTCATAAGACTAGGAAGAATTTCAATCACCATCTAATACTATCTAGTATCTAAAATCATATATATATTCACACAAAATGGCTGTACAAAAGGGAATAGACTTGAGGGAGTCAATTCCAGAGAATTCTGAATCAACAATATCTGCTACTTTCATTTCACCAGATTATGCTGAAGCGGCAGTTAACCTCCAGATGGATTGGTTCTTATACCAAAGGTCTATGATAAACAAATATTTGTTTAAATCGTTTATAACAGTGTCTACTATACTGACTTTAATCGTTGGATACGCATCTTACATTTTAAGACCATGGTTTAGCACGTACAATTTGAATCACTTGGGCAAATTACTCCGTAATGAAAGACTGTACTTTTATGGCTTCTTCAACGTTCTCACAATGAGTGGATTGTTCATCAGTTCTGTTCTTACATTTTTATTCCTGCGTACTTCCTGTTTCAAATTTCAAAGTCAAGATGTGCCCGAAAATACCAAAGAATATTTTGGAATTGATCTGATTGAATATGCAAAGTTGGATGCTGATGATACAAAGAGTAAATTGACAAAGTCAATGAAAGACTTGAGCTATTCGATAATCTACAGAAACACCCCAATTGCTCAAATAGTTTTGAAAGAAGATGGAAATGAGTTAAAAGTCTCTGGATTAGGCATTAGAAGAGTTTACTATAAGACTGGAATCTTTGAAGATTTAATCGAATGGAGCATTAAGAAAGCTGAAGAAAAGAAATTGAATCTGAAAGTTGATGTTTTCTCATTTGAAACATTAAGTGAAAAGATTCTGATTTCTCATAATTTCAAGTTACAAACTGTAAAGGTAAAAAATTCATTTTATGAAGACAGTTTTTTGAGCGGCCTGTATGGAATTAAAATTAAGGAATATGTATATACAATTAATAAGGAATAGATAAGTATCCTAAAGAGAGGTTATTCCATTGAGTATTTGAAGTATTGATACAGAAAGATCGATAATAGTAATGTTTAGAATTAATTAATATAAAAAAAATTAAGAATATCTTGTGGAAGACTCTTTTCTAATGAGCATTTAACCTTAATGGGAATAAATAGTAATGCGGAATAAATAAATATTGTATTCAAAATGAACAGAGAGAAAATTTCTATAAATGATAACTGTAACACAATACACTCAATGTCCCTTGACATCTTCTTCTTCGCCATTCTCTTCTCCTTCATGAACGTGGAAAACATCTTCAAATTCATCATCAATTGGAATCTCTAACTCACGTAAATAACCAGTTTTAACATCGTAGATTAATCCATATACTTCGACTTGTCCATTTTTATAAGCTTTGATGAAACTTGGATGTCTTTTCAAAACATGTACCGAATTGATAACATTCAACTCACTTAATGTAGTACATTTATCAAATGAATTGGGTATCTCTTTCAATAATTTTAAATTATGAGCTCTGACATGTCTAATTGGGTTCAACCAATGATCTAAAACACCTCCAATTTTTTTAGATGATAAAGAAGCCCAAACACCACCACAATCGGTATGGCCACAAACAATGATTTTTCTAACTTTTAGAACTTCAATTGCAAACTGAATTGCACCCATTGTACTGAAATCTTGATGAGTTACTATATTCGCTATGTTTCTTAATGTGAATATTTCACCTGGTAACACGCCAAGAGCTGTGGCTTCATTTATTCTTGAGTCTGAACAACCAATCCAGAAAGTATGTGGAGTTTGACCTGAACCTGATCTATCCATTACTTCCGGGTTATTCTCTTTCAATTTATCCATTGTAAGTTTATTACCATATAGTAAATCTTTCAATGTAGAATTCTTATTATATCTGAAAGGATAAGCAGATTCATTTTCAACAGAAATATCACTATCTGAATCAGATTTATTGAGATCGTATTCGTCTATATTTTTTATACCCATGTTGTAAGTGTTGTATGAGAATCTTCTTTCAAAATCCGTAGGCTGACGTGATGCCAAAGATGGAGATTGGGATGGGGATGCAGATGGGGATGGTATATTGGTAGTGGTGGAGCTTTTCAAGAACGACATTAATCTCGGTCTGTACATAAGTCAATGGAAATGGGAGGAACAGGTGATATATATATATACTAATTGGAAAGAAAATTCTTGAAAATCACAAGTAGTGTGGTTTGCGTAAGTGTAGATGACAAATTAAAGAATTTAGTGTGATAAGGCAAAATGAAAAATGGTGAGAGGCACAAAAAGGGAAAAAAGTGATATTATTAATACCGCTTAGTATTAGAGTTATTGCAATTGAGTATACTCTTGTCTGTGAGTCAACCGGTGATCAATGTGTACCTAATTATCAATCACTCTTGCACGGTAAATAAACAAATAAAAAAAAATCACAAAGGCTTTTTGATGTAGGTGCGATGATTCAATCAATCACTGCGCATAAATTGAGTTTATGTGTGAAATAGACAAAAAGGTGGGTGGATAGTGTATAAGGAATTTACAATAGCTTCCATAGGCAAATAATATTGTTACAAGTAATTCACTAAGTAGTTGGAAGATGAGAGTGGCTCATTGGACACATCGTTGATTGAGATGAGAGAGCAGATAAAAAAATCAAATTAAAACATACATGTTGAAGATGAATCATTTGGGTTGCATCACTCGGCATAATGACAGTCACCGTGGTTGCCTCGTTAACTATAGAATTAACTATGGAGACCAGGCTTAACTATGTATGCACGACTAGTGATCTCACTTGCGGGCCTATTGTTTAAACTGTTGGGCCGCTTTTGTTCTCACTGTTTTTGTTTGAAATTTTTTTTACTCGCCGCAAATGGAGGAGGCTAAACTGGTGGGATTTTGTTAGAGAATGATCGGTTAATGAGGTCTTTGGGTTGGTTCCGGGCGCACGTGACTTGTAGTCTTTCAGATGAGTTTCTTTTCTCCGGGTTCTGTTAGCAGCTGTACATAGACGGTTTTATTATTGTTCTTATCGCAGCATACATTGGGAGTAAACGTAAACAGTCTATGTAAATTTATTCTCCGTTGCAATAATATCTGTCTATATGCTCTGGTTTTTTCTGATTGTGAATGCTGACTTGGAATATTGATAACATAAGGAAGTCAGAAACTTAATTTTGAATTCAAATATTATTTGATTGATATCTTTGCTTATCCTGAATAAATATTACCGATTTATCGATTTATCAACATTATCTTTTGAAATTCTTACTGAGTAACTAGTCTACTAGATAGAATATATATTTGTATATAACTTTTCTTTCCTTCAGACTCTTTGTACTAGGATTCCCAAGTTCTGTAAAGCTAGTTCAGTCTTAGAGAAACCTCCAAATAGATCTCTTAGTAAGGGAGTCGATTCGCGTCGAATATCAAGACGCGTTTGATTCAAGCGAAAGATGGTAGGTAGGTAATGATGGTTAATACATTATAAGCTGATATACAGTATTCAAGTCAGATTATTGTTTCAAAAAGTGATGAATGATCGACTATAAACTGGCTGACATAGCTTCAACACCTAAAGATGAACTACTCTTTGGAAATGACGTGCATTCTCAGTTATCTAAGAAAAACATAGGCAATTCGTTTAATCCATTCTTGTATAAAGACACATCATCTGCTATCTTACCCCATGCTGTTGTACTACAAGTAGTCAGTCTTCAAGATGTCACTCACTCTAAAGTTTCATTGATAGAAACTTATTTGGAAATTAAGGATGCCAATGCATCGTTTGTCGATAGACAAAGAAGACCAGGAGTGCCTTCACAAAGGGTGGTAAGGCATGTAAACGATAACCAACAAAACACATCGACCACGAATGACAATGATAATGATCCGAATGAGGATTTAGACGGTATTGATATTCGAAATAATTCCAAGTCTTTGTTCAAATTAACTCTACAAGATTCACAGGGAAATTTGTCATATGCCATGGAAAATCCTCAGTCAAAATCGAAATTTTTGAGATCTCAATTTGACCCAGAACTGAATCGTATATGGCCCATTCCTTTGGGCTCAAAGATTATTGTCAAGGCTGGAGCAAAAATCATATACGGTACTTTGTTTTTGAATTCAAAAGATGTTGTATTCGTAGGGGGTCAGATACCCGAATGGAATGATAGAATTCTAGATAAAGTAATGACACAACTTAAAACTGAAATAAATTACGTACTTTAGATTTTCTATTATTTTTTATTTGTATATAGTGCTAGCCAATAGTACAATTATGTGTTTTTTTTGCTTTATTTGTTTACTTATTCCTCATCGATTAATACATCCCATAATCCACTTTCATTCAAATAATCATGATGCACAATAGCGACTAAATAATAGTCTTGTAAAACCTCTTCGATCAATTGAGAACTTTGACTCTTTCTAGGATACAATCTTTGCCATTCTTTCCAAATACTGAAGGCTTCATCTTTCCAAGCTTTGAAAGAATCTTCTTCTATGATTGTAGTTTGGACAATTTCACGATCAGGGAACACACCCCAAGTTACACAATTGGAAGAGTTAGAATCTAATGAGGTTTCGAAGAAGCCCTTAGAATCACCAATATAATAAGAAATTAATGGATCTCCTTTGATTTTTGGCAAAATATCAGTTTCCCACTTAGATTTAGGTACGAACATCTCAACAAAAGATTTTTGATAAACGTAACCATTTGATGGACCCCATCCAAATATCTTATCAGATGATTTACTTGAATTGGTGGCTGGTTGAGAAGCGATTGTATAGTAACCTTTAGAGTTTAACTGTATTAACTCTTCTTGGATTAATGCAGTTTCTGGATTCAATCCAACTTCACTCCATGGTAAAACATCTATCTTTTGACTTAAGTAGTTGATGAAAATTTTCGAAATATCTTTTTTAGTGACAGGATAACCCCAGACTTCGTAAGCTCTGGCATTACTGATTTTCAATGAAGGTCCATAACCATCTATTTCACCATATGCAGGAGATCTACTATCACCAAATCTACCATTAGGAAAATCATCCCATGTAGCATCTTTTCCTAGGGTCCCTTCACCAGCAGAAATAGATACAATAGTCTTCCTCTGTGAACCTGCAGATGTAGCTGAAACTGAACTCAATAATGAATTGCTAGAAGGATCTACTTCAGATATACGTCTGACGATCGATCCTCTTTTGCCAACAATGATTTGGTTATTAGACTTGAATCTGTTTGCAAATGCTGCTCGTTTTGCACTGGTATTTACATCATCATCATCTTCATCATCAGAGATAGCTCCTTCATCATCGTTAGTTAAATCTTCCATAATGCTTCTCAGCAATGGAGATCTTCCAACAATTTGAGCAATGGATTTTTCCAAATTCAAGGTATAGAAATGAAATCCCTTGACTCTTCCCTCAGTTTTCTTGAAGATCTCTTCAACCATATCGACTAGTACTTGGACACCAATTTCTTTTACTTTATCATCATCGTTGTGAATTTCTTCTGGGAATTTATCTAAAAGACTTTGAGGAATATGTGCATGAGATAACTTAGAGGCTCTTTGGAAAATAGAATAACCATTGATTGGCATCAATCCAGGTATCACAACCAAATCATCTCTGTTTTTAATTTCTTCGGTTGATCTGATTAATTTTTCAAATTCTAGAAACTTGGAAACATCATAGAACATTTGAGTGATCAAGAAATCAGCACCTGCATTCAATTTTTCAATCAAATATGGAAAGTCTTTGGTTACACTTTGTTCGGAGTCATCAGAACCTTCAACATGACCTTCTGGATACCCTGCTACACCAATACAAAACTCTTGACCATATTCAGATCTGATATATTTGACTAAATCAACAGCATACTGGAAGTAGCCCTCTTCATCATCAACATTGTCACCTTCTCTTGGTGGATCTCCTCTAAGAGCTAGGATATTCTTGATTCCGCTTTCCTTGGCTTTCTTCAAAGCGGAGTCAATGGTAGCTTTAGAAGTATTCGTACATGTTAAATGCAAACAAGTTGTGAGGTTTAACTCCTTCTGACATGTGATCGCCAAATCTAAGGTCTTCTCACTAGTTGATCCACCAGCACCCCATGTAACAGTAACAAAAGATGGACCTAATGCTGACATTCTGCCCAATCTTGCATAGAGGTTACGGAGTCCATATTCTGTTTTTGGTGGGAAAAACTCTAGTGAAAAAAAAGGTTTATCGGCAATAGCTTTAGTGGTTAATTTCTCCTTAATACTAACAGACATTTTGGGTAATGAGGCAAGAATTATATCTGTTCCAAACTCTACATTGGCCCTTGTTATAATCTATTGACGAGATTTAGTCATTTGAAATGGAAATTAGTACCTCAACTTTCCAGAATCGTCGGTACGAGTCACCGGCCAAATTGTAGCGACGCGTCGGGTAGAGAGCCTCAATGCTATTTTGCCTATCTAGTTAAGTACTTGTAGCTTTCATGTGATCGTTTGCTAAATGCTTACTAGAAATCAAGAAAAGACTTCAGTGGCTATAAACTGACTGATTTTAACTGCCGGTGATACACTGGAACTATGCTTGATGAGGAGACAAATAGCGAGAAAAATGGAGTAAGGGCTTCAGTTTTAGAGGATACCAGGACCAATCCACTGAAAGTAAGCTCAACTTTAAGATTGAAATTTCAACAAAGCATTGTAGAAGAAATGATTCAGGAGGATTCAATGCTTATACTGGGTAAAGGACTTGGTCTAGAAACTATAGTTGCCAATTTACTTCACATCTTGAGTGCTTCTACTGCTGTCTCGAACACAAATAAAAGAAGTCTTGTGATACTGTTGAACGCAACAGAACTGGAGAACGATAAGATTTCTGACGAGCTTCTAGAATTGACATGGAATGACTCATTTATTAACAAGGATAGAAGACAGAGACAGTTTGCAATAATAGGAGGAGAAGCTGTAACTTCCGACAAAAGGAGTAAAATTTATCAAGAAGGTGGAATTGTTTCCTTGAGCAATCAAGTCTTGGTTTTAGATCTGCTCAACAAGGTGGTCGATCCGCTTTTGATCACGGGTATCATAGTATTGCACGCCGAAAGAACATCCGAACTATCAAATGATGCTTTCATTATTGATCTTTATCGTCGAGCTAACAAATGGGGGTTTGTTAAAGCTGTGTCTGAAAAACCAGAAGACTTCACATATGGATTTTCCAACTTAGCCAGCAAGTTGAAGTATCTAAAACTGGAAAGGGTCAACCTGTGGCCAAGATTTCATCTCGATGTGCTGACGAGCTTAGCACCATTGAAAAAAAGAAATCGACAATCAAATGCATTCAACCATAATTTGATAAATGAGATCAAAGTATTTATGACAGATAGTATGAAACAGATCCAAACTGGTTTACTCACAGCTGCTCAATTGAATATCTCTCATTTGAGAAGTAGAAATCCGGAGATTATGACTGAATACTGGACAATAGATAATTTTGCAGAAAGAAATTTTATGAGATCATTGAGAATCACTCTTGATCCTGTATGGCATAGATTAAATGAAAGTAGTAAGCAGTGTCTCTATGATTTAACAACAATCAAAGAACTGTTAGATTACTTATTTTCCTATGACGCCCTGAAATTTAACCAAATGATGCAAGACCTTGTTTCGAGAGATCGTCATGCTCATGTGACGAAGAGAAGTCCATGGCTATTGTCACCAGAGGCAGGTATGCCTGCAATCGAATCTGCTTTGGACAGAGTTGGTCGAGTCAATAAATTTAACAAAAATACAAATGTCGAGGAATTACCTAAGTGGAATCAACTCGCATCTATTATAGATGAGATCTACACATTAAAACAGGACCGTGACGATTCTGATGATGGATCCATCTTGATCGCTTGTTCATCGTATCAAGTCAGCAATCAGTTGAAAATGTACCTTTCATCATGCGAAAGAAAGAAAGCCAACAACAAAGTATACTATAGCGCAAAAAGATTTATCAATAGGCTTATGAAGGTCTATAATCCGAAATATCTTTTGAATAAAAAGAAACTAAACGAAGAGTTGACAAAGCTTGAGAACAAAGACTTGCTCAATAATAATGACAAGAATGAGGACGCGGATGGTTCGTCGTCAGGAAATCCAGTCAGATTATCACGCAATGGTTTTCCAATCAGTAAAAGAAGAAGAACAAGAGGTGCTTCAGTTGTAGCCGCCATTGGGCGTTCCAGTGTTCCTCACAGCACTGTGGCGACAGAAAGTGAAGCTACTGAGGAGAACAATGATATGGACACTATCGGAGAAGAGGAAAATGACGGCGATTACACAGACATCAGTGACGAAGGAGGTGATGAAAATGCAGAGTTGGAGTCTTTTTTGACGCAAATTGAATTTGATGGTAATGGATTTGCTGATAATAGTGGGTTTTTTGGGAGCCTTCATGAGAAATCAGATTGCGATAGCAAGGACCAAATCTTGATTGAAGTATTTGATGATCAAGGTAATGATACAATTCTACAAGAGTTAATGCCATCTTATATTATTGTTTATGAACCTAATTTGACCTTCTTTAGACGAATTGAATTATATCAGGCTACAAGGAAACATAATCCTGCCATGATTTACTCCATGATATATTTAGGTTCGGTTGAAGAACAGAGGTTTTTGATTGAAACTAAGAAAGAAAAAGACGCTTTTACTAAACTTGTTAGGGATAAAGCCGCCATGTCTCAACATTTCAGTACCGAGTCTGATAATAATAAGTTCCAGATACGGAAAAACAATGTCACCAATCACAGAATTGCTGGGGGTTCATCACACTTTGGAAGTGCAGCTGATGAACAAGTGGTTGTGGTTGATACAAGAGAGTTTCGCTCGTCATTGCCATATGTTTGTCATCAAATGGGAATGAAAGTGGTACCATGTATGATCTCTGTTGGTGATTACATCATATCTCCAAATCTGTGTATTGAGCGTAAGGCAATTCCCGATCTAATCTCGAGTTTGAAATCTGGAAGATTGTACCAACAATGTGAGAACATGTTTCGCTTTTACAAAACTCCGACACTGTTAATTGAATTTCAAGAGGGAAAATCTTTTTCATTTGCACCATTCGTTGATAATCGCCCTCGTAGACTACAAGAGTTTTCTCAAAGTTTCATGGAAGACATTCAAACCAAATTGATCATGCTATTAATTGCATTCCCACGTTTGAAAATCATTTGGTCGAGTTCGGTTTATCAAACAGCTCAAATCTTTATGGAATTGAAAGCTAGTCAGCCACAACCTGATCCCGAAGAAGCACTGAGCAAAGGAGACTTACTGGATGGTAGTTCATTGTATAATGATGCCGCTATCGATCTCATAAGGAATATTCCTGGGATAACACATACGAACTATCATCTTATCATCCATAAGGTGAATAGTATATACGATTTGAGTATTATGAAGGAAGAAGATCTAGCTGTTCTGATAGGTAATGAAGCTGCTGCAAAAGTACACAATTTCTTCAATGTAGATTTAAATGATGTCTAAGGTGACAAATGACTTGTAATTTCTAACAATTTACTTTATTTAATATTACCTACATATACATAAAATAATACACACAACGGATTCATTTGGACTCCGCAAGAGCCTTCAAGTTTAGCGCCTTTTTATTCAGTTCTATAACTTGTATCGATATTTCTTCACTCAAATCTGGAGTCGCCAAAGAACCAATATAAGAATCAATAGAAGGGAAAATCTTAGGGGTTTGAAGCAGCTCAAGAATATCTTTCATATTCTGCCCACGGTTTTCGTTATCCTCATTCTCAGCGAATTGAACAGCAGCATCTATTAAACAATTTGTCAACTCTAATGAAAGAGAGGCTATCAAGGTGTATAATTTTCTGTCATTTACTGCAACTTTAGCAGAAACAGCAGCGAATATCAACCCTAACTTTGGTAATGCAGATCCAATAAACTCTGGAGATGTCAACCACTTCAGCGCAAGATTGGTAGTGAATGCAGCTTGAGAGTCCATCAGAAATTCAACAATGATTTTTGTTGATAGTAAAGCTTGAAAGACGTTAGGTATATTCTCGCTGAATGAAACAAGTCCTCTATGCAATGAATCCAGTGGGATAATACTCATCAGGTAGGCAAAAAGTCTCGAAATTATGGTCCCCTTATTCTTATCTGCCCCCTTAAGGTACAGGTTCATCAAAGCTTTTGTTTCATTATCTTGGACTGTACCTAAAATAACAGAAGAGAACAATTTCTTATTGCCTGGGAAGTTAACCAACAGTTTCGCAAGAACATCAACACCATGGAATTGATATTTGTAAATATTGCTACTGAACTCGTACAAAACAAATCTACTATCTTGATTTTCTTTATCCAGATTACCACCAAAGGATAAGATAAAAACAATGATAAAGAATGCCTCTTGATCAGACTTCAGTTCCATCCTGTGACAAACATTACTCAATATGATCAACAAATCCTTTGCAATGCATAATTTTCTTCTGCTCACATTTGCGAAACATTGGGATGAAGCCAATGTATATATTGCCTTGAAGATGAAATCATGGAATCTAGGGTTAGTAGCCATAATGTCATTATTTCCCGGAGCAAAAGAGAGGTTTCTGACGATCATCGTGATTGTACCCAATTCTTCCACATACATGACACGCCTGCTTTTGAATGATCTAATGTTCACCCCACTGTCAAAGTCATCTGATTCCATCTTACAAGAATGTAGAGTATCAAGATAAGTGGGCAAGTCAAACTTTTCTGGTAGATCATCAATTTGTATATCCATTTCATCATCTTCATCTCCACCAGCTGACATTTCCCTGCTGGAATCATACAGGATGCTATGTCTGAATGGTATTTCGGAGGAAATTTCTGTTGAATCAGGATCAGGTGCTGCAGGATTCTTCATCACTTCACCTGTAAATGAGTCAATAACCAAGGATACATCTTCATCGCAGGCTTTTTCTGAGTACTCAGATGAATATTTTTCAAAAATTGCATCGATATTTGACTTAGTTGATAAGATTGGAGCTACCTCTTCAGATTGTTTACTGGATATACGCTGCTCAATTTTCCCACTTGCTAGACTGTCTAATATGTCAATACCAAGCGACGTTAGTGAATCCAACAAAGAATCACACAATGGGATGACCAGGTTATTATCAGATGATACAATAAGTAGTGTATTCAAAGCAGTATTGATTTCTCTGTCGATACCTGACTCCAAGGATAAACTAAGCGCCTTTATATCAATTGTACCTAACTCGGGAACAAATAGGAATACTGGTTTAACTTGATCTATCTGCTCACCAATTTGGATTAGTGCCGTTAGGTCATAATCACCGGTCCTTTCCAATATCTTTTGATGAGGATCATAACTACGAAGGAAATCAGGATGAATAATACTTTGACGCCTTGATTTGACTTCTTCTGCTTTTGCTTGAGAAGAGTGAATAGTATTGGCAGGCGAGTTGTTTGATACAGCAGAACTCAGCTTTTGCGAATTGTCCACATATGATGCTTGTTCGTTAGATAATAATGGGGTCTTAGAAGCACTGTTTACCACACCTGGGGAACTTTGATAGATCTGAGAATTTGAGGGAACCCTGCCACGACCACCAGAAGTCTGACTTGATGGAGTAGCAACAGAAATTGGACCAGGAGTAGTGTTTTGATCCACTGGTAAGGGAGTTGTGATATTATTCTGATACTGGCCCGATAACTGTTGTTGAGGAAGTTGCGGAGGAACCATTTGCTGTTTCTGTTGTTGTTGTTGTTGTTGTTGTTGTTGCTGTTGTTGTTGCTGTTGCTGTTGCTGTTGCTGTTGTTGTTGTTGTTGCTGCTGATGTTGCTGCTGATGTTGTTGTTGATGTTGTTGATGTTGTTGATGTTGTTGATGTTGTTGATGTTGTTGATGATGTTGTTGTTGTTGATGATGTTGTTGTTGATGTTGTTGTTGTTGTTGTTGTTGATGATGTTGTTGTTGCTGTTGTTGTTGTTGTTGTTGTTGTTGTTGTTGTTGTTGTTGTTGTTGTTGTTGTTGTTGTTGTTGTTGTTGTTGTTGTTGTTGTTGTTGTTGTTGTTGTTGTTGTTTCATTTGTTGCTCAATCATACCCTTTCTCATTTGAATATCCTTGTTACCTTCTGGGGTAGCCACATATTGCTCAAAGGAATATAAGTATGTATTATAGACTTGCACAAATTCCTTGATCAACTGTGGGTTTTCCGGAGGGATACCAAACTTGGAAGCAACAGCGGCAATTTTGCCTGTTCTCAAAAGGTTCTGAAATCCACCCATTTTTGAAACCATATAATATACCAAGAACAAATTAATTTTCTTGCCTCCTATGGTTGGAAATGCATTTATTGGAGTCCCGTTTCTCCTCAAAAAATCCTGCAATAAACGGTGAAATTTCTCTGTATTATGAGCACCAAACTGCTGTTGGGCTTGTTCCTGAAATTGCTGCTGGGTTGGTCTTATCGGATTACCTGATTGCTGTGACGATTGTTGCGGGGGAGGTATTGGGGATTGAGGTTGTTGATGACTTTGATGAGGAATTCCACCGGGGATATTTTGCATCGGAATCATATTCTGGCGAGGATATTGATTCAAATTAGCATTTGCTATACCTGGAGTTCCTGACTGAGATTGCATTCCCATATTATTATCTGGATGAGGTGAGTACTGCTGAGAGGCTGGTGCCTGTGAATACTGATTGAATCCATCATTGGGCCTTTGTTGATTTTGTTGTTGCATCATATATTGATTGTTCATCATCGTTTGAGCATTGGGCTTTTGAGATTGAGTCAATGTAGAATGCATGTTTTGTGGTGTAAAATTAGCAGAAGGGGATCTAACATCACTACTGCTGAGTGGCTGCTGATGATTTGGGAATGTACTGCTGTTGGAATCTACAGATTTGGGAGAGTAGGCAGTACTACGTCTATGATAGATTGATTGGTTCGTACCTACAGAATTAGGCGTTGTGGTACCCATTGCTTCATTGTTCAGATTAGCATTGTTGAATTCACTGTTAGAGTATGTATTGGCAGGTTTATCTCCAAAATTCAGTAGACTGTTTATGTCCTCATCACCCGTAAGATTTGAATTTGAATTATCATTAAACCAGTATTGGTCAGACATTGTTCGATATTCTCACTGTATCCCTCTAACAGGTAACTAAGAGGAAATGCTATAGGAAGAAGAATCAATCAATTGAACGACTTCTGAGAGAATATTCAATAATTCCTTTCAGTACTAGGTGTCCCTTACGATTGGACTAACTTACACTTTGGGCTTTTTGTAACCGAAGCATAGTAAACTTATAAACATAGCTTGTATATTTGTCAACTCATTATGGTTTTCCGTTATCTCGGTCAGAAGTGCGGGTAACCGTTCGGCTTTAAGTACTTGGAATTACTATGAACATTAGTATCGTTAATCTTATTACCAATGATTTGAATTTAAAAAATCAGAACGTTGGTTTGTGGATTGACAGATAGACCAAGATTTGACAGTAATGCTTTTATTATGACGGAATTAATATAGTATGGGCATCTAAATATTAAAAATTATATAGGATCTTTTTTATAAGCGAGAAATCAAAACCAACGGAACCAAGAGTTTTTATGCAGTTTCTTACTCAATTTTTTGAATTGTTCCATTTCATCCCAACACGATCTTCCCCAATTACAGCCTGCCATATTCACAACAAAATCTCTATCTTTTTCAGAATAAAAATATTGAGGATCATCTCGAAATTCAGAACATGCACCATGAGGGAAACTATTTATAGCCCTTAACGGAACAAAACCAACATGTTCTCTGATCCATGGTTGAGTAGAGTAAAGAGTTTCTAGAGCATCCTGTTCCTTATGTTCCCATGACATGTGCATCTGTTCATACATACTTGGATCCCACCAAATATCTAAGAATAGATCCGCCCAAGCTGATCTTCTAATAAAAAAGGAACCTAAATTAAATCCTCCACAGTCTTGGGCTAATATGAGGTCAATTTCACTATTTTCGATGTCAACATATGGTGAATCGTCATTTATTTTCAAAGGATTCAAATGATGTAATGATCTATACGACTTCTTCTCTATCTCGTTGAAAATGTATTCGCTTAATGAAACCTCTGGTTCCATAATGAAAGTGTGCAAGTCCAACCACCAAAACCATTCAGCATCTGGGTATTCTCTCATAGTTTGTTTCAGTATATCAGCCTTCTCCCAACCTTCTCTCCATTCGTGACTATATCTTCTCTTCAAAGCAATGTCTTTGATAGCTAATTCATATCCATGCAGTTTACAATAATGTTCTTTATTACTTATTGAAGATCTTTCAACTGACCAGTCTTGTGTGTTCTTCCATTGTTGTACTCCACCTCCTTCATTGACAGCAAGAATTATAACTACTTTTGCATTGTCAGGTAATGTGAATCTAGGGAATATGGGTATTGATGTGAAGAAGTATAACAATACCAGGCAAAGAAGGGAATATGTGAGTTTTTTGTATTTGGAGACAAAGGATGTGTAAAATGAGATGCGAAGTAATTGAGAAGCGTGAAATCTTGAAGGCTTCCACAGTTTTGAATACGTCTCCTCCTCTGTATTCATTATTCAGTCAGTTGAATATGTGCAACAAATTGTGATGTATTCTAAATATACGAAAAGAGACCAAGAGCTACATTGATTTGAATAGTTTCATTACAATACCTGTCTAATATCTATATATAATACACCCTCACACCTGCAATTTTGAGGCAGGAGAGGACAGGCGGCGCGTGCCTAAGAATTGTCTCCAAAGGGTCTCCAAAGCGATTAGTGTCTGAACAATACTCTTCATCTTATCAGGGTAAAAGTTGTAGAGTGATTACTCTATGCACGTAAAGAGATTCGATTAACCAAATCAGATAATGACAACTTCAAGAATAAACAAAAGAAAAACAATCGAAATACGCACATACATCAGTCCAGATTAGCGATTTTTTTGTAGAAGCCGTCGAAATAAGTCAAATATTGTTGTCGCCTTGAGGTGAGGGAGAACGCGCAGAACGGCCAAATATGTTTCGGCAGTAAATTTGACAGTTATTCCCTCTCCATGTGAATTTTGTATGTCTGCTAGCAACAAATGTTTTACGAATTCTAAGCATTTCAGAGAAAACAAAGAAGAAGAGACTTAGAATGATTGATACGTTGCCCAATTATCCATTCAGAATCTAGACGCTGAATTGGAAGGCTCATTGTATATTTCCTTGATATGGTGCCTAATTACTTGTGTACGTGATATCCAACTTCGCAAACTGTGGGGGAAAAGGTATTCAACGAACATAAAAACTAGTTGATACCGGCCATTTCTTGAAATCCTCTTTAGGTAACATGCGCTCCATATATTTACATACACATGTATATATATATGTTAGTCTACATATATGATATATATGTGAGCGCCTTGTAAACTTTGGCCCAACTTATTTTTTTGACGTAGGAAAAAACCTAAAACTCTAGCGGAAGGGATTTCAGCTTGGCTTGCAGGGAAAGAATGTCTATAGTTTGCTTATATGTAAATATTGCGCTTGACATCAAAGAGGATTTGATTTATTGTGTTTGCTCTTTGGAATAGTGCAGTGTTTTCTACAAGCGAAATCATCCAAGGATATATAGCTCAAGTTAGCCCGAGAGACACCAAGAAACAAAACCTTATCGAAAATAAATAGTGATTTGAGTGAGGCGGTTTCGTGTGAGCACCTATTATGCGATTTACTACTATGGGAAGGAAAACAATCAGTGAAGAATACTTCCTTCAATATAGATTGCCCGACATAGATTGCTTACTAGTTTGGAGCTAAACAATGCTTGACAGTTGATTGCTTTAGAGCGCTAGATAGAATTGATATAAAATATATGATAGAAAATATTAACAAAGGATGCGTGCTAACTTAACGGATCTATAGGTTCTTCAATCTAGAAGCTACCCAGGAAGCTAAATTAAAAGTCGAGTTTTACACTAAATTAAATGTTAAACTTTAAAAAAAATCATGTAAAAATGCGGTTTACCTATTTAGGAAAACGGTCGGAGAAGCCGCAATTGTTTTCCTCGTCAACAGTATTCCTTCCTAATATGGCTATCTGAAGTGCGGCCCGACCTCAAGTCGGATTAGAAGAGACTCACTCGCGAGTTGCTATCAGGGAGATTACCCATATTTAATGTATATTGGGTGCCAACGTCAACCTAATGATGAAGATTGTTTCAACTCATACATTATGGCTGTCCATGTTAAATATTAAAGTTCCGTGTCAAAATAAGAAGAAATAGACCTAGCAGAAAAGTTAACTCCTAAACTCTCCAATTACCTAGTCTGGAAAAGTCCTGCCTATTTGGAGAGGTGTATTTAGGGTGGCTCTTGAGATTTCTTTATTACCGCCGGTATATGCACCTAATGCATCGAGACAGAAACGATTAAAGGTAAAGTGCAAAACAGTCTGTCAACGCAAGAGGAATTAATTGTCCAATCAACACAAGCTCCAATCATATATACTTTGCTGTTCCAAAGGGATTAGGGTTTATGCCTTAAATCTAGAGTAGACTGAAGTTATAATGAGCTATTCTACTTTCTTGCTTCAATCATCCAAGTAATCAATTACTAGTCTTGAGAATGTGCCCCTCCACTATTTGCTGTCTCAAATAATATGGGTCTTCGTCGCCTCGGTTAGTACAATGATTAGTAGTCGTTTTGAACAATGTGTCAGAGATTGGTTACCATATCTAATGGTACCTAATTATCAACAGATAAAAACTCTCCATTCGATTGGTGATTTTCAGGTACTTTCTGAAACTCTAATTACGCTTCTTGTAACGAATCATATAACGAGAATTTTCATTATTTTATAGAACACACGAAGCTATATAATTTATGTATATTAGTACAAACAGCAGATAAAAAGAATATTTAAAATGACCCAGATAGCAGTAAATTATAGATGAAGGCAACAAATGGTAAGGACATAAGTTTTGCTTTTGTTTTTTTCTTTTCTTATGGGATTATCAAATTGATTTGTAAATCCTGAAAATAATACCGATTATTTAGTTCGCAAAACTGCACATGTTTGAATAGTAGATGTAATTGTGAATATTTTATGAGAATATAATGTAGCAGAACCAGCCGCTAGGTCTATATTTTTTGTTCCATTTATTCCTGTAAAGTTGCGCTGGTCTTGAGCTCTTTGAGAAGGCTGATTTTTCTTCTTCTGGCATTAATAAACCAATTGCTCAATTGTTGACTACTCAAGCCAGTCTTTTTCATCAACTCAGCCTTTTGCTTAGCGTTAGGGTAAGGATGATTCAGATTATCATTTAGCCAGCTTAATAAGATAACTGTAGTTTGCTTTGGTAAATTAGATCTCTTCTTTCTTCCTTGAGTTTTTTGAATATACTCATAATTTTTGTCTGCAGAAATCATAATGATTGGCTTAAAATTATCAGACTGAATTGAGTTGGTACGGAATCTATTAGCATCTCTATACGAGCCTGAATTTGATAAAGAATTGTAATTTGGAGATGAAACCTCTGAATTTGGAGTTGATACACCAGAATCATTTTCATTTTTCATGTAAGATGATAACGAAGAAGAAGAGGCCGAAGAGATCGAAGTGGAATGACGAATTGGAGAAGCGGTTGGAATGGTGTAGTTGATTGGTAAGGAAGACGATCTGTGTAAAGGTCCAATTTGAGGTAAGCGTGGTAATCCTTGGGGAGGATATGGTATAGTGTGGGTTAACACGACATTAGCGCCATTACCGTTACTATTTTGAGAAGTAATTGAGGTCAATGAAGCCGATCTCGATGCCATTGGGGTATATGGATTGTTATAACTAAATTGAGGTGTTGAAGGATAATTAGGATATGAGTTAGGGGAAGCAACTGGTGGTAACACAGAAGTTAAATTATCATTTTCAAATACCGAAGAGTTCAAAATATTATTGATTGAGGGTAATCTGAGTTCTTTTTTCTTTTCAGCAGCGACGTCAAAAGGCGAGTTCGGAGGAGTGATACTCTGATGTGAAACTACCTTGCTTGTGGTTAACGGAACTGTTGGTGCGTGCTTGCCAATTAGATTAGAAACTTCCATTTTGGATCAGATAGATTTGAGTAAGGTGAAAAATGTTTTTTTTGGGAGAAAATGAATGGAATGGATAAGCGGGATATATAAAGAATAAGATAACTTGTGAAAAGTGAAGAAGTTAAGAAACGACTAAAGTAAAACACCAAGGATAGATAAGAGTAAATTTCACTAGATATAATAGAAAGAAAATAATTCAAACCTCTTTGAACAAGAAAGTGAACAATGTGAAAAAGTAGAGAAATTGTTGATATATATAAAGGAAGTAAAATAGCGGTGCGTTCTGTAGATTGATATCAATCTTGGATAAAAGACATTTTCTTAACGTCTTTTAGCGCATGCAACTTAATGCGATTGTAGAACATCCTGATTTGTGAAACTTTTTCATTTCTGCCATAGTAAGAAACACCGCACCCGCGAAATAAGCGTTACCTGTCGGCTGATATTCTCGAGGACAGCGGAATTCTGCGTCTTAGTAAGTTGGTGCGCGGTGTCGGGGAAAGCACCGATTGTTCTTTGAACTTCCACTGCTCGTTTACTAATAAATTACTGTGGCATATCTTCAGACAACTATAATTGATTGTTTTACATCATGTCAATAAGTTCATAGAAGTCTTGAAAGTATTACACGCCAGTGGAGAATAATATATCATATGGATGCTGTTTTTTCCGTAGGCTGCTGCTTTCATATAAGTTACAGAATCCGTAGAAAGAATAAACAATGCGATTGTAACTCAGGAACTATGGCTCTAGTTTTCAGCCCCACGAAAACATAATAAATGATGCAGGTTGTGAATTGACGGCCGAGTTGGACCATTGGGCGGCGCTGGTTCCCCCATCATCTCGTAGTTTACAGATAGTGTATAGGTCATTGGCCTGGTTCGAATAGCGCCTGTAATATTTCACGGCAATCTATTGCTACACACGCTTTAACAAAGTGTCCACACTCTATCAAGGTATGTAGCTCACGAGTCTTTAATTGACAATTTCTTTTTTGTTCATGTATGTTTGACATAAATTAACAAATTCTCGCCGCTGAGAGTGATAGTCTCGCAGTTCGCGGCTCTTGCGGTAACTGATAATATGCGTATTTGATGTTTTCTTCGCAGCTCTCGAAAGGCTAATCTGACTTGGTTGCCATACCAATTATGTGTGGACATAACATTCACTTCTGGTAATCAATGGTTCAATCTATCAGGTTTCCAATAACAGCATATCAGGCGCCTCTTGCGTTTCCAATACTAGATAGAGCAAATTTCGGTAATACATTTCCACTATCAAGCGAGGTAATCTGTTGACCATTCCAGATTCGATGGGTCCAGAGCTAATTGTAATACGCTCAGTCCCTTAGGACTTAGTCACCTGTCGCTGCTCTTCTAATTGGATAACCTGATATTGGTGTTTACTGCTCCACTTCATCCATATCACTGGTCAGCACACCAGAAAGTATATTTAAGCTCTCAAGACGCAAAACAGCCAACACGTAATATATCATCAGCCTTTCTTGCAGCGGAGAAATTCTCATGCCCAGTGGGTTATGTTCTTTTAGTTACGTTGCGCGGTAGGTCGATACTGAAATCAGCTTGAATTATATATAGTTTGCCAATTAATCAATGTACTCAGATAGTCCAAAGTTCTATGGAAGATATATACTTCCAAAGTTTTGAAAGTCAGCTTGCGATGATTATATTTACGGCACAAAACGTTTTCGGTAACGCATCAGACTAATTGACGCGAGAGAACTACCAACTCAATCCACGAACTGGACCCATAGTTGATACAATCGATATATAGTTACACCTAGATATATTGGAGATGGTATTAGACTCACAAAACTATGGAGACTTCAGCCTAGAGTGTACACACAATCCAAGGAATTTGATATAGATTTGCATGAAGTTTCACTACCGCTTTGGGTTGTCCATCCTGTACCCCAAACATGATACTCACCTCAATCCTGAATAAAGTATATTAGGAAAGAATTTGATGGCCTGATATAAAGGGTGTTTTTGCTCTTCAAACTTCTATTCTCAGATGACATCTCTATGCTTTTTAGTAAAACGGCGGTTAGCGTTCCCTTTAGTGAAACTCCGCGAAAGGTAAAGCGACGGAGAGATATTACTGATGGATGGAGATATGTTTACGTTTTACGCTGCGCGCGAGACATGAGATTGACTGCTGCATACATATATTAACAAGTTACGGCGAATTGATTGTGTAGATGAGAGTCACACAGAGGATCTCTTGAAGGGATGTGGGTGTATGATATAAGAGTTGCTATGATATATGTCCCTATACGTATTCCGTTACAGAAGCTTTGGTTTTAGTAGCATTATGTTGTTTCGTGAAGCATTATTTAGCCTACTTTTCATGGGGTAGATGCTGATTGACATCCCCTGTCAAACTTCGCTGCTACTTGGCTGTCTGGAGTTAGTGATATGAGCCGCAGAGCTTTCCTGGGCTGAATCAGAGTAACTACTTGGTTCAGGATGACGTATTTAAACCTAAAGATATGTTCGTCACATCTATCTATATAGTCTGTGCTAGTAGCAAGAAGTATTATCAAGTAAGTAAAATAAGGTTAAATCGTTATTGAACTCACTAAAATACAATTGAGCTTTATATATTCTTCATAGTTACTTCTATTAAAAATTGTACACCTCCAATCCAATTGAAGGCTGACATATTTTATATACAAGATTAAACCGATATTAGTAAACAATCACAAAGCGGTTGTTACCGTCATTGTTTTAGCATTAATCAATAGAATGGGTGGTAAATCTTCACACCAATATTCTAGATCAGTAACATAGCTCAGACTATCAGTTTCGGATCTGTGTGTACCAATATCTGGCAGAGGTAAGGTAGAGAAAATAATTGCTGTCTGATTAGCCGCCGACTGTTTCTTCATGACCTCATTGAGAATCAAATATTGTGCTCTTGTTGTAATTTCATCAAACGAAAACTTTAAACTATCCTCTGCCTCATTGGCATCATTTTCTGGTTCCTCCAAGTCTGGTTCGGGTATATAAGTCGATGTTGTATTAGCTGGGAATGGATTACTGAAAGGAACAGGAGCGGAAGGCGTGTTAGCAGCAGTCAATCGTTTTGAAGAGAGAAGATTAACACTTGAACTATCTTTTGAGGATGAACCACGTTGATGATGTTCAAGTTTCCTGATTGATGATGCCCGGCTACCGGTGCGGTCACGCACGCTTTCTTTATCCGGATCATTGACAAACATGATTGATGGCTGATCTCCGACAGCATTTTCAAAGACTTGTGACTTTGGAACAGTATCAGCTGAAAACATGGACCTTGTCAACATTCTCTGCATCTTCTTTGGGGGTTGAAGCTGTTGGGATGGCTGAAGTTGGGGGTTTGATGAGAGAGATAATGAGTCATGAATTGAATTGGTAGACGCCTGGGAATAATATAGCGGTCTACGAGCACTGGTTAAGTTGGGTATCGATACTTGGGGTGTTAACAATGGACTACTACCAGATTGTTTCATATTCATCAAGGAATTTCTTCTTGAGCTAGCCTTTGAGCTTACGGTCAAAATCGACTCGTCATCGGAAAGCATATCTGATTCTGTATCCGAGCTTTCTCCCATTGTTCTTGTAATATCCGAATTCAAAATTCTATTAGTTCTCATTGACAATGATACACCCAATCTATTCAAATTTGAAACCGTATATCTACGTTTATGTGATCTTGATAACTTATTGACTAGACGAGGATCTACCACTTGGCTTGAAATGGCTGATAATTTGGACTTTTGCGTTATTTCCTCTTCAGTCCTGAATTCAGACAAAGTAGTCCACCATTCATCATCTTTCAATATGGTATTGACATTATCTTTGATGGAAGAGTCTACTTCACTTCCATTTGTAATATAATCATACGTGGGATAGCTTCCACTATTAAGGGCTAATACGACAACTTGAGCATTGATTCTCAGTACTTCAAGCAATGCTTGGACACGGCTCGACTCGACTTCAACATCGTCCTCAAACTCCACAAACACAACTACTCTTATCTTATGGGTCTTCTTCCATTGAGGTACTGTATTCAGAATAGCACCCAATTGCAAAATCAACGTATATGTATCAAAGTTTGTTGTTAACGCAGTCTTTGTACCCAAATCATCAGTAACTTGTGCTGACATTTGGATTGGATATAAATCAATGTATTTTTTGTCCCCTTCGTCAAGACTGGGTTCAGCATCGGTAGGAATTAATAATCGTGGAAATCCCTTAGCAACTGCAATATTACTACCTAGTAAGGATAAATCTTCCAAAGTTTGTACCCACTCACTAACAGTGATTTTCGATTCCGTTGCACAGCTATCAGTAGGCAATTTATCGATTATATTGATTTGGCTTGCAAACCCAGGCTTTTGACTTTCTGCTTGATTACGAGACCCACAACGATTGGAATCCTCATAATTTGCTAGATCATAAAACCCTATTACGGTAATATTCGGTTTCATACCACCTAAGCCGCTACTCAGAAATATGTTCCTTGCACCCCAACTGAATGTTGGGGCTATTGCAATTTGAACAAATGCTTTGATTTTAGACATATCTCTCAACTGAATCCAAGCACTCCTTTGTTTTTCAATTTCAGGTAACCTTCCTTGGAATTTGTCACTAACTAACACATGACCGAGAACATATAAGCCACCTTTTTTCAGGTGGTTGCAAAAGTTCATTAGTCTCCATGCGGTTCTTGGATTGTCAATTAACAATAAGATTTGAGGTCTCCAGTATTTGACATTATCCTGTTTTAATTTCAAAAGATACTTTCTGACTTGATGATAAATCAGCGATTGAGAAACATCACCCCATTGTTTTGGAGGAGAAACATAGTGAATGAAAATAATTAGAAACAACAGAAACACAAAAATCAAAGAGGCGGATATACCATCTACAATAAACATAGCAATTCCCGAAGATAAGGTTCCCAATAAAGCAGTAGATTGACTAAAGTATTTGAAACTAGGACGAAAATTGGGAGCAGATCCTAGTTTCAAGAGAAAGCAAGCTAAGTTGGTGACAATAAAAGTCATCAAAAACGCCATGGTAATCAAAGTAGCTATTTGATTGATATCTGCCAGTAAAAAAGCTTGAGCCAAAGCCCAAGTCAATAAAATTCCATATATTGGATCATCAGCTTTTTTTGTTCCGATTCCAAATAACTTCAATCCCGGCAAAATCTCGTCTCTAGCAATAGCTTGTAAAACCTTGGCAGCACCAACAATACCAACAATTACTGAAAACAAAGCAGATGATAGTTCACCCAAGAGAATTGTAATACCAGATATGCTCACACTCTGTATGACCTGGATATCTTTGTGCAAAAAATCCCTGGGAATGGATGATCCCATTGAAATGATAACTAACGCGTAACAAATAAGTGTCAGTAGCAATCCTCCCAGGGTACCCTTGGGTATTGACTTAGAAGGCGAAATCAAGTCACCACTCATAGAAGCTCCTGCAAAGATACCAGCAGTTGCTGGAAAGAAAATACCAAACAAATCATTGAACGTCTCAACTCCCTTGATAGCAGATCCTACTGCCCCTTCAGTAAAATGAGGTAATAGATTTTCCTTGAATGTAGCCCAGCAAATACCAGAGTAGTAGGTATCAAGTTCGGGTACTTCAAATGGCTTCACCAAAAAGGCGGAAACTGGAATTGATAGAGTCGCAATCAACAATAAAAATACTAGGAATGAACCAGCTTTTGATACTGTTCCTGCACCAACCAATGATACACAAGTACATAACGCCAAAAATGAAGAGGAATATGCAAATTGAAACCAGTATCCAGTAGGTAAAATTTTCGATGTTACTCCTGTTTCATCATTGAAATTGAAGAGTAATGGTTCAATGAACCCTGCAGCATTTAAAGAGGAGTTTAGTACTTGTCCAATATAAAAGATAATACCGATTGCACCACCAAATTCAACACCCAAACTTCTACTGATCATGTAATATGCACCACCTCCCTTGACAGTCCCATTGGTGGCGATAGCTGAAATAGAAAGTGTGGTCAGAAGATTGATGATGTAACTCAGGATTAGTAACAGAAAAGTTCCTAATATTCCCATCTGTCCAATGATGAAACCAAATCTCAAGAACATCAAAATTGACAATACATTTAGAACAGTAGGAAGAAACACACCACCGATGGTACCAAGTTTATTACTCTCCGGCACCGTGTTCTCATTATCTATTATACTTTCTTCTTTGACAGGTTTGATAGATGATTTTCTTCTCAGTGCATTATTATTTTTTGGATTATCGAATAGTTCATACGCTATTTGAGACATCTTCCTACCACCATGATGTGATAGAAGTGGAGAAGTCTCAGATATAGACTGTCGCTGGGATTGAGCAGGCATCTTCAATTGAAGTTGAATGAGATGTCAAAAACAAAACTTTTTTTTCTGCAGAAAACCTTAAATATTCAGTATCCAAATGAAACTGTGCACTGAGAAATAAGAAACTTTATAACGAAACCAAAATGTTAGGATACACAACAGCGTTGACAATTTCAAAAGGTAATCGGAAAAGGCTGAGATGTCAAAGGCAGTATCCTATATCAGATCAAGTGTCAATTGAGTTACTGCATAAATAGGTTGCTAGATAAGCATTTCCCTTTTCTGATATAAAAGACGATCGACCCAGGGGAAAGCCGATTAATCAAAATTCTTTTATATGTGTGAGTAAGTAAGTGAATTCAATTAATCTTCAATTTAAAATACAATATTTCCCGTATAGTTTTGTAACGACAGGTTGAAAACAACTAACTTATGAGCAATACTTACTATAATAGAGGCAGAGAAGGAGGCAGCTCTTCTCGAGGTTCTACTGGTAGGCATAGTCACTCCCAGCACTCGTATGGTGGAAACAATTATCACCCTTACAATCGTCCCCTGCGAAGAGGAGATGGGGTTGATGATTCAAACACAGGACATGTCTCTGAACATCAACGTCAAGAAGTAAGTACTAGTATTAATAATGAATCTCATTCTACTGAAAGAAAAGACCAGTTATTGACCAAACCAGGAATTCTTAACCCAGTGAAAGATGCGAAACCATCAATGAATGAGGGTGGCAACTCCGATGCAGCTGAAAAGAAGAGGCTCAGGCAAGAGAAGTTGGCTCTATGGAAAAAGAAGAAAGAAGAAGAGGAGAAAGCCAAACTTGATCTGACTCTAAAAGACTCACACAAGGATTTGACAGAGGATGCAGGGAAGCAAACAGAGTCCAAGTTGAAATCACCTTCACCGACTATAAGGAAGGTCGAAAAACCAACAATAAAGCGTCTAACAACTGTTTCCAAAATGAAAGGAAACGCATCATTCGGATTGAAGAAATTCGGAATCTTAAAAAAACCGTTCTTGTCAGGCAACCCCATGGAGGATTCCACGAGTACACCAGAGACACAACAGCCAGTGAAAAAATTCCTAACTCCTAAGATCAATTTAACTGGAAGAGACATATCTATGACCCCTAAAGAAGAAGAAGATGATGATACTGACTTAGATTCATTCATGTCGAAGATTTCAAATTCTGAGGATACTAAATCAGGAATAAATGGGGAAGTAATGGAGAATAATGATGGTATCAACGAAACAGACGATGTCTATAATGAGGAGAAGGACGAACACAATGACGATGATGATGATGATGATGATGATGATGATGATCCGATGAGGCTTTTGGATGAGCTCAATCTGAAAAACAAAAAAACCATACCAGACATACCTCCAAGCACAGAATCTTTCGATAGGAACTTCTATCGGGAATCAGATTATGTCAAACAGATGACTACCAGTGAGGTGAATGCGTTGCGTTTACGCGAAGGTATAAGGGCGAGAGGCAAGAGTATTCAAAAGCCAATATTGACTTGGTCTCAACTAGGTCTTCCTATTCAAATCACATCTGTTCTTGAGAAGATGAAATTTGAATCACCAACCCCTATTCAATGTGAAGCACTGCCAAACATAATGAGTGGTAATGACTTGATTGGTATCGCTAAGACCGGTTCCGGTAAGACTTTAGCGTTTTTGTTACCTCTTTTCAGACATATAATGGCTCAACGGAAACTATCCAAAGGAGAGGGTCCTCTAGCTTTGATAATGACTCCTACAAGAGAACTTGCATTGCAGATTTTCAAGGAATGTAAACCGTTTTTGCAAAGTTTAGAGCTTAGTGGCTGTTGTGCATATGGTGGTGCTTCGATCAGTCAACAAATTGCTGAAATGAAAAAAGGTGTTCATCTTGTAGTCTGTACGCCCGGTCGTCTAATAGATCTTCTATCTGCAAACTCTGGACGAGTCACAAATCTTGCTAGAGTTACATACTTTGTCATCGACGAAGCTGATAGAATGTTCGACTTGGGATTTGAGCCTCAGGTTATGAAGGTCGTGAAGGTGATTCGTCCAGATCATCAAACAGTTTTGTTCTCAGCTACATTCCCCCCAAAGATGGAATCGCTTGCAAGAAAATTACTTTATAGACCTGTTGAAATCTTAGTTGGTACAAAGAGCGTTGTGTCGGATACTATAAAGCAGCGTGTTTTCGTGATAGATGGGAAGGCTAAATTTGGAAAGCTTTTGGAAATTTTGGGCGAAGCTTCTATTACAGACCCAGAGGGTAAAATCATTATATTCATGGAAAGACAAGATTCCTGTGATAAACTTGTTGCCAATTTGATCGAGAAAGGTTATTTTGCACTGTCGTTACATGGAGGTAAAGAACAAAGTGATAGAGATGGTGCTATCTCTGATTTTAAGAAAGGTATAGTGAATATTTTGATTGCGACTTCAGTCGCATCTAGGGGATTAGATGTTAAGGATTTGAATATTGTGGTTAACTATGATTCACCCAACCATATGGAAGATTATGTTCATCGAGTTGGGAGAACTGGAAGAGCAGGTAAAGTTGGTCAGGCTTTTACATTCATTACTCCCTCCCAGGAGAAAGCTGCTGCCGATGTTACCAGAGCTTTGGAACTGAGTAACTCCGATGTTCCAGACACTTTGAAGAAGCTTTCTCAAGAATTTTACAGCAAATTGAAATCTGGGAATCAGAAATTCAGTTCTGGTTTTGGAGGTCATGGATTAGAGAAGTTAGAAGCTATTAGAACTAATGCTAGAAACATGGAAAAATCAGCATATGGTATTGATACTGATAACTCCAAGGATCAAAATATAGGAGAAGATGAGAACGGTAATGGAGACCTAAGCAAAGCCCCTCATGTCAGCGGTGATATTGAGGGTTCACCTGAATTGGGTACTTATGGAATCGAGAAGTCTGATTTCAAAATAATTGAAACTGAAGGTTCCAATAATAAAAGCTATTATACCAAAGTCCAGATCAATGATCTTCCCCAGGAGGTACGTTGGTATGCTACAAATGGTGATCAATTAGAGAAAATCATTGAATTATCCGGATGTTCAGTTATTACAAGAGGTCGTTATTATCCACCTGGTAAAGGACCACTCACTGACAAGGATGATCCTAAACTATATATTCTTTTAGAGGATAAAGAAGAATCAAATGTAATGTACGGGTCTAGTTTATTGAGACAGTATATGATCGAAGGTATCAAGAAGTCTCAACTAGCGTCTGATAGAAGAGCAGGTGGTAGATACACCGTTGCTTAGATTGTGATAGAATATTATAATAGATAAGTTCGCATGTAATTTAATCAACAATAAATACAAATTATTAAAGTAAATTAGTTTATATAATTCATTGATACCCAACTTTTTCAAACGCAAATGCTAAATAGAAAGAGCAGGCATCCTTATCATCGCCATTCACACCATATGAACCATCTTCTCTCCTCATACTTTGCAACAATGGTCTAGGAAGCAGATCATACATATTTGGAATCTCGTTATTGAACATTGATACAAAATTTTTTTTGTATCTCAACTCCAAGTTATACTCTTCACAGAGTGATCTAAATAACTCAAAAGGAACAACAAACTCAGGAACATTGTCGACTGCATCTTGAAGAAAGTAATTATAAACTTGTCCATACGGTGGTCTGAAAATACCATCTCTCGGTGGATCATTTTGAAACTCAACAGAGTAAATAGAGTTACCCCATTTTTTAGTATCTGGAGGTAGCTTCGAGATTTTCCACTTAATAAAATCAGAAGAAGGGATTGTACCTATAAACATACCACCAACTTTCAATGAATTTGAAATGTTGGTTAGTAAACTTCTAACCGTAGCTTCTGATCCGAATGCATAATGGAGACAAAATTGCATAGATACTGTGTCAAATTCAAATGGGATTTCTTCTTTGAATCCATCAAGAATCTCATTTACAGGTAATTTAAAAGCATCACCTGTAGCAAATACAGCATGAAAATTATAATTGGATCCTCTATATCTATTAATGGCCTCACGAATTGATTGATCTGAAAGATCTATACCAGCATAAGATTTAGTCTGAATACCATCCCACTTTGCCATATCACCACCTTTACCACAACCTAAATCCAAAACATTACCACCTTGTTTCCCAAATTTATTGATTAGAATATACTTTATACAATTATTAAAAGATCTAAGTTTGTAAATTTTTGACTCTGATCTTTTCTTCTTCTTCGATGCAAAAGTTTGTTGATTGTAATGGAATTTGATGATTTCATCCTGGGACATATTTTGATAATTTGCAAGGTTTCTTTGTACAGTTTGAGTTTCCTTTTCCTCTTCTTTACGTAAAAATTCTTCTGCTTGTCTCATTTGCTCTTCTTTATTTGCTCTTCTTTTCGGACGCTTGATAGATTCTTCTTCTTCTTCAGCAGCGGGTTTCACGAGTCCTAAAGATTCTTTCATTTTTTCTTGTTGTTGATCCCAGATATCCTGAGGCATCCAAGCTGGCTTCTCAAGCTTGAGAATTTCTGGGGCACTGGTTATTTTAGGGTCTGTCAACTGTGGTTCTGTGGGGGTTGTCTCTGAGACTTTGCTATCATTCAATTTTGTAGAGTGTTTTTCTTCAGAACTATTAGGGTTTGAAGATAGTTGATCATTGGATTTGTCATTACTACTGGCTACAACACCAATACTATCGGTAACTTCATCTGTCGAGTTTGCAGAATTTGAATCCCTCTTCTGTGAATCTTCTTCTGTAGATTCAAGTAAATCCCTCCGTCTTGAAGAATCGGTAGTATGCTTCTTCTTGATAACTCTCCTCTTTTTGATGGGGTTAAAATTATATAGCTGTTCAGATTTGAGTGGTTGTGCTACATCTATGCTTCCCTTATCGGATATTCTGTCTGATTTTATCACCCCAGAATCAACCTCTTCAATCTTGGTCTCCGTTTTTTCTGTAGCATCTATAGGTTGTTGCTCATCGAAGTCGTCGTCTTCTTCTATGACTCTTCTCGATGCACGCTTAGAAGCTGGTATATCATCAAAGTCGTCGTCTGACATCTATATGGAATTGATGTGTATATGTTTATGTGGCAAGAGAATAGTCCAAACTGAAGAAAAACTAATAGATAACGTAATTTACTGATCATGATGCCATATAAAATTTAATCTAACATGTCTATCGAATCGGGGAGAAGAAATCGACCCAGTCGACTCAAAGCGACCTTTCCATCAAGACGCCCCGTCTTCGGCGTCCCTGCGAGGCGTAACTGACGAAAGTGGAAAGAAGCCGAGGTCGTCGCGTCCATATAATGCGACGCACCCCGCAGATGTGGAGATGTGGAGCTTGTGCCAAAAGTGACGGTGACCCCGACCAGAGATGGTCTTTGATACACGTTGCATGGTTATTAGACGTCCGCACTCGGTGATAATCAAATTTTTCTAAGAACATTTACAACTAAACAGTTGATAAAACAACAATAAGAAGAAACTTAGTTGCAAGACAAATATATTTCAAGCAGAGAAGACAAGGTTGTTATTGTACAGTCGGAGTACTAAAATCTTCACGACAATTAGTTTCCCCAGTCAATTTAGCTCGCCCAGCCTCGACCAAAGAAAATTGAAGAAAAATTAAAATATTGCAAGCACGCCAGATCTCCATCTCTTTATCGGGCTATATACAAACTCTCTTATTGTTTCCATATTTACTGTAGTGATACTTTCGTATAGTTGTAGTACCTATACATCAATACTACAAACACACAGTTACATCAATAGCGTGATTACAATACATTTCACCGTCTTTCTATCTGTTAAATTATGTTTGTCTTTCCCGCCTTCAATACTGGTTTTAAAAAGAGAAAGAGAACTTTCAAATGCTGTACATTTTGTAGACTGAAAAGGGTATGTTTTGATTTGTTCATGTTGATGATCTACATCTCAGAGATTGATTCTCATAAAATGAGCTCTTTGAAGCGTGTATTCATTTTGTGAGTTTTTGGTCTCTCGACTACTAAATCGACCGAAATACTAACTTATATAATATGTTTTTTTCCAGATAAAATGTACATTGTCCAAAGAATATGAAACCTTAGGTTGCGACAATTGTGTCAAGTACTCAGAGGAATGTGATTTGAAAAAAGAAAGCACCGTCCAACCCCATGACGCAAATGAGGACAAAGAAAAGGGTGACTGCGCAATACCCTCAAATACTTTATCTAGTCAAGAGATTAAAATTGAACCTAATTCAAATGGACATCAAAGACAACCTCTAAACGAAATTAATGGTAATAATGAAGATAATTCGCCTCCGATTGTCCAGCAGTTGAAATCAGAAAATGATACCAATGGCAACCTTACGAAAAATGAGTCACCTGCTTCGGTAGTATCAACTGTAACAGGGGTGAAAAGAGAATTCCCTCAAGGAGATGAAGACGAAGACCAAGATCAAGGTCTTGTTTTGAAAGTAAGGCGTTCTGAAACATCTGAGAGAAGAATGTCTCTTACTAACAGTCTCAATGGTATTGAAAAATCCCCTCCTGATGATAATAACACTTCATCACGTCTTCCTCGTCGATATAGCCGAGATGCAGATTCAATAGATGAATTATCAGAAGCAGCAGATTTTGATCCTAATGTTGTGAGTTACTACCCAGATGCTAATCAAGTGAATTTTGTATCAACTGCAGATTCATTAATCAAGATTTTGAATTTACCCTTTACAAGAGAAGATGGATCGAGTGAAATTAGAAAATCGAATTCGGTGACCGCTTTTCAAGCAATGTCTTCAAAATATATTGGAGTTACCGATGCAACTGCAATATTCATTCAAGTTGCGGGATCTCGTAAGGACAAAACAAACAGAAGTGACTCTGTCAGTGTTGCCACTGGAGGTGCTATAGAAGGTGATTTCAACTCAGATGGTTCACCAAATACAGAAGAAAAAAATAAAGACACAAAAATCCCCAACTACCACAGTGCTGCTTGGTGGCCAAAAGCTGGAAAGAAAAGAGGAGGAGCATCAAATGAAGAAGACGGGTCTCATCATACAATCAATAAGGGACGTAAAAATAGTGTAAGCGGAAGTACTAATACCGATAATAATAGTACCAATACCACCAATAAGAATGGCTCTTATCAGAACAATGATGAGCCTCCTAATAGTACGGAGATGGAAGGCAAAGCAAAAGATGATCCACCAAAGAGAAAGTCGTCAGTTCTTGCAAACGAAGCAATGAGAGATATGCTGGGTGTATTTGTGAGATCATCAGAAAGGAGATCAACACCATACAAGAACGCTATCAATTATGGGCCTTTCAGTTTACCAAGATCACTATTTTTATATTTGAAAGAAGATTGCAATTGTTTTGAAATTGGCTTATCCAAGAGAACACAATTCAGATTGATTAAGCTCTACTTTCAAAAATTTAACAGCATTTTACCATTATTAAGTGAAGAATCTTCATTGACTACATTTAGAAACAACCACATGCCGACTCTAATTCTTTATGCATTAATATTGTTATCTTCTAGAGTTCCTGGTGCCGAAACAGTTTTGAAAGAGGAAGGTATTAAAGATATTTTACAATTTAATAAGGATTTAGAGTTCAAAATAAGAACAATGCTGAAATTTAGTTTGGATGAAAACAAGTTAACGTTACTAAGAACTCACGCATTATTATCAATGTATGGAGGAGGGGGAGTCGGTTCAATTGGCGGATCTGATGATAGAGGCAGCAACGGACTTGAGACTTCTTCCCTCGATCTAACGATTGCCATTCATCATGCCTTCACATTGGGTATTCATCACAACCATTATGCTCAACAAATGAAGAATAAAAGAGACACATCAATTTCAAATGCATGGTGGTGTTTATTTATTTTGGATAGAATGAATTGTTTGATCAATTCCAGAACGATGATTATCAACAGAAAGGATTCCAGTTTACCTTTACCAATTGATAAGAGTCTAAATTCAATAGTACAAGCAATTATCAGACTAGAAAGGGTGTTGAGTTTATATCAACCATTAGGTGATAATAGAGCCATTCCAAAGGATATTGATTTTGACGTCTATAGTGATAGCAAGCCAATTGAGTCACTCAGAATTGAAGGAACAAATGTCGGATCTGAATGTCTTCGTAGACTGATTGTTTGTATCACCATCATGTTTGCTCAAAAGAGGAAATATGATTTATTAGATACAAATTCTCCTAATTATAAACAAGAAAAATCTATTCCTGATGATCTATATTGTAAATCTGGTTTACAGATTCTCAACATCACATCTCAATATATTGAGTATTTACCACCTATCAACTTCATACCTTATGCCGTCAGTTTCACATTGAGTGCTTTCTTGAAAATAGACTTAATGTCTATTAAGAACGAAGATGTTAATGGTGTTACTGCTAAGCCAGGTCTAGCTGAATGGACATACCCTACTTCCCTTGAATTTTTGAATTCATTATCAAAACAATTTTGGTATGCTGGTTCCACTTATAAATTATGTGCTGAATATATGAATAAGCTGCAAGCTTCAAATAATATAGTGAAGAATAAATCATTCGTCTCCAAATTTATGCAAGGTCAACAGCAGCAAGGGCAAACTCAGCCGCAATCCCAAAATTCATCCCTTAGTACACCAGTCGGTACCGGCAACCTTGTGATACAGCCAAACGATCAAAATGAATGCACTTTCACTCTACAACCAGGTGACGCAAACGATGTTTTAGGTGGATTCCCAAGTTTTATCAATCTTACTGCTCTGGCCAATTCTCCAACACAAAATCTTCAAAATGGTAATAATGGATCCCGTATGTATATGAGTGGCCTCAATAGAGGCAATTCATACAGTGGGATGTTATCGGATCTCTTGAAAATGTCTACCCCAGATCTTGGCAAACTACAGACTGATACTTTTGCTGATGGCCAAAACCAGGGCCAAGGCCATTTTCAAGGTCAAGGACAAGGTTTATTGAATCAAAGACTTGAGATTGATGAAACATTGGCTAGTTTTGCACTCCAGAATCATTTCGAGTTCTTGGCTACATCTGCTGTAAAGAATTCCAGTAATATGACAAGACTGAGAGATTATTATAGGTCTCCACCCAATACTGTTGATTCTATACAAACATCCGAAGATGGGATGACTCATCACAATACCGTTCCAACTGCATATGGTGATAATCAAGGCAAATCGGGACAATTGAATGGTCTCGGTCTACAAGCTGCCTATACAAGTCAACAAAACCAACAACAACAACAACAACAACAACAACAACAACAACAACAACAACAACAACAACAACAGAGTCCAAATACTATGTTGCCGCCTTCTTCAAATGGGTTCACCAACTCACCAAATGTTGCTAAAATGGATTCTCCATTCAATGCTCCTACAACCACACCAAACACTGGATCGATCGACATTAACAATAAGCCATCTCATGATTATGCATACATTAGTCCAAAGGGCCAATCTGTGGATTCTATAAATCCATTTGGTAATGTAAATGGTGGTGTCAATGGCGCAGGGGAGGTCATCAACTATCATCAAACCGCTAATGCCGCTGATAATAACGTATCCCCTTCAAGTGATCAATCCAACGATCAACTGTTATTGATTTTCAACGAATTGCCTAATGTTCAACAATTCTTTGGTAATAATAACATATTTGGTTACACGAACACCTCCCAAAATAGTCCGCTCATGAATATGAACGATGGTATGGATCATTCAAATACCGATATCGATGAAAATGTCAAAGAAGAAAACCACGCTTGAATTGCAATAACTTTCCAATTTCTTTGATGTATCTTTTTAACTAATCGCTTAATCAACTCAAAACAAACCAAAATTAATTTACCAGCTATATATATACTAATGTTTCACAAAACATTTACAAATTCTTTATTTAATATTTTTAATTTCTAATTTCTAATTTCAATAAATTTAATTTACAAACGTCGTTACATATGTATATAGTCATATATATTTCGATTATAAAGCTGACTTGGAGACTTTCTTCTTCTTGTCAGCTTTTTCCTTCATATGATTATGAATCTTTCTCTTTCTTTGTCTTCTAAGTCTTTGCTTATCTGATCTGTCTAATTCATCCTTGGACATAACAACACCTGATCTCAATTTCACTTCATCTTTATCAATCTTTTGTCCGGTCTTGTATATCTCTTGAGGAGCTAATGCCTCACCAGTACTCATAGTCAATGGTTGAGCATCTTCCATATTGATAGTAGAAGTTTGGACTTTGATATCCATAATCTTTTGTTTTGGTTTCGGTATGAAGTGAGCAGAACAAAGAGAATCTAACTTATGATTCAAGCTTGTGAACAATTCTGTAATTTCGTTGTGAGCTTGAAGTAATTCTTCATTCATTGCTTCTGCTTGTCTATCTCTACCATTGAATTCATCTTCATATATTTCAGCCAATGATTGAGCAGACTTTTCTTCAGAAACTTCAACTTTCTTGGAAGGCTTGAAGTTACTTATATCTGTGATAATTCTCTTTGGAATTTCATCGAATTGTTCTGCTATGATACGACGTTTTATTATCTCTTCAAGCGATTCAGAGATCTCTTGTGTGATAACAGGAACAGGCTTTGCGGTTCTGTCGAATTGTAAATCTTCTTCTAACAATGCATCGTTGCTACGCGTCTTAGCAGTAGCTTCACCTTTGAGTGTCCATTTCTTCTCAGAGATAGATTCTTTTTCTAACTCTGCTATTTCCCTTTGTATTTGACGTTGTTGTCTTTCGTAAGTAGACAATTTACTCTCATCGACTTCTTCTGATTCTTCTTCTTGAACGACTTCTTTTTCATCATCAAAATCTTCATCTGCAAAATCCTTCATTGCAGATTCATATGCATCATCATAATCATCTTCGTTGAATTCTCTAGTTTCATTCTTGTTGTTAAATTTGACGTTCTTACCCTTATTAGCTTTCTTAGCTAATTTTTGTGCTTCTTGTCTAGAAACTTGTTTCTTGAAGAAATCATCATGATGTAACATTTCCTCTTCATCATCATCTCCATCACTCATCTCTGCAAATAAATCAATATCTTCATCGTCATCACTTGGTTCCTCATTGAAATCATCGTGGTCTTCCATGTATATCACTTGCTTATTGAAATCGTCAATAGAGAAAACTTCATCATTCAAACCAAATGCATCTTTTTCAGGGGCAACTTCAAGATCTGGATCACTGAGTTCTACCTTTTTATTGTCTTCGTCATCTTCACTTTCCTCTTCATCTTCTTCATCTTCTTCATCGTCTTCCTCTTCACCCTTTTGACCCTTGAAGAAATCATTATACATTAAGTCCTCTTCTTCGTCTTCTCCTTCGATTTTATCGGCTAATAAATCAACTTCTTGTTCATCATTGGTATACTCGTCATTATCTTCAGTTTCTTCAGTGACTTTGTTGAATTTATCAATGGAGAAGAATCTATCATTCAATCCAAATTTGTCCTGTTCGGGTATTTCTTCTTTATCTTCTTCTTCTTCCTCGTCAATATCTTCAACTGCATTGTAAAATTCTGCATCTGAATCATCAGTGTCCAAAGTTGTTTCTAACTTACTATTGGCATCCTCATATCCTTCTTCTTCTTCCTCGGAGTTATCATCGTGACTTTCATCGTTTTCACTTGCGCTATTATCTTGGTCTTCCTCACTTTCACTTCCATTTGATTCAAAATCTCCTATTTTATCCTTTATTTCAGGAATCTTTCCAAACAAAATATTTTCATTCACACCATCAATGAGAAGTTTCACTTGACCCCAAACTTGAGAAGAAACAAGTCCATCAACGTGTATTTCATCTAGTACTGAGTTTTCAGCCGTTACAGGATCTAATATTTTCTTTACATCTTTGAGTAAATTTTCAGGTTTGATATCTCCTGAAAACACCGCCTGTGGGTTTTCGACCAGTTGCGTGAAATAGTCTGACATTATGATATTAATATGATTATGTTCAGGAACTGTTATTGTCTGCTACAAGGTGCTGTTTAAAGTTAGAGATATATTACAGATGATGAACCATCTATACTACATAATCATAAAAAAAAATTTTTGAGGTGCGCAATACTCAATTTTTTTCTAAAAATTTTACATCTATACACCATTTTTCCTGGGCTGATTATATAACAAGATAACTAAAACAGTAGAATCAGTGCTGTGTCTTCTCTCTTTGTAAACAAGTAGATAAAAATTTTGAAAACGTTAATATTTAGGTATAAACTATAAACTTATAGATAAATGTCTCATGTGCGAAGGAAAACTATAGTATTTAGTTGTGGATATAAAAACAGAAATCAACTGAATCTAGTTCATGGTTTCTTTTCATTGATATAGCTAGAAGCCTTATCTAAATTCTTTTGAGCAGCTTCATTAGCGTTATGTAGACCTTCTTGAACTTTGCCAATTACATTTTGAGAATGACCTGCAGCTTGCTCAAGTACGCTTTGCAAAGCAGAATCGGCTTCCTTCTTTCTGGATAAGATATAGTCATATTGTTCTCTAGCAGAGTCTTGAAGTTCTTTTGATTGAGCTTTTCTCCACTTAAACCAAGAACTTTGAGTTTCATCATATCTTTTCTTTGCTTCTGCTGCCTTTTCATTGTAATATTGAGCGACTCTTTCAGCACTGTCTTTGGAAGCCAATTTCAACTTACCACTCTTGTCAAATAATGAATCATATTCATCCTTGGCAAACTCAGAAGCGCTATCACCCCATCCACGAACAGAATTAGATGCAGTCTTAACAAATTCATCTTCATTCAAACGTTGGTTTAAAGTATCACGAATTTTTCCATATTTCTTTGAGGCGTCACTCTTAACATCATCAAATTTATCAGCAGCATCAGCCTTGGCATTTTGATATTGATTAGTTGCATCTTTCTTTAAATCGGATGCATCTTTCTTCAAACCATCTACGAACTCACCAGCGTTCTTTTGAGCACTTCTCAAAATTTCATTGATACGATTATCAGCGTCTTTGACAGCTGAGTCACCCCATTTAGCCAAAGAGGATCTAGAGTCGTCTAATTGTCTTTTGGCTTCATCTAATTTAGCCTTAGCAGTGGCACGTGCTTCTTCATTCTTATCCTTTCCCCAGGAAAACCAACTCTTTTTATATTGGTTGTAATTCTTTTCTGCTTCTTTATAAGAATAATCAGCATTGGCATAAGTACGCTCGGCGTAATCTTTGGTGTTACCAATCAACGAATTGACTTTATCAGTAACAGTATTACCAATTTCTCCTGCAACATTTTGACCCTTTTGAGCCTTTTCACTGATCCAATTGGTTGAAGACGACTTGATGTCTTCAACTTTCTGCAAACCTTGATTAACATAACTGGTATCAAGAGTTATTGGAGCGGGATTCCAATTTGGTAAACCTAATGGTTCAATTGTTTTACCATGATTGTATTGAACATCATAGACGTAAAATGTGGTTGCAGCAGCAGCAACAGCTAATAAAATTTTGTTTGCTCCGTTCTTTTGTGCCATTGTAATATGATAAGTTGATTGTAGGAAATTACCAGAGTAAATTGATTTGGTAAGTGAGTTCAAATATGATTACTAAAGTGTTGAAATAGAATATAAGTTAAAAAGATATATATATAAGTATAAAATCAGCAAGTGGATATACAAGAGTACTTATATATATCAGAATGTCGGGAGAGCAACTATGGAATATTTTTGAATATTCCCCGTATTAGCAATTACGTAAGAGAAGATGACCAGAAATGGATTTCTTACAATTTAAAATAGTGTGCACAGACGTACAGGCACATCTCTACCTATTCGAAGGTTAGCGTACAATATTACAAGGCGTATCCTGGACAATAACACCAGACTCACACACGCAAGGCAAACAATCTAGCTAAAGGAAGTAAAACAAATAGAAAAGCGTGGAAACATTTTTGTGATTTGCATTTGATTGCTATCCCACGAGGATTGCTGTCATCTGGCTTTATCGCATTGGTCTTTCTGATTGTGATTGTCTTTGTGCTTATGTTTGTTGACGCAGATTTTGTCGGTGTCTAGGGGTAGATGGACCCTGTGATTCAATATACATACTTGTTATTCAGTTGAAGTGGATTCATCATAAATATAAACGAACATTAGTAGATGATTGCCACAAACCAAATCACTTTTGAAACTTGCCCAATCCCGCAAGGCAGTGTGCATTAATCTATTGTAAGTTTTGTGTATCACTCGCTCAGCCAATCACCAAATCCTTTCTTCTTTGTACCTACTAACTTATTTCAAGTTGGGTGACGACATCTAGAAATAAGTTTCCTTGTGAAGTACTTTGATTACATGTATTGAGTTTGAATTACCGGCCGACACGTGATTTGTAAACTCAGTTTTGTGAAATTTCAAAATTTTTCGAAAGAGAGAAGGAAATTATGGCAGTTTAACATCTATTGTTCATCAAGTTCTTTTATGTGTATATCTATACATATATCTAGAGTTTATATATATGACAGAAGCTTATCTATTGAGGTTTTAGTGGAGACGAGTTGGCATCTCTCAGCAATCTAGCTCTAAGTTTATCGTCCCAGGCATATACGTACAATCCTCTAACTCCTCTAGTCAACAAGACATTGATAGAGTTCAGAATAATCTTCTCTTTTACCACATCTGGCTGTTTAATGTTTTTCTTTTTGGTGAAACCGGCATTATCGTCATAAAACTCCGGCTTTATCTTGATTTCATCCTTTTCTTCATCATATCCAACTGACCTACCAAGGATTACTGCTGCATAGTTTAAATCAAATCCCTGGATAGTATAAACTGATCCAACTTCTTCAATTGTATCTGCTCTTTCAGACCATGGACTTTGAATCTTTGGTAAATATCTGTCCCATCTCAACTTGAAATTATCACCGCATGTAACATACCAATCCTTTGTACCTAATCTATAAGGAAAATCATATGTACATAATATTCTACACTGACCAAATTCTTTATCCTTTAGCTTCAAAGCTTCATACATTTCTCCTGCATCTTCCCATATCTTGAAATCAAATGCATTTTTATCACCTGCAATCAGTCTCTTACGATCCATTGTTGGGTAAGGCAGTATCTTCTTTGTTGTACTCAATGATAATATCCAATCTTGAACATCTTGCTCAGCGGTAACCCTGAATTGTTTCTTTAGGTAATACGTTTCATATGAGGAAGATCTTCTGATGAATGGAGTCAATGAACTACCATTCCCATCACTAGACCAGTAAGAACCCATTCTCAGAGATTGTTTTTCATCATAGACAATAACCATTGCCTTACAGAGTTTCATCAACTCTTCAAGATGATTCTCGCCATAGAATCTTTTAAATGCATCTTTCGATGTTGATAATAGATGTGCTTCATCAACTATAATCAAATCACATTTTTTCCCTTCCTTGGAAAGTTTGTTAATCAAGGAAGTAGGTCTCTCCAAATGTTTGATTGAAAGATACGGAAATGAACGTGCGATTCTATGGTATAGTTTCAACATCTCTGGATGATTAACTACCAAATAATTTTCAGACCCGCTTAAGATATCATTAGTACCGGATTGTGATGCAAGCTTTTGTATATCATTGAACAAGGAATTCAATATAACAGATTTACCTGTGCCGGCATCCCCTTCGATAACAAACAAAGCGGGTTTATCGTCATCTACTTGCAATTTGATCTTATCTCTTACAAAATTGAAAATCTTTTCCTTCAATTGTAATTGTTCCTCAGACAACTCAACATGACTTAACTTGTCAATGGCATCTCTGTTTGCTGGTTGAGATATCTTCTCTGTAACAATAAATTGTTTCTTATTTTGACCTTCTTTTTGAGATCGTTGTTGTCTTTTATTTGAATTATTCATAACAATTTTGGGGTTCCTAAATCTAGCGGTTGATAGTAGTCTACAAGCTGTACCGGCAGTTTGAAAGTTATGGAGCATCTGACCATATTGAAGGAAAATGGGAGGGATTTCTCCTAAGAAACAAATAAGAGAGAAGTGAAAAATTAGCCAAATCGGTGATTAAAGAGACCCATATTGGTAATGCACTAAACACCGAACAATGTACCCTATGTTAAATCAGACTAAATGCGTAGCACTTGAGAAAGACTAAGTGCATGGCTCAATGACTCCATTTTTAGTTCGCGTCCACGACTAATAATTTTCAAAAATTTGATCGAAGCTTCACGGCAAATATCATGGAAATAGCATTCCTAGCTATATAGATGTATTGAAACTATACGGTTATATTACCATCTATTTGTATTATCCGATAATTAACTAATCTCATAATGTCTTTCTTAGGTTTAGGTGGTGGTCAACCACAAGTTAACGCAGATGCCAAAATAAAAGCTGCTGAATCAGAATTAGATATGGTTACAACCATGTTCAACCAGTATGTTAATATACCAATTTGAGATATATGTATATTTCCTGTGATCTTTTGTACGTTTGCCTTACTAACTTTTGATTCTTCGTTGTTAATCTCAATAGATTAGTTTCCTCCTGTCACGCTAAATGTTTTGACAAAAACTACAGCTCTGGTGACTTAACTCAAGGTGAATCCTTATGTGTCGATAGATGTGTTGCCAAATATTTCGAAGCTAATGTTCAAGTTGGTGAAGTATGTATAATTCTTTTATTACAATGGTTGTTATCATTTTGTTCACATGTTGTCTAATTTACTAACTATTTACACTTTTCAATTTAGAGTATGCAATCTGTTGGTAGAAGCGGTGCCTTAACTAAAAACTTTTAATTTATTACAGTTTCAATTTAGCAACGAAAAACTTTTGTACATATATAAACTAATAAATTTATTACCCTATTGTTCTTATTATATCATTCTTTTCTGATTCTCATAAAGTATATACATGGAGGACGGAAGAAAGAGAACAACGTTTCGAAATATAGAACTTTCTTCAAAAACCAAATGCTTTGGCGACTCTTAACCTAACACCTTCCCATGAGTTCAACTTTGGTCTAACATCCAGGTAAAAAGTTGGACCGTTCTTACCTTCTGGTGTATTAGGATCTGGTGTGTTAGCATAGAAATCAATCACATAATCAACACTGGTACCACAACGATCAACCGTCCAATCGTGCCTATCAAAAGGCAATTCATTACCCATAAGATTTCTAATCCTTGCCCTTGGAGTAATCTTTTTAGAGTCACCCTTAAAACTAGTTAATTGAATACCACCACACTTTTCACCACCTTGTCCTCTTTCCCACATTTGGATATACATCCATGCTCTTTCATTTACCATATTATGAATAGGGACAATAGTTTTCATATCTTGTGCTTCTGGATTCCATTCCTTACGTTTCATAGCATTGAAAAATTGCTTTTGTGAAGGATAAATCCAATTCCCATCAGCTCCCGTACGTGGGATAGATGAAATTTCCCTCTCTTCTGGTAATTCAACGTTTGATGTGAATGTAGCGTTATCATTTGCATTCTGATCCAACTTATCCGAGGAGCATGCAACCTCGATTGCTTCAGGTGCTGTGGTAACTTTTAACTTCGAAGGGGAAGTTGATGACGCAGCTGCAGTTGAGTTCCCTTCCTTCTTTTCCACTGGTTTGCTGCTACCACCAGCTAGCTTTGAATACCATGTATTTCTAGCTTCATGATCGACTGGACATGTAGCACCTTCTGGGGTTCCTTCGGGTATTGGGTGTGGAGCTATTTGTTTGCTCGATGCAGCTGTGGAAGGTACGCTGTAAACTCTAGGAGTAGGGGAAGCCCAAAATACCCCTTTTATCGTTTGACCCCAACTGTTTGTATTCGACTCTACGGGTAATGTTGTCTGTTGTGTGAGTGATGAATTAGTTGAAGATCCAGGATGCTTGAAAGCAACAGCACTATTACCATTTTTGTTTGCCTGTTGTGCTTTTTTCAACCATGCTTCTCTTGTTGAATGATCAACAGGACATCTTGTTTGTTCGGAATCAGACATAGTTGTTCACTATTGTTACAATCAGAAGTACACTGTGACCGTGCTAATGCAAACAGAGATATATAATAATTCAGCCAATGTAATTCCTTATAGATAAAATTTTGTTTTGGAAGGCTCGCGATGAAATATCCCGCTCTATAAAAATTACTAAGAGCTCTCTGTTACACACTTTGGGTTTAGTTCGATAGTGAAATAAAGTTTAGCTATATATGATATATATTTACAACTCATATCTGGAAATAATTTGTTGTTTTCGATAGATATGGTTTATATATATGTTTGTTTTTGAATAAAAAATAAGAAGTAATAATAATATAAACACTCATAGTAGAAACACTCATAATAAAAACATGTTTTTGTTTAACAAATAAATATAATGGATTGAATGATCAATCCCTGAGAAGAAGGAAAAATGAAATGGCAGTAAAATGTTAACTAGCCTGTTTTGAAATCAACTCAATAGAAGTCCCAAAAACCACGTTTGACATTGGTAGAATCCTCATCTTCATATACAGAAACAGTGGCAGATGGTGCTGATGAAGTTGAAGTTGCAAAGTTACTAGAGTATGAATATGATGGAGCAGCACTTACTACAGGAATAGAGCTGTAATAAGATGATGATACAGCTGAGGAGTAGAAACTACTTGTTGGTGTCACAGATGGCAAAGATGTAGTACTAGTATGAGTGATATAAACGGTGTCATATAATGTAGTTTCAATATCAGAAGAAGTAGTAACAACAGCAATTGTAGAACCCTCAGAGTTTGTGATTGCAAAAGTGGCAGTAATTGGAACAACTAAACCATAACTTGCAACGGAATAGGTAACTGATGAAGGTAAAGCTGGACAATCAGAAGCTGTCACAGTTACTGTAACGGTTGCTGGTGCAGATGTTGTGGAAGCAGCGATTGATGCAGCGGCCGCAACTGAAGCAGTTGAAGAGCCACTTGTCAAACTTGCAACACCATCAACGTTGGCAACTAATGCTTCTTTTCCAGCTTTGGTAGTAGTAGTAGCAGCCTTGGTACTGGTGGTAGTGGCAGCAGCTGCTGCAGTAGTAGCAGCATTTGCAGTCGTGGCAGCAGCAGCAGAAGTGGAACTTGAAAGATCAATTGTAACATAAATAGTAGATGTTCTGGTGTATGTAGTGGTTTCTTGTGTAGTGACTAAAGAACCGGCAGAATCTGTGAAAGAACTGAGAAATGTGGAAGTTGCTAAAGCGTCTTCAACTTCGGTTTCAGTAGAAGCTGTAGGGGCTGATGTACCGGTAGCTGATGTAGAAGTAACTGTTGAAGATGTTGAACTAGATGAAGTGGAAGCAGCGACTGAGTCAGCTGTTGAGGAAGTTGAAACTGGATCAGATGATGAAGATTCAGCTGTTGAAGTGGTGGTTACTGAAGCAGAAGAAGAAGTTGATGATGAAGATGAGGAGGATGATGTTGTAGAATCAGTTGTGACACTGGATGATGAGAGAACAGCGGCATCTGAAGAAGTACTGCTGGATACTGAAATCGAAGATAATTCAATGGCAGCGAGAGTTGAAGCAGTTGTTAATTCTGAGGAAGTTGTCAAATCAGCTGTAGTAGACGAAGATACTGAGGAAGTCTCGCTAGATGATGATGTCAATGATGAGGAAGTAAGAGAAGAAGAAGAAGAAGATGATGATGGTGATTCTGCTGCAGCATAAATATCAGCGACAGAGGAGGATGTGATGATATCCGAAGTGGTAGCTGATGATTTGTATTCAGAGGTAGAATATTCGATTGATGAAGATTCAGCAACTGCTGCATCTATAACAGTAGTTGAGTTTGTTGTGGTATCACGTCTGTTCAATCTAAATGCAGGTAAGGCATTGCTCATTGGAGCAATCAATAAGATTGAGGTCAATATGCTGGCTGATAATTTCATTTGAGATTGATTATTTTGTGTAAGTTATTGAATTGATGTGAGCTCTATTTGAATAGTAATACAGTATGTTTTTCTTATTGATCAACTTGATTAGTAAAGGAGTGACTAGTTGTTCTTGAATTCTTGTTCTTAAAGGAATGGACGCGTGAGTGTAACGCAAGTTTTTATGGGTTTTTTTTTTCAAAGTATCTGTGATCTAAACTCTTTCAGTAACTGATAGATATGATAATTTTGGACTAAATCGATTATTGTTGATTGAACTATAATTAGGATTGTAAAATGTTAGAGGAAAGAACAGAATAATAAAGTAAAGAAGGAGGTGAAGTTGTTCGTCCGACCAAAGGAACTTTGCCCAGTATTAAAAGGATTTGTGAACATTGCGTTGTCTGACATGTAGGCACTAGAATATATCTCGAGCCGCGTAGGTGATCTTTAGTTGAAATCTTGCATATTCTTGCAGCTACGCGCTGACGCCGCGAGCTTTCCAAAGGGGTGGTTTACTAAGGCGTTTGTGATAATTTGTTGTACACTTTACAGAAACGAATGTGCTTAAATGTTTCACAATGGACTCCATTCTCCTCCAAGAGTACCTAGTACATACCAGCTTAGTCCTTTCAACGTTAGATGCAATGACTCCTTTGAGATTTATTGTCATTTTCATCATTTTATGGCTCTATAATTTAAGTTTCATTATTCAACTCTTATGAATATACAAAAGCTTTGTAATTGCTTATGACTGTTACATATTAGTATATATATGATCATATTGAAATTCACTGATGGAATGTTTCAGAATATACTTCAATCCTTGATCTCTCATAAGATTTTTTATTAGGTACAAGAAGATCCACCTGAGGAAGATCACAAACGTGATTTGTCTCGTCGGTTATATTTGTACCACCCCTTTCTACCCCTTTCGATTGCCCTTTTCTATCTTTAATAACCTACATGTACGTGCCTCGTAGGCATGTCGTTTACCAGAAAAATTACGTAACTCCAGTTATTCCTTTGCTATAATTAGACACCCTATATTTTTAAAAATATTTATTAAAGCTGAACGGCTCGCGTGCAATTTTATTATATTTTTTTCATTCGTCGTTTTGGTTTTCCCATTCCTTTTTTTGTCTACTAGTTCTTAAGCATAAAAGAAGGCTGATTATCACATATGCATCTCCTGTAGTCTATAACTATATATATCAGAAAAGTAGTGAATTGAAGAGTTATTAATCTTTCAAGATCTTGTGAAAAAGACTACGTGGTCCAGGGCCGCAGAGAAATAATCCATAGCGCGTCTCTTGTAACGTGTTGTTTACCAACAAACAAACCTCGCCTTCGAGAATCACGTAAACACCAAGCCTACATCCGATTTTGGAAAGCAAATGGAGGCTCTGTGATATGTATCTATATACAGAACAAACTTGGTAACTTGCTAATTTGTACTAGTAGAAAGTAACGGCATATAACTCACAGTATGGCCCTAACAGGTCTTTCGTCTTCTATATATGTGTCCACAACTCACAATTTAAATTACGATGTAAATCTACTTACAATCTATAAATTACAAAACACCTAAGCTTTTGACATGAAATTTTATCATAATCGAGCTTATACACATACTGAATTTTGATTAAAGATCTGGATCAATGGTATCACCAAGGTCTTTGCCGTCTAATACTTTATATCCTTTCAAAGCCTCAGGGAAATATTCCTGTTTAACCTTCCCGTCCTTGAAATTGGGAGGATATTTGTAATTTTCACTATATCCCAATTCAGACATCATTTTGGTAGGAGCATTCCTCAAATGCATAGGGATTGGAGCACTTGAATAATTAGGTTCATGATCCAATCTAGAATTCAATTCATTCCAACATCTATATATTTGGATACTCTTATTAGCGTTGGCTAATTTAACAGCGCAATGAACGAGTGCTAAGTCTGCTTCTGGCATTCCAACGAATTGAACGGCATGATAAGCAGCAACGGCGAACGGAAGACATGAATCATCTGCTAAACCTACATCTTCACTTGCTATACGAATCATTCTTCTTGCTATATACAATGGACTTTCGCCACCTTTGAGCATCCGTGCTAGGTAATATAAAGCTGCGTCTGCGTTATTTCCTCTGACTGATTTATGAAAAGCGGAGATTGTGTCGTAATGAGCATCTCCTACTCTATCGTAAACCATATGCGTTCTCTGTAAAATCCCTCTCAATTTATCTGGTGTAACATCAATGAATTTGACTTGTGTGTTTTCGCTCTTGTTGTCATGATTGTCATCGTCAAAATTAGTCATAAAATGGGAATCTGTTAGATCAAGTAAATTTAGCGCACTTCTGGAGTCTCCATCAGCAATATCACAGATATACTCAATGGCCTCTTTTGTAAATCTTAGAATAGGTTTTTGATGAATTAGCCTCCTTATTTTGTTGACCAGAAGCAATGCCTTCAAAATCACCTTGGTTAATTCAGGGACTTCCAGTTTTTTCAATACAAACACCCTACATCTTGATAAGAGTGCACTATTCAATTGAAAACTTGGGTTCTCAGTAGTTGCACCAATCAAAGTAATCAATCCATCTTCAACATAAGGTAGAAATAAGTCCTGCTGAGCTTTGTTGAATCTATGTATCTCATCGCAAAACAAAACAGTCTTTCTCTTTGTCAATCTTAATTCATTCTTGGCTTCTTCAAAGATTTTTTTACACTCTGCTGTACCTGACAACGTAGCTTTCAATTCTACAAACCGACTGTTCGTAGTATGTGATATTATTCTGGCTAGTGATGTCTTCCCCACCCCTGGTGGGCCCCATAGAATAATTGAAGGGATTCTATCATTTTCAATGAACCCACGTAAGATACCCCCTCTACCGATAAGATGTTGTTGGCCTACATATTCATCAAGAGTAGAAGGTCTCAACCTCTCAGCCAGGGGTTGTCTTGCCTGTAATCTCAGTAATCGTATCTCTTCCAAATCTCTTGCTCTTCTTCTTGCATCTTCCTCTATTTCTAACTGCCTGGGAGTTTTTTCAATCTCTTGAGGTGGAGAAGACGAAGTAGATGAATCTTCAGTCTTCAGCCTTTTATACCCTGTTTCTTGTATGTTCTCTACATTGGATCCATCTTCTTCTGAATCGGGGATACTGCTTGAGTTTCTTTTGAGTGAAGGGGTGGAACTCATCGTTTGTGACCCATTGGTAGAAGGTTTACCAAAACCTTGAAACTTATATGTACTTTCCTTTTTCTTTGGAATTGTGCTACCAGAACCTAATTTCTTCTTTGTAGAGTTCCCACTCAGTAAGTTTGACAGCTTTGTGGAGTTGTTGGTATTCTTAGCTTGTATATCAGTAATCATCACAGTATCTTGATTGTCATCATCATCGCTTATAGTAATACTGGTTGATTTTTGGTCATTAGAGCAAAAATCCAAATGCTTGTTTATGAAGTCAATATCCACTTCTTTTGAGCAAACTGGACAGACAACATTCTCCGACATTGTTGTCTCTCTTCCCGGTAGTTTACAGTGTCTTTGGTAACTCAATGTGCAAGCAACTATATCAACGGTGATAAAGCCTACAAACCTATTACGTGATCTGTGATTTGAATCTATAATTTTTCGTGAAAGAGGCCAATACCGCGTCCCAGCTAATAACATAGTACTATCAGTAGACCATAATAAAAACTTAAGTTCTTCTTATATACCTAGGTATGAATGTATGTATGTATATATGTATGTATATATGTATTCATAGGTTTATAAATAAATAAATAGAAATAAATACTCAGGAGAATAAATAGTACTCAGCAGCAATATTTGGATATATAGATGTGTATGAAAATTGCAAAAAGTAGAAAACGAACAAACTCAAATGTGGGATGATATACTACATTCTGAAATGCTTTAGAAATGGACTTAACATGAAACTAGAGTTATTGAATAATATAAAACATTAGTCAATTCATAAACGCAATTAAAAGAGAGAATTATTCTTCAAACTCCAACAGAATTTTTCTTCTTTACTGCCTCTTCCTTAGTTTTTTCCTTCAGTTTTCTCTCTTCTTCATCAAGTAAAGATAATCTTAGGGCTTCATCAATCATCCTTTGCTCTAAGTCATTCTGCTCTTGTCTTGAAATTCTAGAGAGAAAAGAAGAACGAGCTCTACGTCTGCCGCCTAGAATGCCATTGGAAGTATGTGAAGAAGACTGGGCACCGGTGGTACCAGTACCAGAGCCACTTGAGAAATAGCTGCTATCCTCATCCAGTGGATCCATCAATAAAGACGTGGCATGTAATGCCGTAGCATTAGCAGATCTTTTAGCAATTCTGGCTTTAGCACTGAGTAATTTCTGCTCCCAATCAGGTCTAATCTGATCTATAGTAACAACACCAGGAGCAGTAGGTGGTAGAGAACCTCTTCTCTTACGTACTGTTGCAACACCATTTGGCGATGGCGACACATTTGGAGAACTTGCATCAGAACTGGCAGCGACGGAGGGTAAATCAGAGTAGGATGACTTTGGTGGCGTTCCCATCGATGAATGGCTCTTTGAAATTGCGTAACCAATTGATGAACGATATTGTTTGTTATTGTTATTGCTATTATTGATAGGAATATTTTTTGCGCTTGTTGTTGACGAAGCAATCAATTCATCTGATGATAACTCTGTGCCATTTAAAAGATCCGGTGTGGTCTCCGTTTCTTCTTCATCTTCATTCTCTTCCTCAATTCTACCAACATTATCCCTGAATGAGTTAGGGGGTCTGCCATTGATACCAGTTCTAAAATTTGGAGGTTGATATGTAACCCCGAAGTCAGGCATAGCACAGAATGGACATTTGACGGGTTCACTTATCAAATCGTTTGGATCAGACACATCATCTTCATTCGTAGTGGGAGTTTCACCATCATCATGTGGTAAATGAGGGTCAAGACGTTTCATCTGAACGAAACATTCAGTACAAATTGGTTGGTCGCAACAACGTGAGTAATTGAAAATAGTTGGATAATATAAGAAACAGATTGGACATTCTTCACAGTTTCTATATAGCCTTAATAACAAATCGTTTGATGGAACTTGCTCATGGCTTTTCAAACCACGAGCTAGAAACGATTTGCTCTTCTTGTATTGTAATTCTGCTTCCTCTTGTTCTTTCATAGCCACTTCTTTCAACTCCTGTTTGAATAATTTAGTTTCTTTTCTTCTTAAAGCGTGTAAAGTTTGTTGTAATTTATGGTCATCTGGGTCTTCCTCTTCTTCCAAGAATTCTTGTCGTACTGGAGCATGCAAAGTTAGATTTGATAAGACTTTCAGTAATTCTTCGTCTGATAATGATTCATCGAAATCTTCTAAAGGTGTATAGAAAGGTGCCAGTTTTCTTTCGATTATCAATTCTCGAACTATTGAAGTCCTATAATTTAAACCTGATTTATAATTACCATAAGGAGCAAGATAGCCTCCATCAACATTTTCGGTAAAGCGTACAACCAAATTCATGACATGATCTATTCTAGCTTTCATCTTGTCTCTTTGCTTTTCTTTCTTGGTCTTGCTACCGGAAGCATTATTTGAACCCGAACTTGGCTTGAAATATGAAGCTCTCTTTGTGAGTGTAGCTAGGTTTGTCTCGGATGCGAATGAGCTTGATCTGCTTCTCACCCCAGATTCTTTTGCCGGTACATTACCCATGATTAGTTTAAGAAAGTTATCAAATGTGAAAAATGAGTGATTAATGCCGTAATTATCTTTTGTGATTTGATGAGGGTGATACCTTTTGCAAAATATAAGGAAATAATCTTATGATACTATATGATGACAAGTGTAATGATACTATAAATGTATGAAAGACTTGTGGGCAAATTCTGCGTATAAAAAATAACTTAAAATTCACTCAGAAGAACTTGACCTGCTATCGCACTGAGAATGAGGTGACTAGGAATTAAGATGAAGCGTTTAGACCGAATGAGATTTTGAACAATGTGGTCTTAAAACAAAGTCAAATTTTGTAATCTGGTATGATAATCAACAACGTGTTCCCAATAATCTTGAATGTTTGGATGATATTGATTGATTATAGCAAAAACTATGAAACAATAATGAAATGTTGACTATTGAAGTCGATTTGTATTTGAGACAAAATAAGTTGAACTGAGATGCAATGGGAGATCAACCGGATTCGGCAAGTGGGGGATGCTCCTCTATGTATTTGTTAAAAGAGTTGAAGGTGTACTTTTAATTCGGAAGTTATGCCGTACTACTCAAATTAAATACGAGAGATAGACTAAATCAAATATATATGAATATGAATGAGAAGATATGTATGGGTAAATCCAGTAACTCCAGTATTCTAGTGTTTCAACACTTCAGAAACTCCCTCCTTTCTCTTGCCATAATTATTCCCATCAACTATTTCCATTCTTCCCTCGGCCTCAGCCCCAGGCTAATCCCCAAACACCCTCCGTTGCTGCCGGATTGATTGTAGGCCCGAACCGAATTGCTCGCTGCCCGCCGACTGCGCTGACTGGCTAAAATCGGAACGGAAATTGTGGAGTCTCGCAACATTTTCTAAATCTTTTCCCGAGCACGTGATTTCGTATTCAAAAGACTACTTTTATTTGTTGTATATTTTGGTATCCTTATATAAATGTCTATATTCACGAACGCAGCTATGTACACGTTTCCTCCGTCATCCTAATACTTAATGGGTGGTCCCATATCCAAATCCAACACCAATACCAACTAAAGCACCCATAGTTACAAAAGCAGCAAGCGCTCCCGAAATTATCTTATAAACTTTTGGAATTTTCCCAATTCTTTTTTCCAGTACACCAAAAGCAATAAGAAACCAAAATGGTGGTATTAAGATAGATACCAAAACCAATATCAATACTATCTCCTTTTGACAATACTCGCCACCCAATCTCTGTTTATGGTAATGGAACGTCCTGTCGGATTCTCTTTCCTGTCTTCTCCATACCGCATCTTCTCCTTGATAATATATAGATGAATTGTTATCACTGTCTGAGGAGTTCTCAAGTGGTGATATATAGTCTCTGTTGGCGGTATGGAATGAGTTCATTGAATCCTCATCCTCCTCTGAAAGTGAAGAGTTATTCAACGTTGGTTTCTTTACATATGCTCTGTCAAGCTTCACTAAGTTATGAAGGTCGTAGTAACCAGCATTCATATGTGTAGGTTTAATGAAACTAGAAGCAGCAGGGAAATTGGTCGATGGTGACGGCGATGTCGATACATTTGCTTGTATATTTTTTTTGCTGCTACTTCTTGTCATCGGGTGCTCTGGATGGGTTTTCAAAAGGTTGGTAGTACCGGGTAAAGTCTTCCGGAAACTGTATAGTGATGAAGACCTTGTGAATCTAGAAGTCTTGTCAACATATGATCCCCTCAATTTGGTTTCCTTCTCAGTTTTTTTGATTGAAATAGGAAGAGATTCATCACTTGTTCCAGAATTGAATAAATTGATCGAATGCTCATCTAATAGGAATGATGGTGGGTTGAGCGAAGTAAATTCCGCCTTTGGTGTTTGTTCAACTGACTTTCTCAAATTCGTCTTATTTTCTATCTGTGTTTCGTCTAAGCATTCCTCTTCTTCGTCAATTCTTGATATGACAATATCTGAGTCCTCGCCAGCAATGTTTGATTCTCTCAGTACAGCAGAAATATCAGCACTAGTGATTTTTGTAATTTTTGCCTCACCTTGTTCTGTGTCATCTAAAGATTCGGAGGATTCATAAAAATTTATTTTTTTGTCTGGTGGAGTAATGCTTTTGTTTCTTATAGGCTGTAATAACAATCTCTTTCTTGAACTTGTACTTGTACCTCCCGAGGAGATAGTATTATTGTTGCTTTTACTTCCATTCGCACTTCCGCTCCCGTTGCCACTTCCTAATACGCTTGATCCACGATCTGAATATGAAAATGATTGAGAGTTGGAGTTTGCCTGAGCTTCACTGTTATCTTCGTACACTTGAAACTGTCCCCTGGATGATCTCTTGTCACTGGAGTGGTCAGAATGAACCAATCTCATTATGCTACTTTCTGATTCATTGGGAATGGATAAATCGCTGAAGTTGAGGTATGTGTTTTTCTTTATTGGTGATTCATCTTCAATTATACTTTCTCTAAAATAACCCCTTGATAATCTCTGTGAATCTCTTATAGTTTTCTCCTGTACCCTCTTGACTGTATTGCTACTGTCGAAATCAGCAGAGCTGTTTGAACCATTGTTATATGAGGAACTCGTTTTTTTACTGTTTGTCTCTTGTAAAATATCTGGTAATAGAATGTTCTCTCCTTCTGACAGTGAATAAAAAACCTCGTCTGATTGACTCCCAGAATCAAGCTGACGATGAGTAATAGAAGGTTCAGGATAAAGGTTCCCTATCAAATCGGTGTCGTTTATTGTAGTCATTGCATCTGTAAAATCAACTGTGAAATCACCTATCCTTGAATCATTTGCATTACCTGTCTCTTCTTCGGTCATTAATGGTAACACAGGTTTCTCTATCAATTGAGGCACCTGTATCTGTGAGAATAAACTATCCGAAGTAGGTTGTTTAGAGTTGAGTAACCGAAACCCAGAGCTTGATAATGACGAGCTTTTGGAAAACCCAGATTTGGGACTGAAATTGCCCGATGATTTCAGGGGACTCAATCTTTTCAATGTAGATGTGAACTTATTTGGTGAAGATTTGGGGGTTTGCTTTCTTATGGGCGATAATGATGTTGATCCCTCTTGTTGGGTGTCTTTGCTTACTTCAGTGATTTTCCTCTTCTGATCGGCTGCTTCGCTTGGTGAGATACTGACATTTATTCCTTTGCTACCCTTCTTCTCTGGAGAGTGCCGGAAGCCACCCATAAGCTTTCTTTTGACCGGGGTATATGGGTCTCGTATCACTTCTTCGTCCATGGTCACCCGTTTTATGGTATCAAGTTGAATCCAATACAAGTTTTGTACCTTCAAGATGTAGCTTAAGTATATAATATGATTACACCTCACAGAGAAAAAGTAAACAACCGGGGTTTTTAGCGTTTAGCGTTTATCGTGAAAATTCTTTGTTTGTTATTTAATTTCCTATTTGGGAAGTGTGATTAATTGGAGGTTGAGATTCAAGAAGTTTTGAATCACAAAGGAAAATACGATGACACAAATGATTATACATAGTGGAAATAGATGAATAGATCAAAAACGAATGTTAAAAATTAATAAATGTCATTATAGGATGTACAACTATATATGTAATTAAATATGTGCAATTAAAGAGCTCATTGAACGTTGTAACCCGATTGATAAACCCTTGGTGGGAGAGCAGGTTGTTGGGTTCCTTCATTAGCTCTAGGTGGTACTACAGGTGGTGGTAGATTTCTTCTGGGTTGTTGAACGTTAGAGTATTGATAAGTGTCCCCTGAGCCGATTATACGATCGGTTCTACTATAGTAAGCCTGTTCACTCGGTGGTTTAGGGAGATTAGGTGATTGTGGGGGAGATCTGAATGGATCTGATGAATTATTATTAGTATTGCTAGGAGATACATTTGTCCTACCCTGTGAACTTTCATATCTGCCCTGAGTTCTACCTGTGTCATTGTTATGTTGACTTATCCTGCCTTTACCATGAATAGGCATTTGAACATTTGCATTATTCTCGCGTTCGTGCCTTTCAGCCAAATTCTTACATACCCTGGTATGTATCAAAGCGGCATTTCTGGTTGAACAACCATTCATCCATGCGAGAAACGAACCTAGTACAGGTGGAAGACTGATCAAAAAATCAAAAAGAATATTGGCATTACATTTAGCAGTCGTCTTGGAATCTAAATTGAAGTTATGATCGGCCAAAGTGATTAATCTTGAGTGAATGGCAAACATTAGAATAGGACCTATTCCTGGGATTAACAATAACAATGGAGCAAGACCAAGACCACAATCCACTGGGTAACAACCCATAAAGCATCTATCATGAATCCAAGCCTTTTTCTGAATCTTTTTCCATGCTTTTCTTTCTTGGTTTGTAGAATTAGAAGGTAACTTCAATTTCCTTGTTTTTCCATTCGGTAACTCTTCAACAAACGGATCCTTGGTCTGGTACTTATCTCCTGCATATTCATTCCATTTATCTACAACGTAGTCATATCCGGGAAGACCTTCCAATTGATCAGCGAGGTCTTGAACCGCAGCCGACATTTCCTTATATCACCGGTTAAGGTCTATGCTAAATAAACCGTGATCAACAAAACGAAAACAAAAACAAAAAAAGCTCGGAACCTGTAGGTACACAGACTCGAATAAGAGCATAAACACAATAAGTTATATAATATATAACCCCCACTTAAGAATTGAACAACTGATATGCAGAGGAGAATTCACATTTCCAGCAATAAACCATATATTTCAATGAAAGGAGGCTTAAGGAAATAACGCAAACTTCCGGATGTTCCAAGGATTTTAAACACCGACGCAACGAGCGATTTTCGTTTATGAAGACGCGTCGTTGACGGAAACATTCACCGAGAAACGCAGCATGTGCTTCTAAGGAGAGTCAATTTCAAATGGATGTTGAAATATTGTTTTGATCACAGATATAGAGTATTTTGGAGATATATATATATATATATATACATATTCTTCAGTTTAAAGATGGTAGAAGTACTCGAATCCAGGATCTGGGTAGATGGGTGTTTTGATTTCGCACATCATGGCCACGCAGGTGCTATGTTGCAAGCGAGACAACAAGGTACTGAGTTATACGCAGGTGTTCACTCTGATGAGGAAATATTGGTCAATAAAGGACCAGTAGTTATGAAACAAGACGAAAGAAGAGTAGCCGTTGAAGGGTGCAGATGGTGTACTAAGTGTATCATTAACGCCCCTTATGTTACAGATCCCAATTTCCTAGATTCATATGGTTGTAAATATGTCGTTCACGGGGATGATATAACGACTGACGCAAATGGATATGATTGCTATCAAACCATGAAAGATTTAGGAAGATTCATTGTAGTGAAGAGAACTCCGAATATCTCAACTACTGATTTAGTGGGGAGAATGTTACTTTATTCCAAGGGTCATCATATTAGCGATGTTACTAATGAAGATTGGGAAAAATACAAGTCAGGATCCGAAGTACTTAGTGCTAAATTACTTTCACCAGAATCAATTTCTAAATTCAAAGCATATGCTACTGGTCCAGACGCAAAATCTCTTGGTGTAGGTGTTTATTTACATGTCAATGGGAATGTTCATGAGTTAGTCGCACCAAACTATAATATTGAAGAAGAAGATATCTATTATATTGATGGAGCTTTTGACTTATTTAATCCGGGTCATATAATAGCTTTGAAGACAGCTCATTCTAAAGCACATTCGAAAGGTGGTAAGCTTATTGTTGGTATCAATAGTGATTCACAAGTGAATTTGAACAAAGGATTAAATTATCCAATCATGAACATTTTCGAGAGATCTTTGTGTGTTTTGCAAAGTAAATATATCGATGGTATAATCATCAATGCACCATACGAGGTTACTTCTCAATATATCAGCACTATTCCTAGTAGAAGCCTAGTCAAGATATACCATGGACCAACACCTGAGGTAAATGATCCTTATAAAGAAATCAAATCCAATAAGCCTGAACTATTCGAGAATATCGGTCCACATGGATATGATGATATTTCAACAGAAACTATAGTTAAGCGGGTCTTGAATAATAGAGCTGAATATGAAGAAAGACAAAGAAAGAAAGGTTGGAAAGCAGAGCATGAAAAGGTTCTTGAAAGTAAAGAGAAAGCAAACAATTAAGATTTTGAAGAGTTAGCTAGCGCTTTTCAATTGTAAGCTTTTATCAGATTTACAATATAACATTTCGTATAATATCATAAAATTCATAAATTCATTTAATATGCAATGCAATGCAATATAGAAAGTTTTGTATATATATATATAGGTCAAACTGATTAATATTTATAAGTAGTCGAAACTATTAATAGAAGCAATACATATGACAATAAGAATGAATGCCTTCATTCACTCATGAAGTAGGATTAATTATCTTCCTCCTCTTCGTCTTCTTCATATAACTTAGCAAAAGTTTCAGAAGCCTTTGATATCTTCTCTTCGTTCAACGAATGATTTGATCCTCTTCTTTCTTTCTTAAAAACAGGGGGGATCTCACCATTAGTGATCAAGTCTTCCAGTTCGGCACCGGTTACACCGATGTTGCCTTTACCAGCACCAGATTTCTTGAAACTATTTGGTGCTTGATCTGGGTGACCATTATGAGTGAAGTAACGTTCGGTTTCGCTCTTATCGTTCCATTTAGTTGTTCTAGTCATGATGTAAGTGTTTATAGTAGTTAATTGAGTGCTGATTGTTTATCAAAAATTATATTAATTGATTGATGAGAGAAAAGAAGAAGAAAGTAATAAAAGTATTTTAAGTGAAGAAGAATGAAAGAAGGGATGGAATTGGGTATTTATATCAAGTGATCTAACACCACAATGCGACAGTGCCTCCAAGATGTCAGCCAATCCCACAACCCAACCAAATTCCAGCTCACCGCTATAAGCAAGAGGGGGTGAATCAGCTAATCAGTTGCACGTCATCAAAGGACGTCACTCGCAATCAGAATTTCTCAATTTGTGGAGTGAGCGCTTTCTTTTTTTTCTTTTTCTAGAGATTTCTGTGCCTTCCCCTGTATATATGGGCCGCCGCTGTTTCTCTCATTTTCTTCTTGCTTCCGAGCATGAGTAGAACGGAGCCTGAGCTCCTTGATCATGTCAGCGCCCATTACAACTTCTTTTGCACCGCCGTTGATTAGTGACTAAGGTAGTCTGGGGTACAAGTCGCCGCTTTGGGTTGTCGGCGAGCTGCTTATTTTTGTGCAGATTAGGTATCCTTAAAACGACTTGTCTCGACGCGTCTTTAAATTATTGACGGGTCGATATGAGGTCTACAATATAAATCTAGTTGGTCCGGCTGAAATGATGGAATAGTTGAATAGAATTAACTGCAAAGCATTGGCCATTCGGAGAGAACCAAGCATTTATAAATTCCACAGTTCCTTTACCTTGAATTATATTGGTGAATATCACTTTACCTGAATTGATAGGTATTATGGGAAGCACACAGACGCAGCTCCGCTTCAGAGAAGAGCTAAATAGGCTCTGTGACCCGGCTTATGAATTATCCACAGATCCACAAAGCTGCGAATTTCTCATCAATCATAATCTCTCTTTCCCAGAACTATCCCAATTACTATCTTCCACAGAATGTAGAACATTGAGGGATTCGAATACTCATAATTTCTTAACTCTTTTGCGTTCTGTCTCTTTCGGACTGATACAATTGGCAAAAATACAAGATGTCCCATTATCTTCATTCCCAATTAACAAGCTCTTAAACTCGATAAGAGTACTCGTTATAACATTACCATATCTATATGAATTGAGTGACCTTCAACCGATGGAAAGGACTCTGTTCTGGTCCATGGAAAATTCAGTGGATGATGATGATAATAATGGAAACTCGCCCTCTTCCACTGCAAATACTGCTGGTTCAAATTCTGCTTCAACCGCCGACAGTAGTACTCAACTTGGTAGCGAAAATGATTCGATAAGTCCCAATGTAAACTATAAATTGAAACCAGATGAATCAGCACAATCATTGAAAACCAGTTTTGGTAAGAGTAATTTCCAGTCTCATGTATTGGGTTTCAAATTGGTTTTAGTCTTGGTTGATCTTCTCTTCACATCAGGTTTGACTGTTCCAATTACCAATGTCATCTCTAAACAAAGTTATAAACCCCTCTTAGCCAATACTTTAGATTTCACCGTATGGGAAGCCGGAATTGGGTCATTTGGTAATAATGATAAATACAATGGCTTGAAGTTCACCGACCCGAAGCTAGACTTGGATTCAAATAGGTTTGAAATCTTGAGGTTATTAATTACATTGACATCACAATGTCTTTTCAAGACAACGAATAATTTGATTCCTTCGGGCTCGAGATTTCTGACTGTGATGACAACTTCATTGCCCAAATTGCAGGTGTTAACGTTGATTTCATCCTTGGTTAATGTAACTTGCAGATCTACAAAATCTGTCAATAATGGTATTGATGTCATCAGCAATCAAGAGTTGAGAAGAATTAGAATTTTGTTTGCCACAAATGTCATTCAATTCTTTTCTCTATTGATAGTTTATCCTTTACCCAAGGCTGATGTTGATTTTTTGAAGAAGTTGAGGATAATCGATGAAACAGCTAACCCAAATTCTATCAATTTGATCAGATTTTATTGTGGTAAATTACACAAGGATGAGGAGCTGATTTTCTTGGAAAATGGATTGTGTAATCCACTTTTTGAATTACTGAACATACAAGAAACTAATAGGTCCAATTCTGTCTCTAGTACGCAGCAGCAACAACAATCAAATAGCGAGCAGGCTCCGCAATCACCTTCACCTACGCAACAACAATCGGGATTATCATCTTTGAAAACAAAATTCCTTGGTTCAACATCTATTCCTTCCACTTGGTCAATTGAACTGATAATACTATTTTGGGAGTTTTATCAGTGTAATAAAAGATTTAGAAATTTTATATCAGTTAGGAGAGGTTCAAAATTGATGATTGTACTATTGTACTATATTCAAACTTTCAAGAATAACGAGTCTTATAGAAACTTGGTAAGATTAGCATCTTATTTATTCTTATTCTTATCTCATGATCCAACAATTACAAGAACTTTGGTCACTTTAATACCATCCGCTTTCTTCAATTCGCTGCCTAATTCATTCAAAACTACAGATAGTATCATAACTTATCGTGATTTCATATTAATACACAGTTCCAACATTTTGTTATCAGATCCTCCATTCCTTTTAGTTCCTACAATTGTTGAATGGATGTATAATCTAATTCCTCTTGCTCCACCACAACAAGTTATATCGCAATCTTCCACAACACCTATCAGAACTGGAAGTTCTGGATCCCAGACAAGTTCCGTGCTATCTAACAGAAAATTATCTAGTGCCTCAACACATTCAACAGGGTCTAGCAACCAATCACAGAGAATTTCTGGTGATTTGATGTCATTCCAGACGTCATCCCTATTGGTCCAAGTAATTGGAAAATTTTCCACCTTGACGGTTGCCGGTACAGGTAAAGATAAAGAAGTACAGTTGGACTTGAATCTTGACTTGATGTCTCTACTAGTTAGGGCCTTAGCTCATGGTATCTTGAGAAGTCCAGATAAGCACCACTATATCTTGATCTATACTATTTTCAAAAATCAAAATTTCTTCACTGGCGTCTTAAGAAATATCACAGTTGTATCTAATGAATTGAGTCGTCGTGATAAACAGCAGGATAGAGATGACGAATCTGAAACAACTGCTAATCTTGGCAGGCTTTCAATTTCTAACACAACTGCAGCTGTTGAGTCTAATAAATCACCACAAATGAGACCGATTGTATCGAGACATTCTTCACAAATCAGTATTTCCTCCGCCATTGGAACTCCACAACCTCCGATGCAACAGAGACATCTATCTCAGGCAAGTTTGCATAGTGCAACATCAAGAAGCTCGATAGACAGTAACCCGCCTATGAATGAAGAAGTGGGAAATTCTTTGGGTCCAATTACAGAAGGTGTTGAAAGCAATTTGATTAGACCAAAGTTACCAACGGGTATGTCAGAAAAAGCAAAAAGCAAACAATTACTGAACGCCTCTTTAGAGGTAACTTGGAATGGTATCAATTCCTTGAAGGTCATTCTTCATCTGATTGATTTCATCAAAACTAACGTTCCTGCATCAGTGTTGAGTTCAAAGGATTCTGCAGTGATAATCAACAGGATCAGATCTTTGGACTTCAAAGAGTTTATTCTTTCATGTAAAGCAAATGGAATCATGATATCGAAAGAATTTTTACCCGTCAGCATCAGTTCCAATTCCTTAAGTTTACAGGGTACTGCTTTCGAACCATTGAAATTTCAATGGTCAAATCTTTCCCTTGGTTGGTACGAGTCTGTTTTATGGTGTTCAATCTATAATAACTTTGAAGCGCCTAAACATTACAATATGAAATATGGTGGTTACGGTAACGGGGTAACTGGTAAAGGTATCCTAGATATTTCCAACTCTATTCAAGCTTTCAAGAAAGTAGGTCATGATTGGGGATTTGGCTGGGGCACAACTAACTCTTCTCCGGGTGCAAATGCAAATAAAGAACTCAATGGAGTCGTTTTAGGTGTGAAGAGACTTCAATTGACCTCAGAAGAAGATTATTTGAATATTGTCAATGATGCTGTTCTCAATGTGAATCCTTGGTCAGCATTGAGAATCAAATTATTCAAAATCAATAAGCAAAGCGGATCAAGTAACACTAAGGAATTCGCTGATAATTTGTTCAAGAGGTTGGGTAGTATATCATTTAGAAGAGATAGCAGTGTAACATCTCTTGATGTTGATAGTGATACTTTAGTGCCACCATCCCCAACAGCTACATTCCCTCAATTATTACAAAATACACCAAATCCTTCCGGGGCAATGAATATCTTCAAGAATCAAAATCCATTTTTGACTCCCGACAAATCACAAACTTCGTCACCAATATTGGGTTACTTTCCCCCATTAGATGTGTCAAACGAGGATGATTTTGATATGTACCCTAATTCCACCACTAGTACTCCAGGGACACCAATATATGATACTAGATCACCCAAAATCTCAATCTCTGATGATATTGTTGGACCTGGCAATAGAAATTCCTTGTCAATATCTAGAACTTATTCAAGAACTTCAAATCTGAACTCAAAGACTAATACACCAAAGATTGGAACACCCGTCTTGAGTCCGCAACCTTAATTTAATAATAGTTTTTGAAGCTAATCGCAACGCATTCAATTCAAAATGGTATAAACCATGTCATGCAGTTTTCAGAAACATGCAACGTTTCCCCCTTTTTATAAGATAGACATATATAGCTAGAACTAGTAATACATCGCATAATTGTTTTACGAAATCATCTTACTTTTTCGAATATCAAAATCACCGGATCTTAAAACTTAATCTACATAATAAATATCTCAACTTTCAACGTCTTTTATTCCCCTTAGTCACTAATGTAAATCCATCATCGTCGACAATCGGCTCCGTTCTTAGATTTGAAGAAGAGGAACTTTCAGCAACGTCCATCATATCTTCGTCTTCCTCGTCAGATTCATCATCGTCGTCATCAGAGACGTCTGGGTTAGCTGGGTCTTCGTTAATGGTAACTTTATTATAACTCATACCATTTGCTCTTCTGTACTCTTCTCTGGCTAAGTATTTTTGATACATATCGTGAACCTTGGTGAAGTCACCGTTCACACAGTCTTTGTAACACTGAACGATTCTTTGTGCAATAAGAACAGTGGAGTCATCTTCAACGAAAACATCAAATTCATCTTGTAAAGCATTGAATAAAGTTTCGTGAATAACTATAATATCGACTTCCTTCTGTTCTGTGAATAATTCAATAACAACACTAGTAATCCAGTCTCTCTTATCTCTTGAATCTGGTCCACCCCATGAATTTTCAACAGCTGTGTTCAAGATGTCCCATTTGTAGATGTGCATGGAGACACCGAGTTCAAAGTTAGCTTGTTTGTTTGCGTCAGGAATACGCAAAGTTGGTTGCTCTTCCGCACAAATGTACCCTGGGTCATTCAATACTATTTCAGACATGTTTCTGTAACCCTGTTGAATAATCTTTTTTTTTGCAAAATTACGTTAAAATACTGAATTTCAATGAAGCATAATTTTGAAATAATTCTTGAAGAGAATATAAAAAAAAAATTTAAAAACTTCGTGCAATAAACACGGCTGTGTATATATGCAAGAGCAAGGATGATGATGCACTTTGGACGCTTATAAGAAAAAAAACACGAGCAAACCATGAGAGTGTTTTAGGTAGTGATTTGATGGAAACGACGGTATTATTACATCTTGAAATCACGTATACTTATTTCTGAACCTCTGAAAACATTTCCACGCACGCCATCAGTTTATAAAGTGTAGGGTATCAACAAAATGTCTGCTCAGAGTAAGTTGAAAGCACACGAGAACTCGGTAAAGATTGAAAACGCCTTGAGAGCGGTGAAATTCAAAGGTAACTCGGGACCAAATGTTTCTGCAAACAGCAATACTAAACAAGATCCAACGATATACATTGATGAAAATGGAAATCAGTTCAAGACAACAGAAAGGATAGCAAAAGACGTTGTTCCTCCTGTATCCCGCAGACCAACTAATGAGGAAGTTTTCAGTAATCCAAATGAAATGCCGAATTTCGAGTTTTTAAGAGATCATTTCAAAAGAGAAGGTAAATTAGAAGAGCACCAAGTTATAAAAATACTGAGGATGGCCAAGAATGTTTTCACAGATGAGCCTAATTTATTGACTGTGCCTTCCCCTGTAACAGTATGTGGAGATATACATGGACAATTTTACGATCTCTGTAAACTGTTTGAAATTTGTGGAGATCCATCCGATTCCAATTCATTCTTATTTTTAGGTGATTATGTTGATAGAGGTAGTTATTCCATTGAAGTTTTACTTTTGCTTTATGCAATGAAGCTTAACTTCCCAACAAACTTCTATTTATTGAGAGGTAACCATGAAACCAAACAGATGACAACTCATTTCACATTCAAAAATGAGTGTTCAATAAAATATTCAAGTCAAGTATATAAAGAAGCAATAGAATCTTTCAAAGCTCTTCCAATTTGTGCCATAATGAACAAACAGTTCTTTTGTGTTCATGGTGGTATATCACCAAGGCTGAAATCCATCAAAGACATTTCAACAATTAACAGATTTCAAGCTGATTTCCCAAGCAGCGGTTTATACTGTGATTTAATGTGGGCTGATCCTTCCAATGATTACGATACAGAAGAGTTTATGGACACCGACAACGACGATATGGATGATGCCGATCTAATGAATAACGAATCTTATTTCAGTAGGAATTACGATCGTGGTTGTTCATATGTATTTACTTACAAAGCAGCTTGTAAGTTCTTGAAAGAAAATGGATTACTCAGTATTATCAGAGCACATCAAGCTCAAGATGCAGGTTATAGAATGTATAAGAAGACACAACTTCAGCAATTTCCTTCTGTGATAACCCTTTTCTCTGCACCAAATTACTGTGATACATATGGTAACAAAGCTGCAGTACTCAAGTATCAAAATGCAGTTATGAATATCAGACAGTTTGGATCTTCTCCTGTTCCATACCAATTACCAAACTTCATCGATGTGTTTTCATGGTCTATACCATTCGTTGCGGAAAGATCGGTGGATATCTTACTTTCCATACTAAACATTTGTTCCGAAGAAGAGTTGGAACAAGATACCCCATTAGCAAGGGAACTAGCAAATTCTTTGAATGATGTCCAACAGCAAAAGAGATCATCATCACTCATGTCTCCTAAACGTGACAGTACTTCTGGCAGTGGCACAGGTAAGACAACAGCTTCACTTGAACGTAATGAATTGAGAAATAAGATATTGGCAATTGGTAGAGTCTCAAGAATGTTCAACATTTTAAGACAAGAAGCTGAAAGTGTGGAGCATTTGAGAACATTATCTGGCGGTAGTAACTTGCCCAAGGGTATCCTTCTGGGTGGTGTAGATGCTATCAATAATCATATTTCATCATTCGAAGAGGCAAGATTGGCGGATTTGGCCAATGAAGCTATGCCTCCTTCAGAAGAAGAAAGCAAAAGAATCGAAGATGAAAAATACGAACGTTTACGTAAAAAAGTTAACAATGGAACAGCAAACTCTTCATGGAAGGAACGTTAATTGGGCAATATTTGAGGTTTTATTGCCATATACTTACATGCTCTATAGTTCTACGTTTATAAATTATTCTTGTTTCCTGTGTTGTATATTTGTGTATTTAAAGAATTTTTAAGCGAGAATTTCACATCAGTGGAACGTAAAATAGTGATTGTAAAACATAACTCAATCTAATATTATATATTTAGTCTGATATATTCTATAAAGCGTAGCATTTCTCTATGTTGATGCTATCGTTACCCCACCAATTCACAAAGTGAGATGGAATATGCAAAAATCGATTTCCTGCAAAGACAAATAAAGCCAACATTGCAAGGTTGAATCCAGTATCAAATGCAGCTGCCAAGATATAATTATACTTCTTGAAATAATTGTGACGAAATCTATACAGGTAAAACATTGTAAATGTACCGATCAAAAATTGGGTGAAATAACCTGTGCTTATATTACCATAAAACTTGGACATCGCTGAAAATATAATAGTTGTATTCCAAAGATTACACTTCAAGTCAATATGTGGAAAGTATCTTTTGTTCAGTTTGTTAATGAAGAAAACAATAAACGGAGCTAAAAGGCCAAATCCTATACCCCATGGTATGATAGGATAGTTCGCAAAGAATCTTTTTGGGCCCATTAGAACATATTGAACTGCATTTGTATTATAGTTAATCAGTAATTGTCCTGTCCATTGATGTAAAGGATCAGTGCTCTTTCCACTCAAATAATCATACTTGCTTGATAATACCCACCGTAAAGAGATATAATTGAATGGAACACCAATCAAGTCACCAAATATTTGTGAAAAGAATACTGCCTTTGGAGGTATCTGACTATATATACCTATCTTCTGATCTTGTAAAATGTACTGACATCTATACCATGCATTTCCAGCCACTGCCCCGTATATAGAAGCACCAACTGGGTGTCTTTTTGAATTGGAAAAAAACTCCGTTTGGTTCAATGCCCCGTATATCAGTTCATTAACTGTACCAATTGCCAGTTGAAAATTAGATATCGCAAATAGATAGCTCATTGGTATGACTATTATGCCCCCGAATAGCAATGCTACCAGGTAAATTTTCCATTGTAGAAATAGGCTTCCAGATAGGAAAATACAAGATAGTGATACGAACGACATAGCAAATAAGATTAAATACCATTTGTTGGGAACGTCTTCGTAGATTGAATACGTTTTATTTATTCTATCTGAGTAATGTGATGAAATTGCATGTTTCCTCATTGGCGACGCTCTAGAAGCCAATAATGGGTCACTTTCTGAGAGGTCCCCCGATGATGCGCATGTAGAAGCAGATTTATTAACTCTCTTCTTTAAAATCAGGAAACTTCGTTTCAAATCTTTGAAGCCAAACAAAACGATCCATGTCAGTGCACTGGTATATGCAGCATAGTCAAAGAAAATATTCCAGACTCTCTGGGCACCAAGATGGGGAGGACCATATAGCTCATAGGCAGTGTCATTGAATTTCAAGTCATCTGTCATCAGTTCAAGGGTAGGGTATATTGTTCCATTGTTTAGTAAAAGTCGATTTTCCATCAACCCCATTGAGTATTGTCCATTGTAAGAAAATTTGAAAATTGGCACTAATACCCAACAACTTAATGCATAACCGATAAACTGTAACACTATTGTCCAATAAGGGCTTAACATAACTGAAGATGTGATATTACTCCAGTCCAAAGAAATATTCAAAACTCCCATACCTCCCAATCCACTTCCAATAAAATTAACGATGTAATTGTGTGGCCTTATCCAACAAAGTATAGCCAAAGATGAAGTCATTGGAAAAAAGAATTCTGGTAGAAATTCCCAAACAAACATTCCGGCTAGTGCATAACCGAATATCTTAAGTTGTGAGTTGAAAGAAGATGTAGATTCAGTTGTGGTGCTGGATGTCGATGACGCAGAAGAAACAGGTACCGCTTTGGCTTCCTCAATTTTGATACCCTCTTGAAGTTTGAATAGAGATGTTTGCATCAACGCCTTAGGCCAAATAAACTGTGGGTCATATAAAACAAAGTTTCTTGCTATTGCACCATATGAATATCCTGTCCAAACAATTGCCCACATGAAAAACAATGCCACCGGCATAGGAACATCTTCATTGTAGAACACCTTCGCTAATGATATACCTGCTGTTCCCTGGTTACCAGTAGCACCAGATGCAGCGGTAAGAGTCACAAGAACAGCTTCCTTTATAGACCAAGGTCCAGGGTTCAAATTAAAAGAAAGTTTTCCAAATATACTGATCTCTTTCTTTGGCAAAACTCTTGCTAGCCATAATCCCAAAGGATGACATAAGAACTGAACGAAAAGTATACTATATTCAGCAGATGTAGTTCTATATGAGTTCATTGTGTCTATAAATGCACCTGGGACAACAAATATCACACTCAGCAAAAAATATCTAAAGGTAAGGTATGAATATTCTGACTTCATGGGTTCATCTTCCCCATACGGATCGGCTGAATCTAACTTTAAGGTTTCAATCACCGTCCTTGGGATATCTCTCAGGTCATCCTCTTCAAGTACGCTTGAGAGGGGTGCAGAGTGTCCTCTGCTACTCTCCTCGTCTGTCCTATAGTTCATATCAGCATTTTTATACCACCGTAAGAACTTTCAATAGAGACCATAGCTATTGTAAGATGCACGATCCAACGTTTTTTATATGATTAGTAAACATGAAGAGATAACAGCCACAATGATAAGGAAAGTCTTCGTGTTCGTGGCGTGCGCAGGCTGTGCACTGTAAGATACCGATTTAGCGTGGCTTGAAACTGTCGGACAGTGTTACTTGCAATGTTCCTGGGAGAGAACAGATAAGATTACACTGGAGACTGAAATTTTCCAACAGTAATCAGGAATTGATCTGAAGGATGTGTCTCTTCAGTAAGGGTTTATTTCCATACAGCAAGATGAAAGTTCTAGAGAGGAAGCCTAGAATCTTATACGTGGATAATCCATTGGAAGGTGTTGAGATCCATGATGAAGAAGCCTGGGGAAAGTTGAACAAATATTTTGATGTTGTTCATTGCAATGTGGATACAGCAGATGACTATATTAAGGTAATGAAGGACAATGACATAGAAGGTATTTGTAGAAGTGTCTGGTTGAAAGGCTTGCCTGTTTTCCATCGTTCATTTTTGTCTGGAGAAACTGTTAAAAAATTACCAGAGTCCGTTAAGATCATTACTCAAGGAGGACATGGATTCGATAAGATAAATCTTGAGTATCTCACTGAAAAAGGAGTTTTATTCTGTAACTCTCCTGACTCCTGTTCTATCTCTACAGCAGATATTGGTATCTCGCTCATACTACAGTCATTCAGATATCTTACATTTTCAGAAAATTGTTTGAGAAATGGAAATTGGGATACAGCTTCCCTTACAGGTTACACTGCTGAGAATCCAAATGGAAAGACGTTGGGTATAATTGGTTTGGGAAACATTGGATTCAGAGTTGCTCAGGTTGCTTCGGCTTTAGGAATGAAAATTTTGTATAATGGGAGAAGTAGAAAACTTGAATACGAAGCAAAATTACCTGGCATGAAGTACTATTCTGAATTGAATGACATGTTGAGGGAAACAGATTGTGTCTTCGTAGTGTGTCCATATACTCCTGAGACCCATCATTTAATCAATCGTGAAAGATTCAAGTATATGAAAGATAAAGTGAGGTTGGTGAATATAGGAAGAGGAGCCACAGTAGAAGAAGAAGCAGTTATTGATGCTTTAGAAAGAGGACAATTGGTTGGAGCTGGATTTGATGTGCACGAATTCGAACCAAAGGTAAGTCCAAAACTCATTGAAAATTATAAAGTTACTTTGTATCCTCATATTGGAGCTTCTTGTGCGGATAGTTTGAAAGCATTTGAGGCCAAATGTGTTGATAATTTACTTAGATACTTTTATGGTTTGGGCGATGGAAGACCAGAATGTGTAAACAAAGAATTACTAGAAGCTCTATGAAACATGATTGGTATCCCTTTTTTGATTTTTGTTTGTGTGTCGCTCATATTGAACTAATCTACACTATATACACTATATACAAGTTAACTATATAATTCCCAATAATTCTAATATATTCATCTATAAACTTTTATTTTCCCTTTTCCTCTCTTTTCTACTAGGTCTTTTAGATACATTCTTCATACGGAACTCATTTGGAATGGGTTCACCTTTCTCATCTTTGATAACTGCGTCTGATAATCCTAAAAAGTCCGACAATCTGTAATACTTCTCTGCAATAAGTGGATGAACTGTGAATCTCTTGCATTTGAGTCTATTTATTTCATCAAGAGGTACCAAAAATCCATAAATTTCTTGTGGAAGGTTCTTGAAGTCCAATTCGTAATTAGGATCTTCGAAACTTGGATTAATAGATTTCAATCCCCTTGATAAAGAAGAAATTGATGACTTCTTCAAGTTAGGGATTTCGATTTCCTTGTTAATATCTTCTTTTTTACAAACCAAAAACCAATCTTTCATTACTCGTATCGCTCTCATCATTATAACCACATCATTAACATTCCATAGCACGTTCAAATATGACATTAATGTGAGTTCATCTGGTCTATTCTTTGAACCTCTTAATCCTTGGATTTTGGCGAATAATACCTCACTTTTCTTCAATATATCCAGAGTATTCATTTGAGCACTTGCTAAAATTTTGAAGATGGATGAATATGTAGCATTGTTTGTTTGCAATCTCTCGGGATCTTTTTGATTCAAGTCTCTATTTCTTTCGGGATCAAAGATACCTGGGATATACCTCTCAACGAACCTTATGGCTTGGTCTTGTGGTAGAACAAAGATATTTCTCAAAATGGAATTCAAATGTGAAGATTCAACTTCATAACGCTGCTTTTCAAAAGAACTGTTGAAGATATGAATAAGTTTCTCTGCTTGTAGAATAGTAATAGGTTTATATACGCTTTTTTCTCTGAAAATTGATTGACCTGAATCATCTGTCCTGCCAGTTGGGACCTTCTCCTTTTTAGATCCATAAGCATTCAAAAGTATTCCCAGTGATCTCTTATCCAATTTGAAACCTCTCTTCTTGAACCAGTTCACGGTATCTAATGCCTTGTTCATGCTCAATTTTGTATGTATATAATAATGTAATAGAGTTCCTAATGAATATGAGCCTACTTCAGGATAAGTGAGTGAGATCAAGTATTTAGCTTTCAAGTCTTCTCCTTCATCGAGGTATTTCCTAACGTCAATATCAACAAAGAGTGATTGTTTCAGCTGATTTCCAGATGTACCTAGAACTTTATACTTGAGTCTTAAATTAGGGTTGTTATTGAAAATTTTATCAAGTTCTTCTTCTGTGAATGATGTCTTTGGGCCGATACGTTCATTCTCGGTAAATGTCCTTCCAAGTAATTCAGTAAGTAGAGTTCTTGCTGCTGCGTCTGTGACTGGTTTCGAGTTCTTCTGTTTGAGAGCTTTTTCCTTCTTCTTTTCAAGTAAGTTTTTATCTTTTGGTATTCTGTCAAAAGCAACGGCTTTGGTAAGTTTCTCTTTCAGTGTAAATCGAGCTAAGGAAACAGAGCTCGTAGAGAGCGCTCTTGATTGGTATATCCTACCTAAGTTTATTAACTTTCTGGAGAACATTATCTATCATCAGCTACCTTATTAACTCATGAATACTACTTCTAGATAATTCAATCATTGTAAAATAGAAAAATTGAATTTAAAATAATTTTTTCCTAATTCAAACTTTGAAGGCTGTGAAGATATACATAAATCATCTCGGATTTCTGGTGAAAGTAAGATTGATGGGGAAGAAAGGCAAGTGATAACTCTATTGTAATAGCTGTATTACCTGTATTTATACGTGAATTACTAAAGTAAAGACTAAGTATCATGAGGAGTACTTTGGATGTTTATCTAAAAGACTACAAATTTTCCCCTATTCTGTTGAACAAGTTATACTATATCTTCAAACATTATCCAGAGCATCGAATTGCTGTAAGTAAAAAAGCACTTGAACTAATATTCAGCAATGGTAATGAATTCAAGTTATACGTACATACATTGGAAATGATTGATTGTCTTCGGGTGAATGGCATAAATGAAATATCAATAGATTCTCAATCGTACAATTTGAGTGATATGAGAAGTGAATTGATCTCATATAAGAAGAGTTTGTTCAATAGACTTAAGAATTTACATAAGATAAACTATGAAGAGATACTGAACAAGGAGTTAACAGAGTACGATGATGAAGAATGTGGACCCGATATTGATCTTGAAGAAAATGGAGTAGGGGCTTATAAAAATGTAACAAATGATACAGAATTTAATACTCATGAAAACAACCAAATATCAGCCAGTAGTATTGATTTATATTATCAGGATTCAATTGATAAATTATGTGGTATTATAAAAAGTCAAGATTATGATAGAATGATTGACGATGATGACGATATGTCTAATACCGTTGGTGTTGGGGGTATAGTTGTTGACAATGATGGGAAAATTCACGATGATGATGATGAAATGAAGGAAAGTGATTTCAACGTATCTAAATTCAAAAATGAATTCAGTGAAGATGATGAAATGGTTGGTGTTACATCCACCAACAACAGTAATCACGATTTGAATTCTAAATTTATACAGACGTATAAATTGATTGATTCTAAGAATAATTTGAAGCTAATGGTTTTCAACTCAAGTGTTAATATAATCAATGACAATAATTATTTCTTTGTCAAATTGTTGGATGAAAAATTAACGAGTCTTTTCAAGAGTTTCATTATCAGAGATTTCTATAAGATTATACTGTTTAAATCATATGACTATAAGATAAACAATATGATTGATTATTATAACAGAAAATTGGAGAATTTATTTGAGATAAGTCAACAGGAAGATGAAGATATTGCTGACGAAGATTTGAGTAGCAATGATGGGACCAATAGTGGTAATAATAACAACACCAATAGCAATATCAATACCACTAATAATAATAATAATAATAATAATAATAACATGACAAGATCTGAAGAAAGTGATGTAAGCATAGGAGTTAAACTTAATCAAGAAGAAGTGATTGCATATTATAATTGTAAGTTTCTTTTAATCTACTTATATTTTAACATAAACGATTACAGCAACGTTGTTAAAGAGTTTGAAAAATTGGATAAGATAGAGAATTGTGGTGGAATCAAAGGAATCAAACCATTTGAAGATTTATTCAAAAATGAAGAAAAATTTCAAAATGTATTGATTTACAGGAACTATTTAATATACTGTATATTATTCTCGATGATATTATGCAAGACAAATGTTGAATTTGAGAGGATAATCAATACGAATGAAGTTTTCAAAGATTTTTTGAAATTGATTGAGTTAAAAGACGATGAGAGTAAGACTATATTTGTTCAAATCATTGAAACTTATCTGAACTGTGATTTCACCAAATTGTTTAAATTAGTCACTGAATTGAATGAAAGTTATTTGAGATATGATTCACAATTATACAAATCATGTGAGAATTTTAAGATTAATTTGAGGAGGAAATCCATTATTTTTTACATCTCTACAATTCATAAAGTGAAGATCGAAAAGATAAAGAGTAAATTCTACAATGATGAAATTGAAACAGATGAATTAATCGATGAATTGAATTACTTGATTAAGATAATGAATTTTGAGAACATTAAGATAGATCAGATGAATATGACAATTGAATTAAAACCAACGAATTCGAATCGTGAATCAAGAGATCTTAAGAATCTTGTGCAGATAAATCAAATATATCAGAATGATTATGAATCTATTAAATTAAACGTCATGATGCATGGGTTCTAAAATTGTATATATACAGAGTATCTATTTATCTAATTATTTATGTCTATAATCTATAATCTAAAGCATTTTAGAAATACTTATATTTTCATCATCTAAATCACTTTTAAATTCACCATCATTGGCAATTTTTTCAATATCTTTGATTTCCTTAACACAATCTTTAGTCAAGTTAACATAATTCATATCACCAATAGCTATATCATCTTCTATTCTAATGCCTATATTTCTGAAAGATTTAGGCCATTTTGGATCATTTGGAACATAAACACCAGGTTCAACGGTGATAACTTGACCTTTTTGGAATACTTGATTTCTTGGAGCACTTGGTAAATCGTGTAAATCTAATCCTAAATTATGACCTATATAATGAGGGTATAAGAATTTCATAACTTCCCAGTCTTGAACATGGTGGAATCCACAATTTCTCAGTTCTTTAGTCATTAATCTCACACTTTCATAATGTAAATCGTGTATTGAATAGCCTGAACTAACTGTACATTTTTCAATACATGTTTTTTCAACGTTCAAGACAGCTTGATATAAATCTTTTTGTGCATCAGAGAATTTCCCCGAAGTGGGGTAAGTTCTTGAAATATCAGCACAATAACCACCTAATTTCCCAGCTGCATCTATCAATACCATTTCTGATTTATCTAATAATTGATCATTTCTAGTATAATGAATACATAAAGCATTTTTACCACCTGCTATAACTGGAATATAAGCTATATTATCACAACCTAACATTTGAAATTGATAATCAAGATACAGATTCAAAGCTTTTTCAGATTTCATCTTGGGTAATTCAGCAATTGATTTGTTTAAAGCATGTGATGATATCTTACCTGCTAATTGCATTACTTTCAATTCAGATGTTGATTTTCTCAATCTCATATTTGTTGTTATTGGTTTTATAGGGTATATCTTGGAATTTGCATCTCTTAGTAAGTTTTCAATTGACAATCTATTTTGATCTTTTGTATTGATAGTATTACCGAAAACTCTTGAGAATAAAGTTGAATTACCACCATTACCATTACTTGGATCAGTTAAATGATTTGATTCATTCAAATCATAATAAACATTTTTATAATCTCTTAATAATTTAGCCAAATGATCTGAAAAACTCTTGTTGGAAATTGCAATATCAGCATTGAAAATCTCCACAACACCATCAATACCAGTTCTATAACCTTCCCATTTTTCAATACTTGGGTCTCTTGGAGGAACGATAAGATGAAATTTAATATTTTCATCACCATTACCATCTCCTTTTTTCTCTATAATAATAATAGAATCAGGTTCATTAAAACCTGATAAATAATAAAAATCATTTTCTTGTTGAAATTTATAAAAAACGGAACCTGCACTGAATTTAATTGAATATCCAGGTAATATAGCTATTGAATCATTTTTCATATTCATTGCAAATTGAATTCTTCTTTGATAATATTCAAGAGATGGAATACCAGTTGTAAGATCACCTTCTTTCACTAACTGTGGTCTTGTTTCAAAAATCGGCTGACCAGTTTCTATTATTTCTTGTATATCATCATGTTCATTTATATGACTACTTTGGTAACGAAGAGACGTCAGTTTTATTATACTGGAACTTTTATGTACATTGAGAAGACCATTTTTCACCCTTAAACTTGGTCTTATTCTCGTTATTCCTCTTATCATCGTAATACCACCTTAAATAACCAATAAGACTATCTGATATACTATAAAAATAAAAAATTTAGATCACAATTTACATAGAAATCTACTTAGTTACTTCAAAAAAATATGGAATTTCGAAGATGAATTAAAGCGAAGTAAAAGTAAGCAATCGGGCTGTGCGAAAGCTCAGAACATCTTTACACTACTCTATCACAACAAATGGATTATGTTGTGTTATATAATTTATCATTACTGTTGAGTAACTTCAGCAAATATTAAGTGTTATTGGATGATATTGATTACTAGGTAGTTATGCTTTATAGTTGTATATATATAAAGATATTTCAAGAGTGTAAAAGAGCTCATCAATTATAAATGACTAATTCAAGAAAATAATATTTCAATTACTCATACTTAAGATGAAATGTCTGTTATCCTTGCTCAATTTATTCCCCCATTTTTCAAAGTAGTTATGACGATGAATATCAAAAAAGAAAACCCCGGGAGTGATATCATGTAATAACATAAAGGTAAACTGTGGAATCTAATCAATCTTGACAACTCCGAGAGATTAACCCAATGAGGAAACTTGATTGATAATCAATATCACTAAATGACAAGAAATAGAGAATAAGTGTCATACAATCCAGTTATTACCCCAGTGTACATGAAATAAGATAAGAGGGGATCTTATTTGTTTATTTATATATTAATTTCTGTGGTTAGTTGTTTGTTTACATCAAGTTTTAACCCCATCAATTTAAGGTTTTAATCTGATAAAACCGTCTTTTGAATGATGAAAGGAGAAAGAGAAGTAAGTGGTGGTAATCGATAGATTGTCGAAGTGAAAAGTTAGCCATTGAATGCAAGTATCTTTTAATCAATTCACTCTTCAATCCATATCAATCCTGGGAAATATATATAAAACCCATGATAAATCAAGAAGAGATGAAAAGGCTGAAGAATAATGAAAGGTACATTCAAATTACGCAAATACAAAGTCCACAGCCACAATCACCCGGTGAAATAGCGGGAAAATAAAGCATTTGAAGCATTTGATTGTGAAGAGTTTTCTAGAAACCAACAAAGAAAGTGAATTATGCGGGGGTAATATGTGCACGTTACCCTGCCCGATCCCCTCTTTTAAGGTGCCAAATTAACCCAAAGTAGCAAAAAGAGGGGGTGTCCCCGGGGCGTGAGCCGCTTGTATTTAGTCAGTCACGTATAGTTGAGTAGAATCTCAAACTTAATACACTTGGTTCAATTCACATTCACTGCTGGAAACGGTGAATTGGGTCAACTTTCCATTGCTTTAATTTCTCCACATTTTCCAATTTAGTCACTTATTGTTAGTATTACATACATACGTCATATTATATTGTTTATCTAATTAGATACTTCATAGTTATTGTAATGACCCATTATGATCACTCCGGGGTATCCATAATTGATATATAAGTACCTTGATATACCCTTCTTCCTTGAACTATTTCTATTTGAATAGCTTACTCAATTATAATTAAAACTATAACCAACTCAAATCAAATCAAATCAAATATAACGAATATGACTATCTTTAATCCAGTGACAATAAGTCTTGCTGCAGGTTTAACAACCGGTGGATTAACAATGAAATACTTGAATAATCATCAATCAAATCTTGGTCTTACAACTGAATTAAATGGTGAACAAATTAAACTCAAGGATAAACAAGAATTAAAAAATCTTGAAAAAGATTTAAATTATTTGAATTGGAGAGCACATCAATTAGATAATTATGTTGAACAACATAAACCAAGTACAAGCACAAATAATAATACTGGTAATAATGATACAAGTAATAATTCAAGTAGAAGAAGTAGTGTTACTTCAGAGACTGAAAATGATGCTAAGAAACGTATAAACAGTCTAGAAGAATGGCTTGTCTTCTACTAGTTAATTAACTATTACCATACTAAACAAATAAAAAAAATCACTCCACGCAAAACTGCAAAAGTCTCGCCACATTTCCTGACCGCGCGCGAGAAACACTAAGAAAATTTAGCAAGTGGAGAGAGAAGAGTAAAAATCTCATGACATTTTCGCGCAATTGAATAAATTACTATGTACCGTGGAGTTGTTTTATTTGCGTGGGCTGTAGAAGTAAGAGAAATTTAAAGAATAACAGCATTGTAAGATCATTCGATCTTGATCATCTTTTATCTATTTACTTATTTACATATTTACATAACATTCTTAAATCATACCATATCATTCTAACTCATATAAATACTAGTAATCCCCACTTCTCTTATCCATTCTGTAATCTATTCTGTAATCTACTTTTCACTATCTAACAAATTAAGTTACTCTAATTTAAACTTTACTTTACTATATTATATTATCAAAACAAACAATATGGCTATTACTCCAATGCAATTCTTAGGCGGTGTTTCAATTGCTGCAGTACCATTAATAGCATCAGGTTTCATAGCAAGACCAACTTTTGCCAATGCTATTAAATCGAAACTTGACCAAGAAGAGATTGAAAAACGTAGAAGACACGAATTCAAATCTGATTATTATACTCCTAATTCAAAACAAGATAATTTGATCAAGAAGTATCTTGAAACAGGTGATGGTAAAGCTAGAGATTACGTTCCAAATCTTTCAAATTAGTTTACTTACTAATTACAATCTGCTATTTATTTATAATACTATTCTATTTATTTAATTTAATGAATTTATGATCTATTCGTCTTAATAACTTTGACTTTCTAATAGTAAAACAATTATTATTACATATCTTTATAAAATTATGCATTATTTAAAAAAATCCAGTTTGTTGTCTGAATGGATTTGTGCCTGTATTAACTGGTTTTAAAGGTTGATGACTTGATGTGGCACTTGGAAACAATGGCTGTTGTTGCTGTTGCTGTTGTTGTTGAAATGGTTGGAATGGTTGTGGTTGTGCGGCTGGTTGAGTATTATTATAACTCATCTGACCAGTTCCTGCATATGTATTAAATTTGTTAGTACTAAATGGATTATTATTTGATCCTGTATCTGTACTATTAACATTAAATGCAAATGGATTTGTATTTGTTCTATTCAAATTACCTGTACGTGTAGCTACTAAAGGCTTGGGTGTTGTTGAAGATGAAGGTAATGGAATTGGATTTATATCTGTTGATGCAGGTAATTGTAATCCTGTTGAATTATTAAGTAATGTACCTGTTTGTTGAGTAAATAATGGAGTTGATGCTGATTGTTGTAAAGATGGTTGTTGTTGTTGTTGTTGTGGTAATGGTATTTGTTGCTGTTGTTGTTGTGTTTGATTTTGATTTTGATAATTTTGAGCACCATATCCACCAAATCCTGCACCTGTAAACATATTGTTCAATGGAGCTGAAGCAGTTGTTTGAGTTGGTATATTTGGTTGTTGACTAAATCCATTTATTGATGAAAATGGAGATGATTGAAAGAATGGTTGTTGTGCTTGTTGCTGTTGATTGAAACCTGTTTGTTGTTGATTAAGACCAGTTGGTTGTTGAGTAAATAAGTTATTTGAAGGTGGTGCAAGTGTTTGTGGATGATTAAAATCATCAATCAAATTCACAGGTTGTTGTTGTTGTTGTTGTTGTTGTTGTTGAGTAGGTTGACTTTGAACTTGAGTGAATTGATTAACAATTGGTTGTTGTACTTGTTGTAATGGTTGTACTTGTTGTAATGGTTGTACTTGTTGTACTTGTTGTGGTACTTGAGCAAATGGATTATAACCTGTTTGTTGGAAATTCAAACCTCCAGTAGCAACAGGCACCTGAGGTTGTTGTTGCTGTTGCTGTTGTTGGAAAGGAAAAGCTTGTTGTGGTTCCTGGGTGAATGGTAATTGCTGTGGAGTAGTTGGTGAAGTACCTGTAAATATCTGTTGTTGAGTCAACATATTAGGAAAAAATGAGAATTGCTGTTGTTGTTGTACTTGAGGTTGTTGTTGTTGTTCAATAGATTTTGCAAATATATTTGAATTAAGATCAACATTTGATGTATCTCTTGGATTTTTATTATTAGTTGAATTTGTCTTACTGCTATCATTTTTCAAATTCTTTTCAGCTAAATATTGTCTTCTATTAGATTCAAAATTTGGATCATTCAAGTATTCTTCTAATGAAGAAGTTAAACCAGTTTGAGCATGTTTGATAGTTGGAATTGACATCTTTGTAGCATATTCTAAATGTTTTGCAACTCTTAAAAATGAAACAACATCTGTTGTTTCTTTTGTAAATCTTTTATAAATTTCCAATGCTCTTTCACAATCTGGTTTACTTAATTCAAAGAAATGTTCTAAAATATTAATAATACCTTCATTTAAAGCTTGATATAAAGTTAATAAATCTGAAACTAATAATTTAAAACTTAATACTAATACTTCATTATTAACTTCATTTTCTTGATATCTACATCTAATTAATGCATCAATTAAAACTTGAACACTTTCAACGTTTCTTAATAAACCTTTTTCAACTGTTAAATTTCTTAATCTTGAACTATTTGAACTATCTTTATTCTTTGATGACCATGATGATGAATTTCTTCTAAGGTTATAATTTTCTTTAATAATATCATAATTCATTTTTCTAAATTCTCTTGCCCTTATTGATAAATAATTTGAATAATTATTAACAGATCTAATATCACCACCATTCGATCCAAATTGAATTGATTTACTAATATTTTTACATTCAAAAAAATCAGGATGAGTTGATAAATATTCAATTGTAACATTTGCATCACCTTCTTTTATCATAAGATGAGAAACAATTAATGCTTTGAATACAATTGTCCATGCTGTATCTTGTAATCTTGAATGTAAAGCTCTTACAACGGTTCTAAAATCATCATCATTAATACCCCCATTTGTACTCATTAATATTGGTTCAATATATTTTGGCTTCGGTTGAGCAAGTTTTATTTTTGTTGCCCCCTAATTGATGAAGTTAGTATTATTTTCATTAATTTTATCAATTTAATTGTAATCAATGAATTAATTTTTTATAATTTTTTATACATACTTTGACAATCTTTTCATAAGTAGTCATGATGGAGTATATGCAAATGAAATGAAATATATGACTAGTGATGAATCAAATAAAGAGTGAATATAATTGAATTGATTTCAATAGATCACTTCAAACAATGAATAAAATGACAAATATCCGTACACTCTGTACTTCATTGAAACTGATTCTGGAAGGAGTGCCTCTCTTTGTTTGTTTGTTTGTTTGTTTCTATAGGGATTAGCGATGATATCGATAAAATCGCTGCTTAACCCTACTCAGCCACACCTCGTTAATTAGCCACATTATTCTGCAAATGAGGCTGATGAGGGATATAATATTGCCGCTCATTAAATTTCCTCTTTGGGACAGAAGCGCGTGGAAATTTATCCATTCGATTGATTTGATTTATTACCAGTACGGTTTCTGTGTGTAAGTGCTTGTGTTGGTACTGGTATTGGTATTGGTATTGGTATCAGACTCTTCAGATTCATAGACTGGTTGGGGGTTCGGGTTGTTCTGTTCTCTGCGCTGTAATTCACGTTGTGCTTGCATCAGCATGTTCACCGTTTTGTCTAGAGTAATATAATAATCAGTTAGTATATTTCTTTCCTGGGGTAAAATCAGTACTATTAACGAGTTAACTTACCGTGCACTTCTCCGTGAATTTTCCAACGTTGTAATTTCTTATTACCACTTGGATCTTGTACTTTCATCTCTACAACCTCAAGAGGATTGGTGGTAGTATATTCAAAATCATAATCTTCTTCTTCTACGTTATTAAAATCTCTCTTTCTTGGATTTGCAGTCGCTTGATTATAATACTGCTGCTGTTGTGGTGCTTCTTGTTGATATTCCTGGTATTGTCTGAAAGGATCATTTTGATCAGGAAATGATCTGTAAGAATCTATACTCTGACTTTGATTCATACCGTGGTTATGAGAGTTTCTTTGTGATATTGAATTGAAATTTGTATAAAACATGTTGAAAAACGCGTTCAATTTGAGTAATTAACTTTTGTTTATTATCGTTACCCTGTGTATATGCTTGGGGTATGATATATAACAACTAGTCTAGCTTATGTTGTTTCGTGTGTAGATATAAATATACAACAGTATTTATAACTAGAAGCAGATAAGACAAGAAGAGAAGTAATAACTAAGTAAATGATCCACTAAGACGGACACAAAAGGGCAGGCAAGAGGGAGAAATGATACCGAGCCCTGAAAATTCGAGAAGAGCCTCAATTCCTCTTTAGTTTGTTTGCTTCATTATTAAATTGAATTACATACTCTTTGTGATTAAGACAAATTATTTGCTACCAATAGACACTAAAGAATATATCATTACATCATATTATCCACTTATAATAGGTTACTTTATTCCATCTTAGATTATTACTATCATTGCCTGAATATATGGCACAACAATCAAGACATATCCTCGCTTGCTAATTAGCTTCCCCCACATATATACATACACAAAATACACAAAAACATACAATATTCATAAATTTGAGATATATATATAATGTCTCTTTCACCAAGGACAAGAAATTCACGTAGTGGACTATTGATTGATCAATCTTTTGAAAATTCATCTGAAACTGAAAGTGAAATTATGCCAACTTCTGCTAATTTGATAAATCCAACTAGATCAACTTTTTATATCATTGTATTGACTATTATTGTAGGTTCATTACAATTAGCTTGGTCAACTGAATTCAGTGAAGGTACACCGTTCTTATTATCTCTTGGTGTTTCAAAACAAGTATTGGCTCTTATATGGATAGCTGGTCCAATTTCAGGTACAGTTGGTCAACCAATTGTTGGTATTTATAGTGATCAATGTAATGCATCAATTGGTAGAAGGAAACCTTTTATTATTGGTGGTGGTTGTGCTACTATCTTATCATTAATTTATCTATCTCATTCAACTTCAATAATTGGTTGGTTCTTAAGAAATGGTGATCATGATATTGATTATATCAATAAAATCACTGTACCATTTGCTTCTATTGGTATATACGTCTTAGATTTCTCAATTGCTGTAATTCAAGCATCTTCAAGAGCTTTTATTGTAGATTGTGTACCTACAAATCAACAACAAATTGCAAATGCATGGGCTGCAAGAATGATTGGTATTTTTAATATATTTGGTTTTTGGTTGGGTACTTTGAATTTGGTTAGTATATTCCCTTATTTAGGTGATAATCAATTCAAAGTATTGAGTATATTAGTCGCCGTTATTATGATATCTATTACTTCATTCGCAATCTTCTATATCAAGGAAAGAAATCCTAAAGTTGATCCTGGTATCATATCAGAAAGAAAGAAACAATTGAAGAAATTGAAAGAATCAGGAATAATTATCGATGAAAAACATTCAAATTTCTTCAAATTATGTAAATCATTGTTTTTACAAACTATTAACTCGATGAAAAGATTACCTCCTCAAGTGAAAGTTGTCTGTTATGCTGAGTTCTTTGCATGGGTAGGTTACTTCCCCATGTTATTCTATACCACCACATATGTTGGAGAATTATATATATATGAAAATGGATATCAAGATCCTTCTGATTTACCCGTTGACCAAAGACAAGAGCTCCTTGATGAAAGCACGAGAAGAGGAACTAAAGCACTATTGGTGCATGCTATAGTCACATTATTGGTAGACTTGATACTTCCATACCTTGTTGAGAACTCGCATATTCTATCCAAGTCAGTTAAACAACATATAACAATCAAAAAAATATGGATTATCTCACATTTGGTTTTCATAATAGCTACATTCATGACTTTCTTCATAAGAACATCAACTGCAGCTATTGTAATGTTTGCATTCTTAGGTATCCCATGGGGTGTTGCAGTATGGGCTCCATTTGTATTGATCAGTGAAGAAATTTCAAGAATAAAAGATATCAAAGCCATGTCTCTTGTAGATTCATATAACAATAAGAAATCATCTAGGTTGAGTGGTGCTTCTACCCCATTATTGAATGAATCCTCTAGTATCATGAATGATACTGCATCTAGCTCCGATTTTAATATATCTGCAATTAGTACAGCAATTGATAATAGAGATGAAGCGAAATTATTGGGATCCGTTCATCATAAGATAGTAGAGAAATACGATAAGATGGAATACGATTCAGGTATACTATTAGCTATACATAATGTTTTTGTTTCTTCCCCACAAATGATCAGTTCATTGGGTAGTTCTTTGCTCTTTAGAATCCTATCAAGTTATTATTCAAAACATAGGGATCTATTTGATGATAGTTTAGGTTGGTCGTTTAGATTAGGTGGATTGTCTACTTTGGTTGCATTGCACCTTAGTTTCAAAGTCAAATCAAACCAAGAACTTATGCTTGAAGATCAAGCTGAAACTAGATTGGAAGCAGTATAAGCTACTTTTATTTTATATTATTTACGAATATAGTCTTAATGAACGATTTAACAAATATCAAGAGTAATTTGATTTATTCATCTATAAACACCAATGTATACTGTCTCAATCATAATCTATAGTATTTATAATGGTTGAGGAACATGTTTGGCAATTTCACTATCTTCAGTAATAGCAGCTTCACCATATTTAGGAAAAGTATTATAACCCCAATTACTGAAAACATGGTAGAAAGTACTTCTATCATAAGGAGTTAATTCAAGACCTTTCTTTAATCTTTCAGCTAAATCTGGATTTGATGTATATTGTCTAGTAATACCAATGATAGTACGATCGTTTAAATTAACATTAGCGATTAATTTATCTTCTTCTTTTAAATAATTACCAGCTCTAATGATAATACCTTGCCAGATTTCTTCCATCCAATGAGGATTCAAATTCTTCAATTCTTCGTTGATTAAAACACCATTGACAACAGGTTCAACAACTGAAACATATGCAAGTCTCTTTCCTTCTTTAGCTCTCTTTTCTAATTCAGATAAAACATAACCGAATTGAGCAATTGGATGAACAGCGTTATTAAGACCACCACTTCCTTGAATAGAAGCATATGGTGATAATCTTACTGCAATCTTAGAAGGACCAACAGCTTCAACCATAGCATCAATGGTTTCCAAGAGGAATCTAGATCTGTTTTCAATTGATCCACCATATTGATCGGTTCTATGATTAGAAACATCTCTGAGGAATTGATCGAATAAATAACCATGAGCACCATGAACTTCAACAAAATCAAAACCAGCTGCAACTGCATTCTTAGCAGCTTGAACGTAATCTTCCTTAACGGCTTGGATTTCTTCAATTGTCATAGCTCTTAATTCATTACCTGCTTCAATAGCTTTCTTTTCAGCTGCTTCATCAGGGTAAATAGCAGAAGCACTTACCATTGGAGAACCTCTTTCCTTGGAGTAAACTGGGTCTGCAACTCTACCTAAAGCCCAAAGTTGAACAGATATGAAAGAACCATTATCGTGAACTCTCTTGACTAAAGGTTTCCAGTGCTTTACAAGTTCTGGAGAATGTAAATCTGGTGTATGTTTATATAAACCTGCCTTGTCAGAAGCATGTGTAGCTTCAACGATCAACAAACCACCGTTCTTCTCAGCTCTAGCACCATAATAATCAGACATGATATCAGTTGGAACACCTTCCTTGGTAGCTCTCATTCTAGTGGTTGGGGTGTAAGCCAATCTATTTTCAAGGGTGACATCACCAACTTTAATAGATTTGAATAAATTTGTAGAAGCGAATTTTGACATGTTTTGTATACGTGAGTTTTTCTATTCTTCTCTATAAAAAGTCTATAACTGTATATTCAACAATAGACAATTCCTCTATATAACAATTATATAAAAACTCGAATCGACGTAAAAACCCGTATTCGTACAAATATATATACGGGATATGCATGATTACAAATCGATATTTCTCGAATATTTTTCAAGGGGAGGTGTCCGAGCCAAAAATAAGAACTGATTTCAGTTATCAAATACCGAAGGTGATTGATATCATATACAATTATATAGGATCACGCTTCCGTTCGAAATATGCTGATGATAATATCACATTCAAGAAAAGTATTTAACTTTTGTGGACAAGTTTACCAAGGTTATGCGTTTCTTTTAGTTTTGAAATCTACCGGCAGCACTAAACTGGAATAATCTGAATTATCACTTAACCAGGCTCACAAGGGTAAGTTTTCCATCTAGTAAAAGGGAGCTTCGGGATTAACTGATTGTGATTGACATATCTGTGAGTGTGGATAACACGTTATATAGATGTAAATAGAAGATTGTTCACCATACTCCTAGTCTTGATATGCATATAAACTGTGCATGCTTACAAGTAGATCCGTTGATAAATTGGGCAGTGAACGTCAGAAAGTTGGCGTGATTTGCATGAGGATTGAATCATTAGCGTAGTACAATTTTGCTACTCTTGTAGTGATTGGATTAAAATACTCAAAACTATATAACTCTCTACTCTTCTATAAAGTCTTATAAAGATAATGCGCTCAATGAGGCTTCAGCTGAGTCCGCTGACAAGTCTTCTTCGTCATATTTGGTAAAAGTGTTGTAACCATTGTTGGACAATGGAACATAGAATGTTGGTCTATCATAAGGTGTTAATTCCAAGCCTTCCTTTAATCTATGAGCAAGATCAGGATTTGAAGTATAATGTCTAGAAGCACCAATCAAAACACGATCGTTTGAATCGACAGATTTTTGTAATTTATCCAATTGTTGAGTGAAGTTACCAGTTCTAATTAAAACACCTTTCCAAATTTCTTCCATCCAAGTTGGGTAAAAGTCCTTTAAACTTTCAACAGTATCGATAAGATCCATAACTGGTTCAACAAAGGATACATAAGCAAGTCTGTTTCCCTTCTCGGCCCTCTTTTCTAATTCTTGGTAGATATAAGAATATTGAGTAATGTGATGGGTGTAAGATTCGTTACGATCGATATCATGATTACCGAAATAAGGTGCTAGCTTGATACCAACCTTGGAAGCTCCAACAGCTTCAATCAAATCATCAACAATTTCTAAGACTAATCTTGCTCTATTCTCAATTGAACCACCGTACTTATCAGTTCTTTGGTTGCTACCATCTCTGAGAAATTGCTCTAGGATAAAACCGTTACCTCCATGGATTTCAACAAAATCCATTTCGGAGATTTCAATAGCTCTTTTAGCACCTAAGACGTAATCTCTTTTCAAAATTTCAATATCTTCAATAGTCATCTCTTGTAATTCATTTCCGGCTTCAATCGCAGCCTTTTCATCTTGAGGACTGTTGTAGATTTTGGATGGTCCAAGAACTTTTTTACCATTTGCTTTTTGATAAGCAGGGTCGACAATTCTACCCATTGCCCAAAGTTGAAGAGCTATAGCCGATCCCTCTGCATGGACAGAATCAACAATTTTCTTCCACTTTTTAGCTTGCTCATCTGTGGTAATTTCTGGAGCATAAGCCATACTACCTAAGTGCTCTGAGACACCAGTTGCTTCAACGGTAAGAAGACCACCATTATCTTTGGCTCTCTTAGTATAATATTGAAGCATAAGATCAGTTGGATTATGGTCAACAGTAGCTCTTAATCTAGCACTTGGAGACAGAACTAATCTGTTCTTAAGTTCAACAGTACCAACTTCAATTGGTTTAAATAAATTTGAATTCTTTAGATCGACGCTCATGTTTGTTTAATTTTTTCTTTTGTGTTTCTAAGTTTGTTTGTTTTGATGATTCTGTAGTATTTCTTTCATTGTTGAAGTTCAAACCAAAGGAGGATGACGGGCTATATTTATGTTCTTCTTTCATTCCTATAATGCTTCGTTTAGAAGATTGATAGATTAATAGAAGTAAATCATATACAACGCTTCAACAATTAGTAATCTGTAAATATTATTAATATGAAAAACAATATTGATATACTTAGATTAGGTAATCTGAAATCAAAACTATAACAGTGTAAGTTCTATTGGAGAATAACCCACAGGGTGTGAATTTATTTCCCCATAGATAAGGAACCCCGCAACACAAAGGTGCATATATTGTTCAACAATTCTGCTTAGTAAGTAAGTGATCGCGCTTTTGTGTGATACGGCTGTAGTTGTGTACTCTATGTGACATCTTCTAATCAATTGAAACTTTCTTGTGTCCAATAGATCAAAAAATTCAAGATGGCTGTTGGTTGGTACTGTTTTGAGTAACAGAACTGCAGCTGAGTATTACAAATACTGATCAAGTCAGCACAGATTTAATTTATAATCAGAGTTTATGTGGTAATTGTCCTCGCGAGGTGAATTGTTAATGGTAGCATTGATGAAGATTGTAGTCTATGTATACGTTACCATATCCACCAACGAGATGTTCGATATCGACTACCATCGGAAGAAAGAGTTTCGTGAAATTGATTATGGTTTTACTATTCTTTGGAAAAGATATTTCAACCCAGCAGGAAGATTCCTCTTAGCTGAAACTACCATGATACATTAAGAGTATTACTTCACTTTTATTTACTGATACTTACAAATCACAAAGAAATCACAAAGAAATCACAAAGAGAATCACAAAGAGAATCACAAAGAGAATCACAAAGAGAATCACAAAAATTTTTGAAATCACAAAAATCACAAAGTTGAACAGTACAAAGATTTTTGAAATCACAAAGAACACAAAGAACACAAAGAACAAAGAACACAAAGAACACAAAAACGAAAATTACACAAACGAAAATCACAAAACCCGGAGAATCGAATAAAAGTATGTTGATCATGTCACATTATATAAAATTTTTATAAAGACTAGGGAAAGCAACTTCTGTCTATGTTGGAACATTATTAACAGTTTCTTGCTTATCAGAGGAAGAATTCTGGCTACTACCCACCGTGCCCTCAAAGTTACTAGAAGACCCAACCAGAAGATCCTCTGTCTTGGTTATCAAAGGTTCCCCATTATCATCTACCATCTTTTCCTCATCTGCTAATTCAGCAGTAGCTCCGACGTGGTTTCCTTGCTTGGCAAAAAGAATGAGAACGCAAGAGAAAGCTGCAAATGCAACATTAACATACAAAGCGTTGGTAACTTTTGTTTGCATGATATCAGCTGGAGTGCTATAGTCAAAATTTCCCATGACCGTTGATATAATTGCACTTCCCAAACTGATTCCTAACTGAGAGATAGTTTGAAATACACCACTTACATTTGCTTGTAAATGAATTGGTGTATTGGACATAACAACATTCAGGTATACTTGAAAGTAAACGTTCAAGACTAATGAGTAAATAGTTAATGGCACAAATTCAAAAATCCAATAACTATGAGCAGTAGTGTACTCGATTCTTGAATTCCAAATAACCATTCCAGAAGAGATCCAAATAGAAAGAACCAAACATGTTTTATAACCAATCTTAGCAGCATGTTCAATTTTGAAGAGCAGTGAGGTGATAAGAACACCAACGGCAATGGGGACAACTTTTAATGCTGATATGATTGCAGAATCTTTAGCAACAATTAAGTGAAAATTTACCATCACTAAAACTATTACGGTGTAGTTGATGTAAACAGTAAAGGTAACAATAAGAATGACCCAAAAGTTGGGAATCTTAAACATTTCAGATGGGAAAAGCAATAATATTTCAGATTTCCAATTTTTTTCTGCAGTTGAGTTCTTGAATCTGCTTTGATATTTACTGATGTAGAACACTTCAAAAACATAAGTTGACGCAAGAATAACAAACCCGACAGGCAACGGAACATAAGCTTTGGGTGATTTCCAACTGTCACCTCCCTCTGTAAATCCTAATATCATTAACAGTGTTCCCACGACAAGTCCAAAGGTGGCAATGAAATCAAGATTCTTAAACTTCATTTGTTTGTGTTCCTCATTCTGTTCAGTTGGAATAATGGTGAAAAATAAAATGATAGTGCATATGGCAGAGAATGCAAAACAGAAGTAGTAGAACCCTTTATACCCAATTTTGGTCTCTTGGAAAGCACCTCCCAAAAGGACACCAGCACCCATACTAGCTGTTAAAGCAATAATGAGACCACGAATAGCGGAACTAAGTTGAGGTCCATGAAAATAATTGGCAGCTAGAGCAAACCCACTAGGAATCAAAGCTGCACCTGCCATTCCTTGAAATGCTCTGAAGATGATTAAGGCAATAATTGATTTTTCAATAGCTGCAACAATCAAAGAGAATAAAGACATAAATGCTAGACCGATTAAAAACACAAGATGAGCACCAATGATATCTGCAATTTTACCAAAAATGACTATAAAAGAACCGAGTGTTAAAGCATATGCTGCAACTACCCATGTTACTACTGAGGGGGAAGTATTGAACGTCTTTTCTATATCATTTGTAGAAACTAAAGCAGCATTCACGTTTAAATTATCCAATGACACGGCACAGCAAATAACTAAAAATACAAGCTTTTTGTTTCTCTTCTCAATTGGAATATAACTATTTCTCTTTCTGAAGAACTCAATAACGAAATTTGTCATACTTAATCTTAAATTTTTAATGTTAGTTCTATTAGTTGGTACAAAAGAACAAAGAAAGAAAGGGATTGAAGAGGAAACTACTTTACATTTATATCAAAACTCGAGACAAAAATTACTAAGCGCTAAACTCCTAATTCCATAGAATCTCTTATGAACGCACGACACGTAATAAAGACTGTCAACTTGGCAGATCTTTTAAGAGAGTTTTCTTTTTTTTTTTTTGCTTATGCACACAATCTTGAAACGTATATAGTCATAGCTATCCAAATATCTATATATATATAACATGTAGCCTTGATCAGATGAATGGATTCTCCAGGTTGATTCGTGTTCAGTTCGACCAAATTATTGATTGACGTTGAGATTATGATGTCAAAGGCAAAACTGTTGAGAGAAATGCACATACAATGTACATGTACATTGCCTCGTTCATGGTAGACGGAAGAATACTGTTTACTAATCACTTAACCATATTTAAACAGGCTGCAGAACAGTTGATATGCTTCGGACTTTGTGCAGTTTTGGGGCCAATCGACGTTTATGCTAGAAAATGGTGTCAGTAATGACTAGAGTCAAGGAACTCTATTACAAATCACACGGGCATAATACTCACACTGCCTGAAGGGAATAGGAGTTAAGATTAGTGCGGCGCGAATACATCATTTCATAATCAATTGATAGCCCAAATTGGCTCCTATCTCCTGTATTCACACTCTCAAACTTTGAAATGATTTTGAGAGAGCTTTAAGGTTTCTTGTTACATGTACATGTATTTTCCAAATTACACAAGAGTCTTAATGCAAAAGAAATAATATGAATGGAAAAAGCTAGTTTGGCTTGTCTCATGTCTCGCTAAATAGTATCATTGGAAACTCTTGGAGGTCGCGATAAATTGGGGTAAAAATACATCTTCACTATTTGAAATATATATATATATATGTGTGTACTGTATTAACGGAACCTGCCACATTATTTGGTAGCATGAAGAATAGATCGAGTAATGTATAATATGTCAGAACCTTCAACATGACTTAAAGGAACCACAGTTTCCTTTGTACAACGTTTATGTTACGCCAAAGTTGTTCACGAAATTAGTGCACATGCTCTCGCGCAAGCGTTTACTGATTATTAACACAACTGCCTGAGTAAAATATTAAAATATCTGATGTTTCCACCTATTTGAAGTTCAATCCGGCATGCTGTTGTTCTTGTTTTTGCTTATCATCTTTTGTTAAAAGAAGTTTTCAGCACTTACGAAAGCAGTGAAAAGAAAATGACAAGTTATGCTAATACCAACTTATTCAGACCAATCAAAGTCGGTGGTATTGAACTCAAAAATAGATTAGTTCATGCACCAACTACAAGATTTGAAGCTACAAGGGAAGGTGTTCCAACTGATGCAATGGTCCAATACTATGGTGATAGGGCTGAAAATAATGGTGGGTTGTTGATCATTGAATCTACAGATGCATCTACTCGCATTGGTTTCTATGAATATACTCCAAGTTTCAATACCAAGGAGCTTGCTCAGCGTTGGAAACCACTTGTTAAGAAAGTGCATGAGAATGGATCTTATCTCAGTATCCAATTTTGGGGATTGGGTAGAGTGGCTGATCCTCTCTTTTCCAAAGAATTGGGTTCAGATCTTGTCTCCTCCTCCAAAAGTTACTTGAGTGAAGCTTCAGAGAAGGCCGCAATTGCAGCTGGAAATGAACTGAGAGAAATATCTCAAGAAGAAATTGAATTGATTAAGCAAGATTTTGTTGAAGCTGCTAAAAATGCAGTGGATGTTGGATTCGATATCGTTGAAGTTCATGGTGCTAATGGTTATTTATTTGAGCAATTCATTAGAGATGGTATTAATCATAGAACTGACAAGTATGGCGGGTCCATTGAAAACAGAGCTAGATTTCTTTTGGAGACCATTGATGCACTGATTGAAGCTGTAGGTGCTTCCAAAGTCGCTGTAAGACTTTCTCCATACCAAAGTTTCCAAGGTACAGGTGGGGTTAATGCTCCAACTCATCCAATTGCACAATATGGATACATCTTCAATGAACTTGAGAAGAGAGCTAAAGCAGGTAATAGATTAGCTTACATTTCTTTTGTTGAGCCAATAATTAATGGGCATGAAGTTAATGAATCTAACAGAAAGTTGAGCCCTCACTGGCCGGAAGAGATTTGGTCAGGTGTCGTTTTAAGAACCGGTAACTATTTGTCAGAGCCAGAAAAGTTGATTCACAACGTCGATGAGAATGATCGTACTCTGATTGGAATTTCCAAATACTATACTTCTAATCCCGACTTGGCAGAAAGATTGAGAAAAGGTTATGAACTAACTCCTTATGATCGTTCAACATTCTATAACAAATTATCCAATGTAGGTTACAACACTTGGAGAAAATATGGTGAAGCCCCACTCTCCGAAGATAGTGAAGTCGCTAAGAAGGTTCCAAAGCCTCTGTAAATTATCCATCTTCTAGAGTATAGATTACTTTATATACACACATTTATAACAATTATTTGATTTATTGTACTTGCGACCGCTATTATTTCGTGTCTCTATTTGTATCCTTACACTAAAATAATACTGAAACCTCATAACTAGGCGGTCAGTCGGATATAAAGGGTGGGTAAGGAAAGGAATCACAAAACATGTATACTTCATTTTATCTTTAATACATGTATGTTTATTATTGGCAACAAGAATAACACAGATATCACTCGCAAAGGGACTACTCCGTATAATTATCACTAATTGAAGACCTAAGAAATATCTAGATGAGAATAGTGGAAGCAATAGACACAGAAAGATCTAGTTACAATACTTTGAGAACATAACAGAAGGCATTAACTTTGTGAGTCAATTACAAATAGAGGCTCGTGAAATTACATAGCGTATAGTCAGTCAAACCTCTAAGAACGGGAGAAAATGTGTTGTGGATGGGCGTAAAGAAAGTGTCGCATTGCGGCTGGGTGGTAATTACTCCAAAATCCCGAGTGGAAGGCAGTTTCAAAACAAGTCTCTGTTACGCCGGAGAAAATCCTCATTCTACTGTATTAGTTATCGGTTTTGTGGCCGTTGGTTTTGAAGGTTGGTGGTACCGCGCCATGTCTATGGAAACCAGAGTAAATATATAAAATATATATATATATTATATTTGGACCTTCGTCTAATATACATTTTAACAATCATTGACCGGGTAATCCTGGCAAAACAGAAACTTCAAGTATGGCATTAGACTCAATTACTGAAGAAACTCCGCTGGTAGCCAGTGAATCTGTTCAAAGTAGGAAAACTGGGGATTATACTAAGATCATACTGGCTCTGTGGTCTGGTTCATTTATATCTGCCCTGGATTCGACTATTGTATCAACCACAATGTCGTCAATTGCATCATCACTCAATGGAGCTGAGCAAGTATCGTTGATTGCTACATCATATCTTCTAACAAATGCTGCTTTTCAACCAATATACGGTAAAGCGTCAGACGTCTTTGGTAGAAAAACCGTACTGCTATTCGCTCAGTTTTGGTTTGCCTTAGGTTGTTTCTTATGTTCTCAATCAAAGACTATTGAGCATTTTGCTCTAAGTAGGGCTATCTCAGGTATAGGGGGCGGTGGGTTGTCAGCTCTATCCAGTATAATTGTTAGTGACATTATTCCATTGAGAACAAGAGGGATGTTCCAAGGTTATGCAAATTTGATGTATGGAGCAGGTCAAATGTTAGGAGGGCCAATCGGTGGACTTTTTCTCCAATCAGTTGGTTGGAGATGGATGTTTGCCTGCCAAGTACCATTGATTGGGTTGGCGGCCTTTCTTGTTGCCACCTATGTACACGATTATATACCGGAACATCAACCTCCTCCCGGAGAACGCAAATTATCTAAGAAAAACGTTGAAAGAGTAGATATCATTGGTTCTATCACATTGGCTACTGCAATTGCATTTTTTCTCTTATTATTCTCCGCCGATAACAAAGCTACATTATTCAGACTTGGTGGAGGCTCTCTATTTTTTATTGCCTTGTTCTGCTATGTTGAAAAATATGTTGCTAAAGAAAATTTGATTCCGATGAAGGTATTTCAAGGTCCCTTGAGAATCACTTCATTCATTGCTTTATTTGGATCAATGACTACTTACTCTAACAACTTTTTACTCCCTTTGTATTTACAAATTGTACATGATTTGTCTCCAATTCAATCGGGTTTATTCAATGCAAGTGGAGTTATTAGCATATCTTTAGGTTCACTGTATGCTGGTATTTTGATCAGATCAGCAAAAGCAGGATCTAGTAGTGAAGAGGAAATTGCAAATGTGAATGAAAGAGCTGTGAGGGTCTCCATAGGAGGAGTGTTTGTATGTTTCCTCGGCACGGTTATCAATTTGCTAGTTATATCGACCACCAGACCAACATCTCATATAGACGATATATCACTAGACGTTATAAATTCATGGATTTGGCTAGTATTCCTCACAATTGGCTTTTTCGGTATTGGTTTTGGATATGGTGGTTTCCTGGTATCTCTTCTAGTACTTGTTGTTGGAAAAGTGGGACCTAAACATCAAGCCAGTGCAAGTGGGATGAACTATTTATTTAGATCTTTGGGTTCTGTATCCGGTGTTGGAATTACTTTGAGTATTTACGATATCAGATTGAAAGTGGAGTTGGCTCATTTTTTCAAGAAAAAGGTCACAGATACTCTGGAAGGAAAGAAAATGTTGAAGAAGCTACTCTCAGATACAGGATATCTTAGAAATGGCTTGCCTGAAAAGTATTTACACCGAGTTTTGAAAAGATATCAAGACTGTTTATGTGATTCTGCTATCTTGGTGGTTTTGTTCTCTTCCATAATGTTAACATTAGCATTCTGCTTAAAATTATATCCCGATAGAGTAAAGAGAACCCACTATAGCAGAGTTTGATGCTTTGGATAATGGGTGATTTTGGCATGTAGTACAGAACAACTTAAAAATCTAAACAACAATTATTTATGTATATAAAAAGTCTAATGAATCGTATAATGAATCATATTTACCGTCTCCAGGTACTGGTAACGTCTTTGCAGAAGTAGGTCCTCTGTTGGAATCAAAAACCTTATCAAGCTCATCTTCTTCTACAAGTTTCTCAAAGTCTTCATTGAGAAATCTAAGGGAGTATATTGATTTCTCCAGCCCCACTAATCTGGAATTTGTAAAGATCGTAATTGCTGATATCATACATTTTGCAACCAATTCCTCTGGTAATCCACCATATCCAGTTCCCAATCCCGGTATAATCACTGTATCTATTATTGAGTGTCTATAATCCAGCCATTTGAGACACCTGGAATTGGCTTCGGTGACCTTGGACAAAATTTCCCACGTAAGGTCAAAAATGAAAGAATGCCATCTTCTCAAATCCAATCTTTGATAATATTTTTCAACCTCCGAGTGCATCAAGTCTGTCTCCTCTTGTTTGATTCCTGTGCGATCCTTTTCCGAAGAATAATTAGGGTGCAATAATGGCCTAGGTACTCTCATTGTTGGCAAGTGAAGAATAGAATTTGCCCTCAATATCTTCCAGGCCTCTGAGCTTTTAAAAAACTCTTCCTCTTCAAATTCAATCAGGTTCCCATGGCCAGGAGTCAAATATCCATTATATCTATCGAGCAGCTTGGACTGTACAAATCTCTCTATATCTTTCCAACTTTTCAATTGGCCTGTTTCCTTGTTCTTGAATTTAAATAGATCTGCAATGGCTCTATCAATTCCACCGCCAAAATATCCGAGTGAGTTTCCTGGGGATACGACAGTCGTAACACCCTTTTCAGTATTCAATCTCATATCCATTATTGACTCATTTGGATCACAATCATTATAAGTTCCAAGCTCTAGGCTCACTTCATTATAAGAACCTTCAACTATTATCAGTTCTACGGGCACGCCAAACCACTGTAAGTCTGTCTTGGTGTTATACCCCTTAGAGTTTTTATTAAAATCCTCTATATTACGTTTCCATTCCTTCACTAGTGCCGCGCTTTTATCAAACAACACTATCTTTATTCTCGGTATAGAGTAGAGTGGTCGTAAAATTCCACTCATTGCTATCTTGGCAAAAAGGTTTGCCCTCTGTAATTCCCATAACATTTCGATACGATAGTTAATGCCATCTCCGCTGCATCTTATCATTCGTAATTTGGGGAATGGCAATCACGTGATGTCTTTGATGTGCACTGCCGATCGCAAGCAACCAAGATTGTACCCCGTTTCACTTCATTCCAGGAACCAACCCCTGCTATATATAGAAATGAAATAGCTATAGGTTGGTTGCTTCAGGCTCATTTACACTATTATATGGAGTGCGAGTGAAATATTTTGAATCATTTGATCTACAAAACTCAATTAAGAATCAATTATGTCGTTCGATAACAATTTAGAAGGTTACAACATTGTCCACTCTATGTGGTACCAATTCTGGAATCCACATAAGAAGACTTTCACAGCACAATGGGAAGTTAATGGTACCATTTATGAAGAAAATAAATTTAACAGTTGGTCCGTCAGTATGGCATTACATGCAATTGTAGATGCCACCAGAGTTTACCCAGATTATGCTGGACCTTTGATTGAGCCAGCTTTCAGGGCAATGATGAAGTACAAATCTCATATTTACGGAGGATTCTGTGCATTCGAAGATTATTCGAATAATAGTGATATATACTATGATGATGATGCTCAAGTTGCATCAGCCATCTTATGTGCTTATGAAGTTACTGGAAACAAGGAATATTTCAAAGAAGGTAGAGATCTAGTTCACTTTCTGATGAAAGGATGGCTAGATGAAAACACCCCCGGTAGTAAGACCAAGGGAGGAATGAAGTGGCACATGAAAAAGAATTACATTAACACTTGTACAACTTCAGAATGTGCAATTGCTGCAATGAGATTGGCCAAGCTATTACCACCTGACCATCCAAACTTGAAACAAGAACAAGATCAATTATACCAATACGCAAAGAAATGTATCGATTGGGTCTTTGATAGAATGGTAGATCCTCATGATAATATCCCAATGGATGGTAGTGATTGGAATTCGGAAAAGGTCAATCCTGTCAAATGGACTTATAATACTGGTAATACATTGAGTGGGTGTTGTAGATTGTATGAATATGATCACAATCCTATTTGGGAAGAGAGAGCAAAGAAGTTAGCTGAAGCTGCTACTGATAGAGGTAGAACATTATTCGATAGAGATTACTCTAATTGGGCAAAAAGATTCTGGCATGATCCTAGTTATTTCGTTCAATTATTGGTTGAAGGACTTGCTGATTATGTTATTACATTCGACAAAGTTGCTCCTGAATCGACTAAAAACTGCTGTATTAACGAACTCAAACGTCATCTCTCTTATATGAGGAAGTATATGTATGATAAGACAGATGGTTTGTATTACATGCATTTTGACATTTGGAGAATCAATAGAGATATTTATCAGCAATATAAAAATGAGTTCAAAGGTCATAAGGATTACAATCCATGGCATGAAGATAGACAAGGTGGTATGAACGACGTTGAAATTGACAAAAGACCTTTGAGAAAGTGTCTGATTGGTTCTGCTGCTGCTGCCAGAATATTCTTGCAAGCCGGTAGAGTGGTACCAAAAATGGAGCCTGAAAAAGTTACGTTTGACGCATGAATGCAAAAATAATTTAACGGGACTCTATTGTTCATTGTGAGTCATTTGCTTTATATATATATGTATATATATTATTAGTGTGTACGCAAAATCAACGAAAGAAAAATCATGGACTTTTTATATATATTATACAGTAATTTTGTTCAATTTGAAAGCAGGTGTAGAAGGAGTTAGTTCATTGAGAGGCCTTTCTACAACTATCAAATCGGCAGCGCTTCTGTCGACTGTTTCTTCTTCTTCCTCTACTTCTTCATCGATTTGTTCTGCTTTAGTATTGTCAAATGTATTCAAATAAAGAAGGTTTTTATATTTGTTTGTATGCCAGAAAGCCTTGGAAGTGTTATCGGTTTCCTTTTGAGAAGAACCATTGACAAAGTTACCGTTTCTTGTTCTCTTCTTTGATGGGGTTGAAGGTGCTTGAGTGAAACTGTTGCTATGTAGGTTGAAATTCAGATCGAAAAAACATATCCAGTTATAACCGAATATCCATACTCTATCCAACGGAAGAGCACTGTCGCTGCTTCTGACGATTGACATACCATATGGTTGTCCATGTAAATTTGTAAATTGAGTAGGTAACTCATCTGAGTTAAGTTTACTCCAGTTAGTTAGAACAGCAGTGGATTCTTTGACAGATTGTTGTATATCAAATTCTAATATTTTATGATCAAATGTTGTCAACAAAAGAGTTCCGTTTGATGAAAATACTATGCCTGCAGGAATATCTGATAACTTGATTAATTTTATAACTTTGTTGGTGATTAAATCAAGGAGGCATGTAGTACCATTCATTTGTGTATAAGCGGCATATTTTCCTTCTTCATCAATTTCAAGGTTGTTGATATTGTCAAATGTGGAATCGTTTGAAATCTCATCTTCAGCGTCATCATCTTCCTCGTTATTCTCAAGGTATTGAATTGGAGTTTGAGAATCGTCAAATTCTGAAATATCTTCTTCGTCGTCTTCATTATCTTCTGTGTTGAAAGAAACTGAGAATACCTCGTTATCGTAAGTGACAAATAAGATCTTTCTTTGGGCTTCGTTAAATTTGATCACTTTTGCACCAAGATTCTCAAGTAAATTGGAGTTAACTCTCACTACTTTTACTGCAGTTTCTGTGTGTATTAATTCAAAAAGTTTGATAGTTGACATTCTTGCGACAGCTAAATATCTTCCATTTTGTGAAATTGAACAGGAAACAATATTTTCTTCATCTGATAAGGTCATCTTACATACTAATTTTTTGGTTTCATCTGCTCTTCCCAATCTCCATATCTTTATAAATTGATTTTGCCACATGATAACAAGTCTAAGCCTTGAGTTGACGATTAGATTAGAGTGGAAAGGCTTGATTGGCAATTTATTGGAAGGGCCATTTTGGAAGTTGTTCATTGAGTTAATAACAGCAATTCTTTCAACACCTCCAGAAACTAAAAGATCCATTGACTTAGCTTCATAAGATGACATAGTACGAATATCATTGCCGTGTAAGAGTCTATTAGATGAGTGAACCCATTTTCCTGAAGGAGAATTTTCGTTCAAATAATTAAAATTGTGAATCTTACGATCAACACCACCGGAGAATAATTTATCGCCTTTTGCATTGACTGTGAGACATAAAACATCCGCTTCATGAACTTGAAATGATTGTTCAAGGACAAAGTATTTCATATCCCAGATTTTGACTGAACCGGTGGTATCACCAGAGACTAATTGATTTCTTTGGGGAATAGCAACAAGTGACCATACTAAAGTACTTTCATTTTTCGATTTATCTACTCTCATAGTTGATATTATTCTGTTACTGTTTTCATGACCATGTCCGTAACTCCAGCATCGTATTCTACCATCACTACATCCACCTACCAAGATATCTTTGCCATACCAGCATAAACTGAGTACTCTATTTTGTTGTCTTTGTAAAACTGTTTCATACTCGATGGATCCTGGACCTCCTGAAATATCAACAATAATAACAGAACCATTCTCACAACCAACGGCAAGCTTGTCTTGTTCTGGGCTGACACTAATAGACCATATAGTTCCGGAGTTACAATCATAGTTAACTTTTGGTATTCCTCTGACAATGTCCCATTCACTAATAAATGCAGATCCTCCAATGGAAAATAATCTTGGTTTCTCATTTTCGTTACCTTGAGACCATACCAAGCCTTCTACAGATCTACCTTTACCTCCTGGAATAGTGTTCTCTAAAAGCCATTTCTTGGAACCATTATCATGGTTACCTGAATGAGGATTAGGATTCCATATTTCAATCGAACCATCAGCTCTTCCTATAGACAATCTCAAGTCTTCAGAAGGTGTACTGGATGGGTCAGAGTTGCGGGAGAAAGCCGAAGCTGTGATAGTGAAAGGTGTATAGTCAACAAATCTACAACGATGAATATCCATTGTGTATACTTTGGTGATGTATATGCTTCAATAACTCTATAAAATGGATATCTTTATTGCGGTTTTATACATAAATTCAATAATACTAAAAAACTCTAAAATTTTTTTGCTAAAAGAAAAATTATTTTTCAGATCGGGTAATGTGCTTATGTAATTAATTATACACCTGACTTGATGCTAAAAGCATAGTAGTATTCTGTCAAGTGAGCCCTTTTACTGTAATGATAGCAAGTGGCACGAAAATTTGAACAATCGTCAATGCCTATATATACTCCAGAATTGATTATTAGAATTAGAAAGGCAAGATTCTCATTGATAGCTCCCTTACGCTCTGTGGTAAATTTAGATCAGTTTAAAAAGGCATGTGCATGTTTAATTCGCCGAGTAAACAACCGACAAGGTAGTCTAAAGCAAGAGTCGTGTAATATAGGTAGACTGCGACAGAAGTTGATTTGTATATTCCTACAAAATCAGTGACAACCCCAAAGGGTAAAATATTCCAGATAAAGTGCTATATAAGAGATATATAATGCAGAATAAGATCAGTAATCAAGTAAAGTCGGATTCCTAGCTGAGCAGCTGGAAGGAAATTTGATTTTCGCCGAGGGACTTTCACGCTAAACTTGTATGCAATGGAATAAATATATTACAGAGATAACAATCTTTTGGCCATAGGAGAATCCCTCCCTTCTTTCACAAGTTTACCGTGAAGTGAAGTTTGATATTGACCCGATGGCATTCTTTGTAGAAGGAAGACTTCTGCTGAAAACACAGTCCCTAAGCCAGGCCTTATTCAAGTTCCCGGTGAATAACACATGCAGGGTTTATTCTAGTCATGCCGGCACTTCGAAAGCTACGAAGCCTTTGTTAACCCCTTTACAACATTATAACCAACTAGTTGCTGAAGGAAGACTACGTGATGACCAATATCAGAGAGGAATAATATCAAGCCTTGAAGGACTGCATTCTGATCTTAAGAGTTATCATCCTCCGAAAGTCGATCAACCTGATATCAACGATTTGACCCCAAAGACGGGGTTTTTTAGCTCCTTACGTTCAAAATTCACTTCTAAAAAGAAATCAGAAGACGTTTTTGATGATGAAGAAGCTTCTGCAAAAATTCCACATGGTATATACCTCTATGGAGATGTCGGATGTGGTAAGACGATGTTAATGGATTTATTCTACGATACGATTCCATCTCATTTAACCAAAAGAAGATTACATTTCCATCAGTTTATGCAAAACCTACACAAGAGATCTCATGAATTGAAACTTCAACATGGTGGTAAGCAAGACATAGATGTCATTCCAATCTTAGCTTGGGAAATTGCTCAACATTCAACAGTATTATGTTTCGATGAATTTCAAGTCACTGACGTTGCTGATGCTATGTTGTTACGTCGTTTGTTAACTTTAGTGTTGAATGCGGACCATGGGTTGATATTGTTTGCCACTTCGAATAGAGCGCCAGATGATTTATATATTAATGGTATTCAGCGTGACTCTTTCATTCCTTGTATTCAATTGATCAAAAGAGTAACAAATGTCATATATCTAAATTCTCCAACCGATTATCGTAAGATACCACGACCATTGTCAAGTGTATACTACTCTCCCAAACCTGGTATCAGTTTTGAGTCTGCTATATCTAAGAAGCAACAAGAAGAACATATAAAAATGTGGTACTCTTTCTTCTCCCAAGGTCACAAAACCGAATATAATGTTGCTCTTCAAATTTGGGGAAGAGAATTCATTGTACCCAAATGTACCCCACCATATGTTGCTCAGTTTACATTTGATCAATTGTGTGGTACTCCATTGGCAGCAGGTGACTATCTAACCTTGGCAACGTCGTTCCAATCTGTCATTATCACAGATATTCCTTACCTGAGTGTCAACGTTCGTGACAAGGTGAGAAGATTCATTACCTTCTTGGATGCCGTCTATGATAATCATGGGCGTATAGCGGTCACCGCAGCTGCTCCATTCAATGATATATTTGTAGAACCTGAGGATATAACAGAGGGAAATTTCAGTCTTGTCTCTGAAGGTAAACTCAACGATGAAGAGGTTGATGATGCCATGGAAAATGATGAATTAGTAAAATCTCATGGATTCGATAAAAAGATTGCAAAGAAGGCAGCAATGTTTGGTACTTTAGATGAGGAAAGATTTGCATTCGCAAGAGCCTTAAGTAGACTCTCGCATATGAGTACCCAGGATTGGGTAGATAGTGTTAGAGATAGAGAATGATGAGGTTCGTCATAGTTTTATGCATCACATTATTAGAAATTATAAAGTTAGATACAATTCCTAAAATACTCATAAATACAATGAGCACTATATATACAATTATAGTAATAATATACAATATATTCACAAGTTAATACATTTCGAGTGAACTAATCACTCAAATCATCTATATCTAAATCAATAGCATCTTGATTGATCACACTCTCAGCAGAGTCTTCAACTTTCTGCTCTCCTAAATTAATCTCACTAATCTTGGGTCCTGTAGATGATGCCACAAATCCGATTGGTGCTAGTGAGCCAGGATTGAGATTCTCTCCAGTACTTGTAGCAACAGCTGCTGCTGATGTCTTCAGCCTGTCGTACAAGGTATCATCAGAATTTACAGTTACTAATCTCTTATACCTTAGCATTTCTTTGTAAGTTTCTTCATTTCCATTTTCTAGTTCAAATCTCTTCCATGCTTCCCAAATTGAATCACGATCTTCAAGTATCCTTTTACCGAATTGAATCAAATAGGAGGAAGTGTCACATACTTTAACCAACAACTCAGATGCGTATTTGAAAATCTCTCTTACTCTTTTCAGTTGTTTCAAAGTTGTTTCCAAGCTGGTGAACCCTAACACAATAATAGTAACAAACCCTGGAGTGAAAGGTTGTATATTTTCAATGGCGTCAGAATAGACTGATCTTGTGGATTCCAGACCTCGGAACTGAATTGACTTGGCTATGTATATTTTGTAAATGTCTATCTTGGACTCATCATCAACACAATTAGAAATGGCACTTTTGTAAATCTCTAAAGATTTCAATTTGTATCCCTTTTTTTCTTCATAATCCGCATAGGTCAAATAAACATGTTTGGATAGCTTAGGGGGACAGACTTCAAAAAAGCTATCAAATAAATCTCTCACTCTTTCCAGACTGATCTGACATTTGTCCTGAAACTCGATTATTTTTGATAGGTAAATATTCCAAATTTCAAAAACTATAGGGAACGAAAACAAATGCACACCTTTTTCGAAAACTTGTAGAGATTTTTCATAATATTTGTTTTCCTCTAGAAAACTAGTATAGTTCACAATGGTCAAAGGAGTTGCAATTTTGAGGTCAATAATTTGTTCGTAAACTTGAATGGTTTTATTGATATCCTCACTTAAACTCTCAACCAAGTCCAAATAGAAAGTCCATAATTTGATTGATTTATGAGTTCTCATTTGTGCGCTCAATTCAGTATCGTGGTATTGTACATTGGTGTTTCTACCATTGTTGAAGATTTTAATGCCCGCTTTATCGCAAACTTCCTTACTTGGGATCTTTAGCGGATGTTGTATAATACTCAAAGCCTGTTCAAAATCATCATGTCTTAGTTCCATTTCTGTCCATGCTATCCATATATCAGCTAGGTCATCGGAAAACTTAAAAGGAACTTTGACTGCTGTATCATACAATGTTCTTGCCATTGTCAGCTGATCATTCTCCTCGTATAGAGTTGCATAGTTGATCCAAAGTAAAGCTAAAGAGTGACCTTGGCCCTTGCCTGCAGTCTGATCGTTGGCTAATGCTCTTCTTGGATCAATGCTACTAACAGCTGTCTCATATGTTTTACAAATTTTATCCAATTGTTTACTGGTATCAAAAAGATCGATTCGCTGTAGCCATGTATCAACATTATTGATGTTCTGGCGTAATTGAACATCATTGATCAAAAATGATCTATTATTGAGCAATGACTCAAATCTTTCAAAGGAAAGATTCAACTCCCTCTCTAGCGACTTGTCTTCCGGATGAGAGTCTACCCTATTGGCCAATTCTGTCATGATTGAGTCCTCAAATTCTACGTACGAATTAAAAATAACTGTGAAATCTCTAATAGTCATCGCTCTCCTTATGCCATCTTCAAAAGTATCCCTCACTTTATGATATTCTTTGGTAGTTATCCAGTACTTGGCTAGTTTTATCACAAATGAACTCAATTGATCAGGAAATTTATAAATTAATTGATGAACTGTATCAACCAATGTTTGTTCGTGCGATGCTTGACTGCTCGATTGTCTTTCCAGTATACACAGTTTTGCTAGAATATCCGCATATTCGTTGTATAAGTCCGGTTCTGATACCATACTCTTTGATAGTAACTTGATGCTATTGAGTATGTTTTCGTATACAAATTGAAGTTTTGGCAATTCATCCACAGAAGAAATGCAATCCTTGAGACCTTCAAGAATAATCGGGATATCATCATCTCTCAAAATTTCATCAACTTCACTTTCATTGATAACCTTCTCGGGAAGTACTTTCTTGTACTCAAAGAATCTTGTGTATATTTGGAAACCAGTTTTACCCTTAACGGTGCTGGCAAATGACAAAAACAATGGCCATATCATGTCATGTTGAGTCAACGGCAGAGTCTTGAAGGCAGCATTGAAAATTTTGCGAACAAATCCCACTTCAAAAGCAACACCCATGTAACTTGTAAGAAATGATAAGTACAGCTTCCAGACCTCAACAAACTTGCTGAGTGTCAAAAGGCTTTGTTCAAAAAGTCTTTGTAAACTCCTGGCATCATCTCCAGAGAAATGAATCTGTAAAATTTTCAGTCTCTCGTGAAGATACGTCATCCAGAGCTTGTAAGATCTTGACAACTGGTTCACAGCTCTTGATATCACCCAGATTCTTTGATTAATATCATTTGGGTATGCATCCTTTTTGTATTTGAAAAATGATAGCCATAACTCTACTGATTCAGAATCTTTCAGAAGCTTTTGTTCAAACTGCATATCTTCCTTGGACAGTAAGAACTCCAGTGGACTTTTCAAATTGACTGGTTCATTATTGGTCATTATCTCCTATTCTTCGTAAGTGGTCTAGAGTGGCTGACTTGTGTGTGACATCAAGTGGCACTGAACAGTACTTGTCTGTTACGTTATGTCTTGTTTGAATCATGTCCTCTAATAATTTGTAAACCCCAGACGTTACCCGCTTTCGAGCATTTTGTCTGTTAGCAAAGGGAAGAAGCAGCCAAAAGTAGATAAGGCCTAACCTATACTTATCAACATAGAAAGAATTGAAGTACTACTGTTTATAATCAATCGCTTTAGTAAGCACTCATATATACAAGATGTCCGGTGCTGCTAATAGGTATGTTAACTGGTGTTGAAGAGAAAATTGCAGTCTATATCAATTGATTGCACGAGAATTTACGGTCAATGTGATTCGATATACTTATGAATACTAACTAAATATTTTTTTCCACAGAGAGCAAGTTTTTCCCACCCGTATGACCCTTGGTCTGATGAAGGGTAAGCTCAAGGGTGCTCAACAGGGTCATTCCCTGTTGAAAAGAAAGTCTGAAGCTTTAACTAAGCGTTTCAGAGATATCACAAGAAGAATCGATGAGGTAAGTTACTAAAAATCACTTAACTGATGATGAGCTATTTCCGCTCTTGAAATACCGAATTGATTATTTACTCTGATCATTTGATACTAACGATAATACATTTTTAATTTTACAGGCAAAGAGGAAGATGGGAAGAGTCATGCAGACAGCTGCCTTTTCATTAGCTGAAGTGTCTTATGCAACAGGTGGTAATATAGGATATCAAATTCAAGAAAGTGTGAATTCAGCTAGATTCAAAGTTAGAGCAAGACAGGAAAATGTTTCTGGTGTCTATCTACCACAATTTGAAGTCGATATCAATGAAGAAATAAATGATTTCAAGATGACAGGTTTGGGTAGAGGTGGTCAACAAGTTCAAAAGGCTAGAGATGTTTATACCAAATGTGTTGAAACATTAGTCGATTTAGCCTCTCTTCAAACAGCTTTTGTTATTTTAGATGATGTTATCAAAGTCACCAATAGAAGAGTCAATGCAATTGAACATGTTATTATTCCAAGAACTGAAAATACTATAGCATATATCAACTCAGAATTAGATGAATTGGACAGAGAAGAGTTTTATAGATTGAAGAAAGTTCAAGAGAAGAAACAAAAGGCAACAGCATTGTTGGATGCAGAAAACAAAGCCAAGAAGGAAGCTGCATTATTACTGGCTGCTACCAATGCATCAAATGGAGAAGATATCAAATTAGAAGAAAGCCAAGGTGATGGAGAAGATGAGCCAACTGATTTGACTGCAGAAACTGAAGAAGATGTTATCTTCTGATTGTTAAAAAATCACGAAAACTGTTATGTCACAATACATATACATATATACTACAAAAATAATACCGTCATATTTTCGAACTACTATCGTTGAACTGGTTTTTTCGGAGCAAACTCTTTTGGAGAGTTCAAATTTGATCAACCATGTTTCAAGGAAGACGTCTGAATAGTCAACCAACGTCTTGTAATGTTATGTAGCGGACCATATTGTAAACTAACCAATGTAATGCATCTGTATAGGAGAACTCTATCAAAAAACACCAAAGCCTCTGCGAGACAGCTGAAAGAATCGAGTTATCTTAGAGATCGTGGGACAATCACCTGGGAAAAACTTAAAATATCCCCAGCCGATATTTCAATTATATTTTCAAACTGACACATTCATTTCTTTGGGAAGAACAGATCAGCAGCCATATTAACTAAGTGATTGGAAAGGAATATCAATTACCAGTACTCATGACGGAACCTAAAACCTCCTTATCGGTAGACTTGATAACTTCGAAAAAGGATAAAATACGATTTGAATTATGGGCAAAGGAATCTGAAAATTTAGAAATAGTTAAAAGATTCATAATTTCCCTAAAGATACTAATCGCATCTGATTCACTGAGGTGCTCCATTGATTATGTCTCAGAAAACTTTGATTACATGCTGCTCAATGGTGGACTGCAAGTGAACAACAAACTTGATGATTACTTTGGTGACCATTTGAAAACCAAAGAAAATGAAAGATTGTCTAATGCGTTTAAAAACAAGCCGAATTATTTGATTTATTCATATCCAATCTCAACTCATCTTAACTCCAATTACTGTTATATCATTTCTACTAGTGCAAGTTCTTCAGATCTCAAAAGAAGGTTTGAGATATCTAAACTAAACCTAGTGGGGAAAGTAACAGGAGATGCAAGATACAAATTGCTAGATATCGTACAACAACAGCAGAAAGAATACAAAAATGCAAACGTGGAGAAGACACAACATGGGGACCTGAAGATACGCAACCCTTTGGAGATAATTGATTTACAGGTAATTGATCATGATCTAACACCAGAATATGTTAGTGAGATTGACAAATTTGTTTCAGATAACGTATCTGTGAAAGTCAATGATGACACATCGAAGAAGAGTAAGCTTAAGAAAAGAAAACAGATAGCATTGAATTTTGACGAACCAGAGGGGGAAGAAGAGGAGGAGGAGGAAATACAGGTGTCTTTCAAGGGGAAAAAGGAGATTGGTAATAAGAAATTCAAGATGAAGTCTGCCTTTGATCTATTGCCTTTGCCAGAGAATAAAAAAGAAGTTTCAACGCCCACTGAAACACTAAAAGTTAAGGAAGATAAAGCTGATTCAATAAAACCTACTGATAATGTCACGGATGAGATTGCAGACTCTAATGAGAAGTTAGAACTGGCAAAGAAAGATAATCTGTCAAATGGGGTCAAAGAGACAATAGAACAAAGGGATACCACAGACAAACAAACGACCGAATCTGAAGCGAAAATACTTCAAAACTTGAGCAAATTCAGTGAAAATCTTAGTCAGATCCCTAAAGTTGACTCTAACTCCAGCTCTAATTCTAATGTAATGTCACGAAAGGTGTCTGACTTCATTGAAAGCGAAGGAGAGGAGGGTATCGATGGGTTATCTGAGGAAGAAGATGACCTAGATTTCTTGAATCATAAACTTATCAGTAACGATAACGAGTAGGGAGTATGGAATATATAATGATGACCGTTCTGTAACCTCCTGTGTATTATTTAAAATATAAAATCTAAGAGATTTTTACGATCAAATGTGTCTTTAGCGCACTGTAATCTATTCATTATAAACCTAATAAGAAATAAAATAAAAGTTCTGTATTTTTTGGATTATTCAATCTTCAGTCTCACTTAACCAACCTTGAATATCCTGACCTTTCAATCCTAAGTTTCTGTCGATACTTGGTATTCCGTTAATACCAGATACATCGTCTAGGAATGGATGATTGCTCAATGATCCTGCATCCCACCGTTTCTTTGGTTCGAATTCCAAGAAATGTAGTAGGAATTCAGATATCTCTTGAGCCAATTCTTTATTTATATGATATTTGTCCATCAATACTGAGTTCAATTTCCATATCTTCAATTTTGATATATTCTTTAAGTAACTCAAAGTGGCCTTATCAAAGAATACTTTTGAATATTTACATTTCTTCAAGAATTCCTTTGATGGGTAATAATTCAAGAGCTCAATAATCTGTGCCAAGTGATCATCATCTTTGGTATATGAACTTCCTTGTTTTGGGTCAAATAAATAATCACCTGTGATTAGTTCAAAAACCAAACAACCAACAGACCATATATCGGTTGAGCAACCCCATTTACCACCTAGTATCACTTCTGGAGAACGATATTGCCTTGTTTGAATATCATTGGTAAAATGCAAATTGGTGTAACAAGCATTTCCCAAATCTGCTAGTTTGACAGAAATTATGCTATCCATATCTGTTAACGAAGAATTGGAAACAGTTGAGAATCTTGGAGGTGGGATCTCATCATGCTCATCATGCTCATCATGTTCATCATGCTCGTGTTCATTATACTCATGATGACCTTCCGTATTTGAAGGAACATTTTCGGTATCTATATGTAAGTTGAGTATTTTGTTTGTGGTTGATGAATAAGGATTGATATCCTCACTAGCATCAACGTATATTTGGCTATCATCATCATCCTCAGATTCTTCCTCGGCTAAAACTTCCAAGTTAGATGTATCGAGAGGGTTTAATTCTGAAACCACTGAATTGCTGTGTCTCATGCGGGTTACCGATTCTGAAGAGGTTGAATGTCTAGTGTTGTTATTATTAAGTTGTGAAGAAAATTGAGAAGATGAAACAGAACTGTTTCTTTGTTTGAATGAAAAGGATCTGAAAAATGTATCAAAGGAAGAGTTATTAGAGATTGGTGAAGTTAGTGGTTTGGAACAGCGTATAGGAGAATTAATTGATTGAGATCTTATATGTGAATGACTTGAATGACTCGAATGGGATTGATGACGTAGATGTAATCCATTCTTCACTGGTAATTTAGTAGAACTTCTTGATCTTTGCTCTAATAAATTCGGATTATTTTTCTTTTGATCTCTCTTTTCTAAGAATTTTTGAATTTTGTGATTTTTTTCCTCCCTTTCTAATAGTCTTACTAATTTCTCAACATCACTAATCTCTACCATTATATTTTCTGGTTTTAAATCTGTGTGGATCAATCCACAATAACGATGAAGGAAATCCAGGGCTAATAATACCTGTTTTGTGATTTGTTTCACAAGCGTCAAGGGTAATCCTCCATATGATTCTTTCAAGACTGCTAAATCTGTTAATGAGTAATTAATACTATTAGCCCGACTATTAGTTAATTCTTCAGTCTTTTCCCTCTGGAATATTTTATATCTTATCAATAAACTCAACATATTCTCCCCTAATACTTCGAATACCATACATATATGTTCACCATTTGGACCTTTATGTACGAAGTGGTCGAGCAATTTAACAATTTTCTCCTTTCCGGGATGATTATCAGGACCTTTAGCGATTCTTTCCAATATCTTGATTTCATCAATGGCTGCTTCTCTATAGTTTTTAGAAGATCTCACTATTTTAATAGCGACATGTCTAAGGTTTATGCTATCATAAGCTAACCAAACAGTAGAGAAGTAACCCCATCCTAATTTACGTATAATTCTATACTGATTCAACTCACCATATGTTTCCCCGATGAACGTTGGGTGATATCCACCTTTTTTATAGTCTTTGACATCTTCTTCTCCTGAGATCTTTTCTTCTTCAAAATCCGAAGAATCTGATAAATCACTCAAAGAGAGGTTATCATCTTCATCGAAATCGATATTTTCTCCACCATTTTTCATCTCATCATCTGATGATATATTCTCATGTTCGTTCAAATTTTTTAAATTTTTTAAAGAAGAGGTTATATTTGATTTGAATCTGTTAACTATGGGCGTATGGATTCCGCCACTGAGCGTGCCGTTTGAACCTGGATTCATTGAGAATCGATCTACTAGCTGATGGGAGCTAAGTGACTTATCAAACTCATAAATCTTGTATTTGTAAGATATCCGGTCAAATCGAAACCCACACATTTTTATCTCCATCATTTATATGGTGCAACTCGCTCAACTGCATTCCACCGGCTCTCGGCGCGTCGGCTGACGTCGCCGACTTTGGGTAGTCGGTATCTGCCGTCGATTGTGGCTCCGACTAATTGCGTAGTAGTAACTGTCTCCCTTTTTTCACATGTTTATTTGATAAGTCAGTCAGAAAGTTTTATGCACACAATAACTGTTTGTTAGTCTGTGTCTATTGCTAACTAACCAAGAGCTTGGAAATGAACATCTCCAAGCCATTGTGTCTCTATTTTAGCTAGTCAAGCATGTGGGAAGTTCAGTGAAGCCGATGAAATCTAGATAATTCAATAACAGTTGTCCCCTAATACACATCATTTCCCCTGTTCCTGACAAAAAAGACTCATTTACCTGTCAACTTTTATTCCTATCTCATCTGGAGAAGTGTTATATTGTTTAAATTGTTTACAAATGTCAAAAGAGAGGTAAGTATTCCGATCATCAAGAGCCACTCTTACAAATTACCCGATTGGGACATAAATGCTAGCTTAATAGTGCACGCGGGGACTGCTATTGAAAAATAATGTAGTCGATCGACGCTCTTTTCTACTGCCTAATTAAGCCAAAAAATGCGACAAAAATCATTTACCCAATTTTCACGCGCATAGATCCTTCCTTGAGTGAAATCAAAGATGAGCCCAACATATATAAATATGTACCTCTATGTGGTTCATTTTCATAATTTTGGATATACTCTGTCAGGACAATACTAGAAGTTTTCTACATAATGGATTCTTTATTCTCAATGGCTGGTTCTAACTTATTTTTAGTCTGTACCTTAACTGCTATAGTTTCCGTACTTATCGGTGGTTATTACTTAAACTCTTCCAAGACTTCTGAAAGAAAATTATTGAAAAAAGATGAATTTACAGAATTTCCTTTAATCTCTAAGAAGGTTTTATCACACAACTCTGCCATTTATAGATTTGGTTTACCAAGACCAACCGATGTTTTAGGTTTACCAATTGGTCAACATATCTCTATTTCTGCCATCATTAATGACAAAGAAATTGTCAGATCATATACACCAACCACTACCGATTTAGATGGTAAAGGTTACTTCGATCTTTTAATCAAAGTTTATGAACAAGGTAACATTTCTAAACACATTGATAACTTGAAATTAGGTGAAACCATCAGAGTTAGAGGTCCAAAGGGTTTCTTCACTTACACTCCAAATATGGTTAAACAATTTGTTATGGTTTCAGGTGGTACTGGTATTACTCCAATGTATCAAATTATCAAATCCATTGTCGCCAATCCAAACGATCACACTAAAGTTACTTTATTATACGGTAACGTCTCTGAACCAGATATCTTATTGAAGAAAGAATTAGATGAAATTGAAGCCAAGTATCCAAACATCAAGGTTTACCACGTCTTAAACAACCCTCCACAAGAATGGAAACAAGGTCAAGGTTACATTAACAAAGAACTTATAGAATCAATTGCTCCAAAAGTTGATGACCAAACTCAATTATTAATCTGTGGTCCTCCACCAATGGTTTCTGGTGTTAAGAAAGCCGCTGTCGAATTAGGTTACAAGAAAGCTAAACCAGTCAGTAAGTTAGGTGATCAAATCTTCGTCTTCTAGATAGATACGATGAATGAAAAATTAATAAAACTGCAAAATGAAAACCTCTTTGCAATAATTACGTACTTGAAAAAATATATTTATTACATTTCTTTTTAACTTCGTATTTTCATACTAAATTATATACTAATTTAACCTTTATTTAATGTCTAATAATTTATTATGTAGAGCTTGTAATGCTTTGATAGTATCCTTTTCATTAATAACACAAGAAATATTGATTTCATTGGCACCTTGACTAATCATTTCAATATTAATACTCTCATCTGCCAAAGTTTTAAACATAGTCCCAGCAATACCAATCAATTGTTTCATTTGTATACCAACTAATGAAATAATAGCTAAATCATGGGTATAATCACAATCACCATACTTTCTTAATTCCTCTAATGCAGCATGAAATTGTCTTCTTTTATCTTTTATATCGTGTAATGCCATTGATACGTGAACTTCACTGGTAGAGATTAAATCCACAACCAGCTTATATTTATCCAATATACCGAAAATTGAGGCTAAGAAACCATGTGATAATGTTTTCTTATTTGAATGAATATTTAATGCTAATATGTTGTATTTGGCAGTGATTGCTGTTGCAGTCTTTGGTTTGTTAATGAAAAATGAAGGTGGTAATTGAGTCAAAGCAGTAGGTGGATGTGGAGGTGTTGATTCACCTTTCTTTCCAATGTTATCGGGGTAAATAATAGTACCTTCACCATTTGGATTCTCGACATTCTTAATTCTGATTGGAATCTTAGCTTTGATAACCTGCTCCATAGTGAATGGATGAATAACTTCAGATCCATAGTATGTTAATTCTGCAGCTTCATCTGGTGTAACTGATTTCAATAATCTAGCTGTTGGAACTTTTCTTGGATCAGCAGTAAATATACCATCGACTTCCTTCCAGATTTGTAATTCGTCTGCATTTAATCCAACCGCAAGTAAAGCAGCACAAAGATCGGTATAACCTCTACCAACAGTACTCAACAATCCACCTGGGATATTACCAAAGAATCCAGTGACTACAGGTACAATTTCATCATCGCCTCCTAATTCGTTCAACACTTCAGAAACAAAGATATTTGATAACTTGGCATAGAAAGATGAGTCAACACCTTTGTGTTCAAGATCAAAAGGTACAACATTTGATAAATCTATATATTTAGACTTCACACCTCTATCCCTTAACATAATGGACATAAATTGACAACTTAATTTCTCACCACATGACATAACAGAGTCATTTGTCTTGGAAGAAACTTCTCCAATGACACAACATGCATTCAAAAGTTTACGCACTCTATTGATTTCGAATTTCACTGATTCAATCAACTCCTGTTGTAGTTTCTCATCCTTGATCTTTTCCTTGGCATTATTTACATGATCTTCTTCAATTAATCCTAACACTTTTTCGTATCCTTCTTCGTCATAGTCGGCAGCAAGTTCAGAAGCTGACAAAAGTCTGGTGGTAGTACCTTCACTCTTAGTATTAGAAGATCTGGCAGAGCATACTACACCAACTTTGTAGTTCTCATCTTTGTACCTCATGATAACATCATCACAGATTTGTTCTGGAAACTTTCCTACGGAAGTTCCTCCAAATTTCTGAACGATCCACCCTTTACCTATAGCTAGGGATTTTAAAGAAAGGAGTGAGTCTGACATTCCTCCTCCAGACATTTTGAATATGTTTAACTTAGTCTAGCGTTATCTTGAAAGTATACAGCTTACCCCAAGATGAGAGTCATATGCACAAATGACACATCTTCTGTTGAATGATGAAGTGTCCAAAAATCTCGAAGATGACTCAATTTTCCAAATTTTTTTGAAAAAGATGACATAAGCGATAATCATTCTCCCTATCTGAACATCGGAGGTTCGGTCCTGCATAATACACACGAGCATATCAGATAAGAGGTCGTGATATACTTCGTTTATTTACCTATGGTGTCCGATCAAGAAGGTATTCAACATGTCCTTGGTGAGTCAGGCTATAAAATTGAAGTTACCCGATTCTCTGAGTGAGTTCAAGGGAATATTAGAGACCTTCAAGAGATATCTCAGGGTAAGTTTCAGTAAAAATGATAAAAGCCAGATAGACAACTCTCCAATTGATATGGGGAATTTAGATCATATATTGATCGCATATTTGATTGGTCTCCTTTTTACTCAGAGATTATTCCATGCAAATGATGATAAGGCAAAAGACAAATTGATCACTATGATTATCCAGTTGCTTGAAGTCATCAAGGATAAATACATTGATGAGGTAGGTTACAATCCAGATGTCTTGAAGCTTGTATTTGAACGGGATACAGATGAGGAAAAACAGCTACACGAAGAGGAAGAAATGAATAGAAAACAATATAAATTTGCTGAAGTGATAAAAGACTCTGAAAAGACAAGACTTTTCTTGAACTATATAGCACTGCAGAACCTCAAACTAATAACGGAAAAAGTCGATCCTAATGGAAATAATGACAACTTGAATGGCGATATTGTGGATACTATAATACTCTTCCAAGCTTCTTTGGAATTGTATCCTTATGTAGGCAGTGACGAAACAATTAGTTCAAGTGACGTTGAGAAGCCGGCTCTTGTTCAGATCTCTCATACTGGTGAAGAAGAGGAAACTGAAAATGAAGCTAAGTTTGAAGGTGAACATGAGGAGAATAGCAATGAAATAAGTGGTGCAAATTTGGAAACTGATAATCAAGGAGAGCCAATCATTGACGATGATTCATCCGAATTGGTAGAAGGAGTAGATGTGGACAATATGGATAAGGAATTGACTGAATTGGAGGCACCTCTGAATTCAGATCTCCATCAATCATTTTTGAGAGAATTGGAAGATATTGAAGCAGATATAAAGGCAATGAAACTTGACACTGATGAAAACATTGGCCTGTTGAAGCCTAATAGTAATGAAAAGAAGACTGTATTGGGAACAATTGATTTTGATAATCTCAATATATCTAAAGCAAAGATCAACAAATTTATAGAATACCTTACTGAACTCTTATTGTCATCAGATAAAACTGAACAAGATGAAACTACTATACTCAAGAAAAATAACAAAGATGATGATGATGATATTACAAACGAACAGATAGAAAATTTGATCAACGAAATCGCCAATAACGATGATTATCCAGAGAATGATTACGCATCAGACAGTGATGATGATTTTACGGAAACTAATTACATATACGATGAGGATACAGGGGAATACCTTAGGAAGACTGAATATCTCAAATATAAATTACCTGGTATACAGAATCCTACCAATTCTTCGACCGCAAATGTTGATCATAATGCCCGTGAAGAGGAAACTGATGAGAAGACTGAGGAGAAAAGTGAAACAGTAAAAGGTCCTGAAATTCACCGTAATAGGTTTAGTGAAAAGACATCAACAAGGCCACCAATTGATAAATCGAAACTAATCAAAGAGACAGAAAATGCAGATTTGCTTGAAAGTTCAATCAAGTATTGTAAATTTGCAGTTTCATCAATTCAAATGGAAGATTTGGTAACTGCTAAATTGGATCTTCAAGCAGCTATGGACTTCATCAAACAATACGAAGAAGCAATAGGGTTGTAGTGTTGTTGGCATCTATAAAATGGTTAATGTATATATAATTTTTGTATATTTTAAGGGAAAACAGTTCTTTGTGTTCATATAAACGATGACTCACTAAATCCATATCACAGAAAGATAGTAGTAGCGAGAGTTAGGACAATTACCTAATCGAGAAACCTCCTGATGTATATATATACTTTCCTTATTAGGAAAGTGTTTCTGCATTTTTCCCTTCTGGGAAATTTGTGCAATTTTTCTTGGTTGATGCACATGAAAAGTTTCACAGATTGAATTTGATGAAAAAAAAATCGTTAAGTATGGCGTCAATGAATCAACTGTCTGATATAGGTATAGAAGGGTTATAAATTTTATACTACATCTATATATCCATACACATAGTCATTCATCAATAGAAGCATTTACAGGGTGTATTAATATGAGTTCCTCTAACTGTAGATTTTATGAGAACAAGTATCCAGAAGTGGATGAAGTTGTAATGGTCAACGTTCAGCAAATTGCTGAAATGGGTGCATACGTTAAACTTTTAGAATATGATAACATTGAAGGTATGGTATTGTTATCGGAATTATCCAGAAGACGTATTAGATCCATTCAAAAACTTATCAGAGTTGGAAGAAACGAAGTCGTTGTTGTATTAAGAGTTGACAAAGAAAAAGGTTATATCGATTTATCCAAGAGAAGAGTCTCTGCCGAAGATATCGTTCAATGTGAAGAAAGATACAATAAAAGTAAAGCAGTTCATTCTATATTGAGACACTGTGCTGAAAAGGCTAACTTACCATTAGAAACTTTATACGAAACCATCGGATGGCCATTAAGTAGAGAATATGGACATGCTTTTGATGCTTTCAGAATTTCTATTACCGATCCAAGTGTATTCGATAAAATCCAATCACCAAATGAAGCTATTTTAGAAGAATTGAAATCTTATATCTTAAGAAGATTAACCCCACAAGCCATCAAATGTAGAGCTGATATTGAAGTTTCTTGTTTCTCATATGAAGGTATAGATGCTATAAAAGAAGCTCTTACAGCTGGTGAAGCCATCTCTGATGAACATATTCAAATCAAGGCAAAATTGGTCGCTGCTCCAAAATACGTTTTGACTACTCAATCATTAGATAAACAAAAAGGTATTGAAAGCTTAGAGTTGGCCATCTCTAAAATCAACGAAGTTATTACCAAATATGATGGTGTCTGTAATGTTTCAATGGCTCCAAAGGCTGTTACTGCTACTGAAGATGCTGAATTACAAGCCCTCTTAGAAAGAAAGGAAATGGAAAACCAATTGAACTCGGATGATGAAGATGAAGAAGAATACGATGATGAGTAAAGTTAAGCTACAAGTCATCATTGTAATTTAATGGGGATTATATAGCGTGTATGTACTTATTTATTGTTAATATATTAACTATTATTATAAGTTTTTTTAACAAGAAGCTAGCTTTTTGTTTTATTTTATATTTTATATTTTATATTTGATATTTTGTATTTTGTATTTTGTATTTTGATTTTAGTGTATATATACATGTATGTCTATTTATATCTATTTATTCAAAATTTCCTTATATAAATAAAAAACAGCGGATGAAAACCACCATTTAAATCTATTTTCATCAAGTAACCTAAGACAATCATCGAATACTTGTTTTTTATCTCCAAGAATCAAATAAGACCTCTCTTCACTAGATACATGAGATTTAATATTGAAACGATCTCTGTTCTCTAAACCACCATCTCTAACCTCTATTCTAGCTTCCATTTCCAGTTGTAATAAAACTAAGATATGGACCATTGAATGAATTACTAGGATTTGTTCAATTTTGCCAGGACCTTTCAAAACACGCATGATTTGATTTGTATAAATTCCAAAGAATTTCAATTTGAAATCACTTAAGGGTGTAGTTGAAGCAATCACTTCATTTGAAATATCAGCCGAGTCATTGCTCTCATCACCAGTCAATAATACTATAAAATTGATCTTAGATTTTAAGTATAATAAACTACAATAAGCACTTGCAACAATGAAAAAATCTCTAAATTTAGGAGTCATTATAGTAGGAGGTGGATTACATTCAACTAAATTATTCTTTTGCCAATTCATCAAATCCATTTCTAGCATATCATCTCTTACTCTACCATGTTGAGGTCTAAAAGTATTATTGATAACTCTTTCAAACAATAAAGATATACTATACCATCTTTTGAAAACTTCATAATCATGTAGTTGATATTCGCCTTCTTCAAAATCTTGTAAACTTGGCTCTTCAACCAACAAATCAAGCGTATTGTACAGCATGGCACTAGATGAAGTTACAGCCACCATTCTATCCGCACAGAATGATGTCCAAAATAGTCTTGACAATAAAGTCTTCTTATAACTTAACTCGAATGGAACCCTTGAATTGTTGTTATCATTCAATATATCATTATTAATAATTTCAAATTGATTCTTTGCACCGAAATTGTGTAAACCTAGATCTTCACATAAGATCGAGGCTTTTGTCGAGTATTCTCTTGCCACTGCAGAACCATCCGGACCTTCTTCATCTGAACTGAGTAATAAAAAACTTTGAATTAAAACAACCTTGTTAGTCTCAATCAATTCCAAGTACTTACATTTGCTTCTGAAATAATGTGCCCTAGTTCTTATTGATTCTTTCTTGGTTACAACATCGTCGTACCGTATTGCAGATAGCATTATAGCATTGATCAAGATCAAAGGCAGCTTTTCTATATTCTCATCAGACTCAAATACACTTCTATCGATAACGGGATACATCGGATAAACATTCTCTAAGAATAAACCAATCAATCTCTTTCTCTCTTCTAGACTTGGTAAATTGAATGCGTTCTTTTTGAATAGATATTCAATCAAGTCTTTATCCTGTTTAATATCAGAGTCATATGTATCTCTTGACATATTTCCAAAATCTTTCCATGGATAATACAATCCAAAGAAATCACCATCCAGACACAAAAAGGCATCTCTAGAGAATAATGGAGCCAAAGGTTGAGTTGATACGACAAACTGTGATTTCATACCTCTGTTCATTGCATTTGCATAGATTCTATCATGATTAAATATACTTGCATACGTTGCCTCATCTTCTTCTGTTTCATTTTTTTGAGTTCCTTCAGCTTGCGGTAGTAGATCATGAAGACTCTTCCGTGTTCTCTTGTTTTCCGAAGAAGAAGTTGGTGTAACTTTTCTTCTCTTTTTATTTTCAGTTAATGTGTCAGGTGAGTTGTCTCTTTGTTGTTGCGCCTGTGCATCATCGTCGTCAGTATCGTTCCATGAGCACACAAAACCGCCAGATGAGCAAAGACTGCAAACATCATCAGTAACCTTATTCAGAATACATTTTTTATGTAGTTTCTTACATCTTTTGCAGGCTCTCAAAGCTCTCTGATAGAAAAAAAATAGATCAAAATTATTCGGTTAGTATAGATTTCTTATCTCAAGAAGGCAAGTTAAAATAACGCAAAACATACACTTCTCTTCTTCAATGAAAAGGTTGTCACCGTGAACTGGCCATTCATACTAGCTGTAGTGATTTTAATGTAGATCTGAACGTGATGTAAATACTAGTAGTAAAGAGACAATTGATTTGAATAATCTAATAAACCGTCCAATGATTTCAAAAAGTAGTAATGAGCCTCGCAGTAGAATTAGTATTATCTCTTTGTGTCTATTTCTCTCACTAGCTTACTATTCGAGTCTACCCTGTCGGCGTGATCGTCGCCTAAAGAAATGCCAGATATGGTGTGATGCTTGAAGTTTTCATGCAAACTGGACATACGACTACCGTACACAATAACTGGGCTGACACTATATACGCCATGCTATATTGATGAACTGAAAAAGCCAAATTTAATTATTCTTCCACTTCATGTTTTGCGGAAGGCTTACCGAATTAGGAAACCCATTTTTACACCTTCCCCAGTTTTTGTGTGTGTTTGTGTCTGTGTCTGTGTCTACTTCTCTCAGATGGCAGCTATATATACATATATCGGGGTTGATTGCCTCCTGAACATCCCTCTGAAGACTTGTTCTAATGTCCCTGTATATATATATATATATATATATAAAGAATAACAATCACCGTATTCATCAGAGTCATTCACCCGCATATTTCGGCATCGGTTCCTTATAAATCTCTCTAGCGAGTTAAGAAAACAGTATGACTTTCTAATTATGTTGCGTGTCATCCGTGCACAAATTAAGTATTGCTTGCCACACTTATCTGTCTTTATAAGTAGCTGGTCTTATCTCTTCAATTACTTTCTTTGTTGTTCGACTATCAGAAGTGTGAACATTGTTCAAGTTCAGAAACCATGCAGATAAGAGCAGCTACGCATTCTGGATCCTGGTACAGTGGATCTGCCACTAAACTTAACAAACAGCTTTCAGACTTTCTATCGCTAGTTCCACCAATGGTACCTGGGGCAAGAGTTTTGGTTGGTCCGCATGCTGGTTATTCCTACGCTGGATCAACATTAGCTCAAACATATAAAGCATTCGATCCCACTGGAATCAAGAGAGTCTTTATTCTGGGGCCATCTCACCATGTGTATTTCAAAGGATCTGTCATGTTATCCGGATGTGATATCTATGAAACTCCCTTAGGTGATTTGAAAGTTGACCGTGAAGTTGTTGATAAGTTAAGCAAGGCAAACCCTAAAGTTTTCAAACTCATGGATATTGATATGGATGAGGAAGAACACAGTTTTGAGATGCATATGCCATTTTTGTATAAAGTAACCAGTGAATCTAAACTGTGTAAGGAACCCCCAAAAATCATTCCCATCATGGTCTCCGCCTCAGATGAATCATTTGAAAAAAATGTAGCTAGTTACCTTAGACCTTATTTTGAAGACAAAGAGAATGCGTTCGTTATCTCAACAGATTTTTGTCATTGGGGAGCTAGATTTTCATATACTAAATACGCATCAGACAAAGATCTAAGTGTATTGAAAGACTTGTCATATTCTCCGAAATTGAGTGCAGGATCTGTCCCCATTCACAAGAGTATTGAGTTTTTGGATAGAAAGGGAATGGAAGTTGCCTCATCAGGATCTCATAGCTCTTGGTTGAAGTATATTGCGGAAACTGGTAACACTATTTGCGGTGCCAAACCTATAGGAATACTGTTGTCAGTTATGGAAGCCTATTATTCTGGCGATGAGGAAGAGAAATTGGAGTGGATAGGTTATACACAAAGTAATCCAGCTTCTTCTGTGCGTGATAGTAGTGTCAGTTATGCAAGTGGGTATGCTGTTATTTAGTCGTTTGTTTAAATGACATTTAGGTTGGGAACTGGTTAGGTTTTTTGGGTTTTAGTTTTATCTTAGTTTTCACTTCTGGTTTTTCGTTATTCTCTGATTTTTATATATAGTAAGAGACAAAGTCATATAATTGTTTATCTTCTTTGTTTGTCGTCAAAGTAAATATCAAGAGATCGTTAGTTATATATATATATGTATATGTATATAGTAGGTTCAATTACCAACTAATAGCATAGCTATGTGATTCCGTGCGTCGCCGGCGCGTCTTCAATGTTGAGAGAGGCAGGAACGAAATGGATACTCATAAAATTGATTTATTTCTCCATACGATCTATTGAATAAACTCACTTATAATAAACAAAGGGTACCTTATTCATAATTGATATTCACACAATGGGTGACTCAAAACTCTATTCAAAGGCTAAAGCCTCTGATCTAAGAGATGAACTCCTGAAAGTAGATAAAAAACCAAGATCATTAGCATACAAGAAAACGGTTTTAAAGAAGATTGTAGCTAATATGACGATGGGTAACAACGAAGTTGCCAATCTCATGATAGATATAATAAATGTTTTGAAAGATGAAACAAATGGTGGCTCTCCTGATATTGAGATCAAGAAGCTTTGTTATTTATTTATTGTTACATACGCTCACAATAAACCAAGAGAAGCTGTGAATGCCATCCCTTTAATCGAGCAAGATTTCAAATCTGCAACTTCTCCCATCAATGTTAGGCTCTTAGCAATCAAGACAATCACCTCGGTCAATTTGCCTGAATACCTCAAAAGTTCTGTTTCTATATTGAAGATAGCATTAGATGATAGAGATCCTATTATAAGAAAAACCGCAGCTTTCAGCGTAGCTCAATTGCATGAAAAATTACCCGAAATAACACAAAGACACAATTTTCTAGAAGTATTGAATGATTTATTACATGATTCAAACGTTCAAGTGATCACTGGTGCGCTACAGGCCTTGAATGATATTTCCGAAAGATCCCCAACCTTGAAACTATCAGTTGATAAAAATCATGCTTTATCATTATTGGATCATTTACCAAGTACAAACGAATGGAATCAAATCTATATTATCAACGCATTGATGTCTTTTGTTCCTCAAGCTTCAAATGACGCGATTCAAGTAGTGGAAAGATTGATTCTATTCTTACAACATAGAAATAGTGCAATTGTTTTGAATGCTTTAAAAGTCATTGTGTATTTAAACAACTATGTTGTTCATCTGGAAGACATGCTACCCGTTTTAACGAAAAGAATATCAAATGCAATCACACTATTAATGACAAAGTCTTTCGAAATTCAATTTTTGACGATGAGAAACTTGATTCTATTATTACTAAGTAAATCCAAATTGGTTAATATAGATGTGAAGATGTTCTTCTGTCAATATGACGATCCTATATGTATCAAAGATACTAAATTAGAAATTATTTTCCTGTTGGCTGATGAATCAAATATGGACACTGTTTTGAAAGAGCTAAATGAATATGCCCTTGAAATTGATCCACAAACCGTCAGAAAGGCTATCAGAGCAATTGGTAATTTAGCAGTAAAGATTGAGTCAACCTCTAAAAGTTGTGTGGATGTATTAACCGATCTTTTATCCAATTCAATATCTTATATGGTTCAAGAAATAGCTATAGTAGTTAAAGATATTATAAGAAGATTTCCAGGAAAATTCAATTTTTTGATTACGTCCTTAGTTCAACAAGTTGATCTAATTGATGAATCGGAAGCTAAAGCTGCAATAATTTGGATAATAGGTGAGTACAATACCTCTATTCTTGATAGTGTGACATTGTTGGATAACTTATTCCACGGCACAAAGTTCTTGGATGAATCGACCGAAGTTCAATTAGTGTTGTTAACTGCAATAATGAAAGTATATGTCTGTCACCCAACCTTCAAACCTGCAGAATCATTAGTATTGGAAATTCTGAGAATTGTCACTGAAGATGTAAATTCACCTGATGTGAGACAACGAGGTTTTCAATATTGGAGAATAATCTCGTCTCAGAAGGGGGATCTATCTAGTGTCAAGCAAATCATCTGTCCCAAATTGCCAATCATTAATACCGATAATGATAAATTACCTGTTGATATTCTGAAAGAATTGGAAATGAGTATTGGTTCTCTTGCCTCTATTTATTTAAGACCTGTTCAACAAGTCTTCAGACAAGCAAAAGCAAAAAGATTACAAGAGAGTCCTGCTTTAGTGGTGACAGATTCACTTAATTAGACCTTTCTATCTATTCTATGTACTAATATATTAAATCTACTCTGTTTCCTTCTTAACCTCAACTTCAGGCTCTTCCTTTTTAACTTTGACTTCAGGTTCTTTAATCTTGACAACCTTCACAAGCTCAATTTCTTCCTCTTTTGTAGGTGGTTCACTCAAAGGTTGTTTAGCTTCGGCAATGTCTACGATTTCAACATCGTCTGAAAACTTGACAACTTCATTGACGGCTTCTATTGTCTCGATTTCAATACCTTCGGGTAGATTTGGTTCCGGACCCATGGGGATGGAATTTAGATTGAGTTTCCTGCCCAATAAGCAACAAAGAATAACAATAGCTGCTGGTTTCGAAAGAACTAAAGAATTCTCCTTACAAAACGTGGAAGCTACACATTGAGGACAACCCCATTCACAATCACAGTCCAGTGAATTTTTCAAAGCTTTTTCAAGAACTTCGTCAATATGATCGAATGCCTTTGTAGACAACCCTGAACCACACTGACCACCTTTATTGTCGAAAAAAATCAGTCTTGCTGGTCTCTTCCTCCTTGTTTGTCTCTTTGCAAACTCTTTTTCTGGTGCTTTACACTCAGTTTGAATTTCATCAACACCTGATACAATGAAAAGCGGAAAAATATTCATTACTGCATGTTGAGCTGCATGTATACCAGCTGCAAGATTCAAATGCTTCAAATTGAGAATTTCAAGTGCCTCCTTTGGTATGTCCATCCAGATACCCTTTGAATGCAAGATGACAGGAGGATTGGTAACTTCAATAGCATCCAATATCTTGTTATTTCTGTCCATTTTGAAATAACCAAATACAACAATCGTTGTAACAATACTGCCAAAATAAACAGGAACATCAGATTTAGTATTGATACTTCTGATTTTTTCAATCTCATGAGGGTCGACATCAGTGAAATCACGCTGTGAAGTTACCCAATCAACATTCACCCGTTCCACTTTAGCATATTTGTCATCAGGGTTAAATTCACGGACTAAATAAGGCAAACCTTGATGGATAAAAATTGCTCCATCATACAATGTAAAACTTGTTCTAGATGCTTCAATTTCCTCAATGATAACATTACGACCATTCGTTATATCCACAACCGCAAATATGTCTTCTTCAATTGCTCTAATGTTTACTTGTGATGAAGGCCAGGGTAACATATTCACATTACAATGATATCTTTTATCAGATTCATCATATTGCAACTTTTCCTTGACAATCTTGAGAAAGTTTTTGTGGTGTCCAAAAAACCTTTCTTCAAATTTCAAATCCTCTGGTAAAATCGAGATGGGCTGTTCAAAAGCAGCACATTGTAAATGAGCAGCTAAGACTAATAAGTTATCAAAATCCAGTGGAAGTTCAGGGTACTCCATATCAATAAGTCTCTCTGGATGTTTCATGAAATGTTGATTGACTGGATCATTGCCACCAATGACCAGAGTCAAAGAGTCCTTAGTTCTTCTACCTGCTCTACCACTTTGTTGATGGAAATTGGAAATGGATATAGGAAATCCACACATCACCACAGCATCCAAAGATCCAATATCAATACCCAGTTCCAGTGCATTTGTGGATATAATAACTTTCAAATTACCATTGAACATCTGTTTTTCAATTTCTCTTCTATCCTTTACAGAATAACCACCTCTATAACTCATAACACTTTTAATCAAATCTTGTCTTTCCATACCGTTTAAAAGATGTCTTACTTCTTTCATCAAAAGTTCACAAACCTTCCTCACAACACAAAATGCAATGGTCCTAACATTGTTCTTCATCAATGTAACTAAAACCCTTGCTGTTTCAATTATGAAGTTTTCCCTGCCTGCAGTAGGTTCCTTAGGATCAATTAACGGAGGGTTCCAACAAACAAGATGCTTTCCACCAGATGGTGCACCATCCTCATGAATATGTTCAATAGTATCTTCTTCGATACCGAATACGTTGTGCATGTGTTCAGTTGGGTTCTTCAATGTTGCAGAACATGAAATGAATGATATATTATTGTTACCCAAAATGGCACATACTCTACGTAATCTTCGCATAACTAAAGAAACATGTGAACCAAATAAACCTTTATACATATGCAATTCATCAATAACTACAAATCTCAAGTTGATCAAAAAATTCCTCCATTTCTCGTGACTTGGTAATATACTTGAATGCAACATATCTGGATTCGTGAATATAATAGAAGCATGATTTCTTATAGCTCTTCTGTTTTCTACAACTGTATCACCATCATATGTATCAACAATAATATTTCGTAGTCCTGGGATTTGGGTTAACAATTCACTCAACGATCTCTTTTGATCTTGAGCCAAAGCCTTGGTTGGGAAAATATACATAGCAGTAATAGAATTATTTTGCTCCAGTGCATCAATCACAGGAACCTGATAAATCAAAGATTTTCCTGATGAAGTTGAGGTGGACACGATGATGTCTTTCCCAGAATGAATGGCATTAATAGCTTGGGCCTGGTGAATATAAAACTTGTCGATACCTTTTGATAACTGCAAAGATTCTGCAAGATATGGGGAAAGCTCAAAATTAAGATCTCCATATATAGCATTTTTTGGTTGTATGAAAAATTCACCATTAGGAACGATTTGCTGTTTGTAATTGGTACTTTTTTTGAATTTTTCAATAACTTTTGATATTGGCAACCTATCCTCAGAGGCAGAGTTCTTACCAGGACCGTTTTTCATCATTTCTTCGATGGGATCTAAGAACGACTTTGCAGTCGGTAGGTACTTCTTTGCTCTTTCTGTCAGTTCGTTCCATGGATCTGTTATCGCCTTTTGCTCGCATTCCTTCAGGAAACTATTGATTGCTTCTTCAAATTTATTATTCCTCTTTATAATCAAATATTTAATAGATTCCGGTCTATAAGTTGGAACTTTCATGGGACCTTTGTATAATGAAGTTGTTTTTGATTTTTTGAGATCGCCATCAATGAATTCAAATACTAATAATTGTGTGAATCTACCCCTATCCTCTTCATTCTCTTTTATCTCATATATATCTGTTTCCTTTTGCTGATATCCATTTTCCCACGAAAATCGCTTATCCTCCAATACAAATTGGTTCTCATCGAAATAATCAAACACTATATCCTCAGGAACTAAGAATTTAATTCTAGCTACATCGATGACTTCCAGATCCCTCTTGATAGCTTTTTCAGCAGAGTCTTTCAAGAGATCAAAAGTTGTAATTATATGCTTTCTAGATGATAGAAAAGTGAAATATGAATTGAGTCTGAAATGAATGTTATCCAACTCTTTGAATTCAGCAGACCAATTATCCTTGGAGCTTAATTTTCTCTTTTTTGGATCAGACATACCTGATATATAGTCATTGGTTTTGAGAAGAGTCAAAAGAGTTAAGAAGAGTCATCATTATCACTAGTCTCAAATATACATATTCTTATCAGAGGCAAAACTTCATTAATTTTATAGGTCGATCGTCTACTGTTTTTCCCCCACGCATACTTGCTTGCTTCCTATCAGGTGCAACATACATATATTCGGTTTGAATCATGATCTTTAAATTACTAACAGCACTGTAGTTGCATAGGAGACATGTCATTGTTGATTAATACATGTACATAATGAAGTGCCAGGAATTTACCGAATATACTACTGTTGATGTGTCTCTAGCGTGGAAGCTATAGTGGGGAATTTTTGTTATATCCCTTTCTTTCTTGTAACATGATCAATTATTGTTTGATGCACTATAAAGAGGTATCAGTGGATAGCTTGACATTTATAGCGTAATAAATCAGTGGTAAAATGGTTAGCGGGTTGACGATTGGACAATGGATTGATCTGATATAAGTGTATCAATCAGTTTTACTAAATAATTACAGCATTGATACATGTATTGGCTGATGCGTGTTTGTATTTTATCAATGAATTCAAAATTTAAGAATGAATCATATGATTTAGAATGCATGAAGGAAAAACTAGTGCTGTAAGGTAGTTCAACTTAACACATTCTGAGATCATTTAATATTCAATAATAAATCAATATAATGCAGTTTATTCATCAGTATACTTATCCAGTTATTAATATATGATCTATTGATACATTGAGCCTGTTAATCTGTTTTAGTTGAAAGAACAGATCAAAATAAGTGAAGGGAATTTTGAGAAAGATCTATTTACATCACTTTGGGGACATCACAGAAGGTATTAACTTTGTGAATCAATTACAAATAGATGATAGTAAGACTATCTATAGTGTGGTCAGTCATGTCATTGTGTTTACAGCTCAGAATATAAACTGATCACTTAATGGAGAGTGTTTAAAACTAATTAGCTTTCATACGTAAATTGAAGTACACATATCTAAATCATTTAAATTCTCTTAATCACTTTTAATTTCATTAGTTTGAATCATAATTCTATCTTTGTAGTACACTAACACTATATTAGACTTATTAGATTGTAATTCTAAACTATTTTGGTGACATTATATAACAAATAATTGATGTTTAACTGAAACTTTTACTCAAAATCCATGAATATTCTTGTGAAACCCCGTGAATAACCTTGTATTACCTTGAATAACCGCAAAAACATCGAAAATCACACTTTCGCGAACTTTTTTTCTTTGAAATTTTTTGAAATTTTTAAATTTTTAAATTTTTTTTCTTTTTTTTTGTTTTTTGTTTTTTGTTTTTGAACTTGAGCTCCAAGATTTCTGGAGATCTGAGATTTGAGAATTTGGTTCCAAAAAAAGTGATTTTGGCATATCCATATACACAGAGTTTGGATCATGATCTTTAAATTACTAATAGCATTAAATTTGCATAGGGGACATGCCATTGTTTATTGACACAGGTACATAATGAAGTGCCAGGAATTTACTGAAAATACTACTGTTGATGTATCTCTAGTGTAGAAACGACAGTGGGGAATTTTTGTCATATTACTTTTCTTCTTGTAACAAGATCAATCATCGTTTGATATACTATGAAGAGGTATCAGTGGATAGTTTGACATTTCTAGTATATTTTTTTAATTGATTGAAATAAAAGTAAAACAAATAGTTGTCGTAATATCTTAAAATAGAGTAATTAAAGTAAAATATGGGTATTTTGACCTTGATTTATGCTGATTTTCCCTTAAAATCCTTAGGTGACCCCCACGAAATTCAAATATTACCCCCACATTCACATCAGAAGGGTTACCCTCTCCCCAAGTTCTATATAGAACTAGTAAACTCTTAGAGCAGTTATCAATTGGCTTGATCACAAACACAAAGACCTTCTTTTAACATTTATCTTGTTTTTTTTATATGTTTAATTATCTTATTCTATTTAATTTTGTTATATTATATAAGTCTTGTGGAGTTAAATAGGTAAGGAACAAGTTGGTGAAAGAAAAGGGTAAATTTTAAGTGTATCAATATCATCAATTTTTCAGGAAAAATTAATATTTTAGAAATTTTAATATTAAGATATAACTTGATGATTATTCATGACTTATTTAGTGTTTTGATATCTTTGTGACTATTTCAATATAACGAACTACAGATAATGAAGTGGCATACTTTTACATCAAATTTGAGTTACGGAATCTGGTAGCTAGTAAAGCAACTTTGAAGAAGAAAAGTCATGCAAAGGTTACATCTTACACAAAAAAAACTGACGAGTTCCGCAATTCACCTACTCAATTCAATATGTATACCTTCAATGAAGATAAAGATTATGAAACAGTATGTATAAGAGAATAATAAATAAATAAATGGAATAAATAAAATCAACCTTTCATATTCAAAGGATCAAAATAATCTTTTGGTGTATTAACAAATTCTCTTAATTTTGCAACACCTTCTTTATCATAAACTGTTCTATTTTTACTTTGAGAAGCAGAAGCAATATGAGCTTTGACGTATTTATAAAGATAATCATCTAATTCATCTGGAATCATACCTAAATCTTTATATGTCTTTGCCGATGGATCAATTTGTTGATCAATCTTAGCCCTTATTAAACTATCTGGATTTATAGCTGTTAATGAAGGATTCAAGTATCTTGATAAATAGGCAAAAATTTTAACCAATAATTCTGGATAACGCAAATTATAACCAACAGCAGCAGGGTAATGACCAGACATATCTAAATGTCTCATATATTTCATCATTTCTCTTAATTCAGATTTTGAATATTTTTCATTACCAAATAATTCAAAAGTTTGTCCAATTGTTGAATCATCATAACCGATTTTTTCTAATGCTTCAGCAACTTGAATACCATGAGTTGGATAAACCTGTTGTTTGAATAATAAATTACCACCAACTACATGTAAAGGCATTAATTCATTTAAGAAATGTGAATTATTTCCATACATTGGAGCAGGTCTTACAATTGTTGAAGTTGGAATTAAATCACGAACGATTTGTTCAGCAATTCCCTTTGTTGCAAAAAAGGCACTTTCAGAATTTGGATTTGCATTATATGAAGAAACTTGAATAAATCTTGATACATCATATTCTTTAGCAAATGTTGCAATTCTCTTTGTTGCTTCAATATTTGTATCTGCAATTGAGAAATTTTTTGTGCATTGATCTGAACCAATCAAGTTAAAAACTATATCTGAATGAGCTAAACTATCTTCAATTGATTTTAAATTTCTAATATCAAATTCAACAAAATTAACAACACCTAAATCACCATTAACTTTTAATTGTCTTTTAGAAGTTTCATTTCTATATGGACAAACAGTTATAGTACCATGTTTTGCTAATTTAGCGACTAAAAATCTACCTAAGAACCCAGTACTTCCAAATACAGTTGCTGTGAAACCAGTTCTTGAAGATCTACCACCACTTCCAGCGGTAATACGAGTCTTACCTGATCTTGTTATATTAACATCACTCTTTAATGGGAATCTACTCATATATCTTTTAAAAGTGGGGTTAATATTTAATTGAATTGAGTCTGTGAGATAAAGAGATCGAGTACTCAAAATTGAATTAGTTGATCTTAGTGAGAGCATCTTGAGTTGTAGCTGATCAACGTATACATATATCACTTATCAACAAACAACAAACAACAGACAATCATAAAAGTACGTATAACACCTTATCAACTAATCAATGATTAACAAACTTCCCCAGTTCAAATCCCCTTTTCCCGCTACTCATCAATTACATAATCAATCATATAAATTACCACGCGTTTAGTTTTATTTCATTTAATATACATAGCTAAATACATTGTTAGTGATTATATGATTATATCATGAATTGTTTAGTTTTTAGTTTTTAGTTCTTAGTTCCATTCAACATTTAGAAGAACAAACGGATGAGTTCTAATACACCACCACCAACGACTAAGAAAGCCAATACGACTATATTCATTAATTAGTTAGTATTTGTTTATTTGTAGAAGGCAGACAATCAATTGATAACACAGTATACCTTAAAGAATGAGGTTCATTTTTCTTATGTTTCTGTGTAATGATATCAGTGAATACTTCATATCATAATTATTGACAACTAATTCAATAAATACATACAAATCCATGTCTTTGATAAAGGTAATGGAGTTGATTCAACTTTCTTTGGTTTACCCATTTTTAATTCTTGCCTTTTAGCAAATTTCTTGTTTGCTGCACGTTGAGTTGGTGTTTGTAAAGCCTAGGTAGTTGGTATTAGTTAGTATGATTGTATTAGTTAATAAATGATATGATATATTCATGAATGAATTATTTCAAATGCTGTGTCTAAGCATATAGTGATATACTCAAGTTCAACAGTTGGTACTATGAACCATAAGAGATGTGTAAACATACCATTGTGAAAGTGATATATGTGATTGAAGTGTCTTAGTGAATAGAGAAGCAAAGACTGGTTCATGTGTTATAAAAGAACAAAGAAACAGCAGTAAATCAATAAATCAATAAATCAACGACAGAAGAAAGCACCACGTAAATCAGAAAATCAAATTCAGTGAATCGAGATGGCCGATAAATTATTTGACACAGAGAGAAGCGAGGATTTTATTTTTATTTGATAGATAGATAGAGAGTTTTGTGCTGGGTATATGTTTATTACTGCATTTCTATAATAGTTATTGCTAACTATGTCTTTGGCGACTAATTTCGATACTAAAGTACTGAGTGAATCAGATACTAACCCGAGAGATCCAAGTCAAGTGATATCTTTAAAATGGAATAATAAAGGTACAAGAATAGCTTATTCTAAAACAGATGCAAGTGTAAGGATATGGAGGTTATCAAATAGATCGGGTTCATTCACAGGTATGGATCCTTTAATCATACCCAAATGTCATGAGAAACCCGTTGGTGATATATCATGGGACCCCAATAATGAATTTAAATTTGCAACAGTTGGAAGAGATCAATATGTTAAGATATGGGAAATTTCAAGTTCAAATAAGACATCAAATTTAATATTGAATTTTAAATTAAACAATTATGATATTAATTCAATGATTAGATTTTCTAAATCTGGTGAATTTTTAGCTGTTATTACAAAAGAAAATATAATAAGAATCTTGAATTGTAATAATAATTTTGAAGAATTGATATCGATTAAATTGAGTAATCATATTTATGATTTTAATTGGTCAAGTATATCAAATGATTTATTCTTTGTATCAACTGATTTAGGAGATGTAATGATTTTCAAATACTATAAACAACCACAAACCACATCCAAATATTATTCAATTGAGTTATTAGAAACTTTGAAAGTATCTAAATCATATGCTACAAATGTAATACAATCACCAAATGGTAAATTATTAATAATTGGTTCAAATGATGGTAGAGTTTCAATATTTGATATGAAATTATTTTGTTGTATTAATATAATAAGTTCAATAGATGAACCAATTGGTTCTATTGATATTTCAAATGATTCGAATTATGTTGCAATTACTTCAGAATATGATGAGTGTGCTAAAATCTTCGATCTATCAATTATTATCAATACAAAAGATAAATTAAATCAAGAAGAAGAATTAGATAAACCAAAATTTGAGATTAAGAATTGTAAAAGTGATAGAATTATAAGTATTGTTAAATTTTCACCAAATAATTTGAATTTATTATGTCATTCTGGAGATTTGAAAAATGGTTATTGTAGTTTATTAATTGGTAAAGAAGATGTTAATCCCCCAGTTTCCATCCCTACCACCACCCCGGCTACAAGTACACCAAGATACACAAATAAACATGTTCCTACATTAACTAAACCAGCAATACAAAACAGATCAACATCAGCATCATCATCAACTAAACCCAATGTTACTAATCTACCTTCAAGAAATTCAAGAATGTATGAAAAACCACCAAGAGAAACTTATAATAATAGAGAAAATAGAGATTCACATCCAAGAAGAACTAATACTACTAATAACAATGGTAATTATAAAAGACATAAAGCTAATTGATTTGGTGTATTATTTATTTGTATTATTTATTTGTATATTTATTTATTTATTTATTTATTTATTTATTTATTTATTTATTTATTTATCTATTTATCAATATATCCATTGTATATCCGTTATACATCCAGGTTAATGTTAATGTTAATGATAATGGTATTGATCATATAAAAAGCGTCACGTGACACACTGATATAACACTATGGCTAACCACCTCGATTTCTTCTAATGTAATCTGGTTGTATAGTGTAGTGGTTATCACCTTCGGTTTTGATCCGGATAACCCCGGTTCGAATCCGGGTACGACCTTTATTTTTTTGTTTTTTTTGGTTGTTGTTCATGATATCATACTTTATCATGTATATCACTTTTATATATCTTGGTAAGATGATCTTTTTTTTTACCACTGTAGTCATTACAGTAATGTAATTGACCAATTGACTAACTTACTATCATAATCACTAACTCAATAACCCAACTGTAGTGGAAAATTAAAATATAGATACACTAATAAATAAAATAGACCATCGCTTCATAACCCTCAAACGTCGATTGTCGATATAAAAATCTCAAATTCAATAAAAGATTTGAAAGGGGGGTTGGTTGGCTTTATTAAAATGATAAATGATAAATGATATTGCCTTGATTGCATTAGTTATTAGTTATATTAGTTAAATTAATATATTGATATATACTACTTAATAGATCTGAGTTTATTGAAACAAGTCAATTAATTAATTAATTAATTAATCAATATGAGTGGTGAAGCATGGTTATTTATATTAGCTGTTATTGTAAATGCAGTTAATTTATTTTTACAAGTATTTTTCACAATAATGTATTCAGATTTAGAATGTGATTATATTAATCCAATTGAATTATGTAATAAATTAAACAATTATATCGTACCTGAAGCTATAGTTCATGATGTATTAACTGTCTTGTTTTTAATAAATGGTTATTGGTTTACATTTTTATTAAATTTACCTTTATTTTTATTCAATAATGATAAAATTTATCGTGCAAATCATTTATTAGATGCAACTGAAATTTTTAGAACTTTATCAAAGCATAAAAGAGAAAGTTTTTTGAAATTAGGATTTCATTTATTGATGTTTTTCTATTACTTATATAGAATGATTGCTGCTCTTATCTCTGATGATCTTTGATTAAGCAAATTAAGCAATATGACCCACAGTTACCAAGCGGACAACAAAAGATAAAATTCAATTTAACTGTATAGGTTACTTTACCTTACTTTAACTAAACCGTGTTCAGAATTATTTAATTCAACTATAATACAATTATTATTTATTTTTTTAATTATTAACCACCATTTTTTATTATTCATATATAATTTATCTAATTTACCTAGCTTCCAAAGCTCATATCATATATAACCTCTACAAATCTTCATTAATCTTTGTAAGCTTTGAATTCAAAGATTGAATTTTACTCAAGATTCCATTATTTGGATTTATCACTTTATTCAAATTGTCTAATTTATAATTAATCAATGATCTATTATTTGATAAATTTGAAACTTTCCCCTTTTCATAATTCCCCTGCTTTATTGCAATTAAATTCTTGTATGTATTCGATTTAAATTCATAATCTTTTAAATATTCTGATTTATCATTTCTTAATTGATTCGATTGTACAATAACACTATTGATCTTGGATCTTGTACTTAAGATATCTAATCTTAAATCATCTTTTAATTTATTTATATTTGAGATATCTTTTATCAAATGTTCAATTGTTAAATTTAAATCAAGTAATTTATCAAAATGATTATTTATTAAGAACTTATAATTGGTTAATACAAATTCAAATGATTTCTTCGATACAATTATTGGGGATTCAGTTTTTAATCTTTGTAAATAATCATTTATTATTTCAGATACAACATCAATTGCCATAATTCTTTGCTTTGTGAATTTTCTCTGTTGTCTTTGTATAAGTCTTTTGAATCTAAATTCAAGAAATTTTTCTTCTTTCCTTCTCCTTAACTTAGTGTCAAGTTCTTCTTCCTCTTCATCATCATGATAATTTGGTTCAAATGTATACGTTTCTTTTAATCTCTTCATATGTCTATTACGTACTTCATCAACTTTTCTCATCACGTTACGTTCTGAATTGATCAAAACGTTTTCATCAAGGTTGATTTCATTTTCACGAATTCGAAGCTTAGGTCTACCCATTTTATTTTTAGGTGCATTTGGATCAGGTTTAGGGTACTTTCTTGGTCTTCCTACAGGTCTTATATTTTCAGATTTAACTCGTTTTCTAGGTCTTCCTAAAGGTTTCATAATTTCAGATCTAACTGATTTTCTAGGTGTTTCTCTTCTACCTGTACTTAACCTTGGGTTTTCATCCTCATTATCATTATTATTGTAGTTATCATCATTATCATAACTATCAATATCATAATTAACATTATTATCAATCAACTGATCATCATATTCACGACTGATTTGATCAGCAGGAGTTATTGGTTCTCTAATCAAAGAATCATTAGTATGAGCTATAAAAGTCGGGGTCTTTAATGACGATCTACGTCTATGATTTCTAGTTCTAGTATTTGGAGTTGAATCAATTGGTAAATCTAAATCTAAATCTAAATCTAAATCTTCATCTAAATCTTCATCTATCCTATTTAAACTTTTCCTATCTGGGACAGAAGATGGATCTATTTTGAAATCTGGTATCTTTACCGTTCTCTGAGAGTACCCTCTTCTCCTTGAAGCTCTTTTCTGATCTCTTTCCATTATTGTTGTTCCCTATTTGATGAATAACAACAATAGATCACTAACTACCTAACTCCCGCCCCTCTTCTAACCTTCTTTTCTGTGTTTATAAACGCGTTTGTAGCTCACCGACGCGTCTACAAAACAACCGACGCGTCTATAAACGCTACAGACGCGACGACGCCGACGCCGACCACCCAACCCAACTAACCGACCAGCCGACGCGTCTCCCGCGACGACGCCCTCCAGAAAATAGAAATTAAAATAAAATAAAATAAAATAAAATAAAATAAAATAAAATAAAATAAATGAAACGAAATAATGAGAGAAAATATGTCAAACTGTTGATTTGCTTTTGTTACTTTATTTAACCATCTATCTTATCAACTCAATTTGTTTATAGGTTAATGAAGATTAATTGATTGTATACATTAAGGATACCTATTTATTATCACAATTACATTATAATACATTCTATTATACTTATATCCCACTTATTCAAATTCATTGCTAATAATAGAATAGACCTTCTTAACTTACTCGAATTATTCAATTTTTACTATTATAATCATACAATACATACAATACACACTTGCTTCTCTGTTTGATTTTTCTTTTAAAAGTTTTGTTTGTTTGTTTTATTTATCTTGATTACTTCAATTGCATATATTTAAATACTCAATTATCGTTAGATTACGTTATTTGAAGTATTCCTTACTCACACATTCTTTTTTACTTTGATTTTTTTTGCTAAGCCCGGACGGATATCATCGCTAATAATTAAAACTTATCATTTTAATTTTACTTGACTTAAATTTTTCAAATTTTTATTACTTAAAATTACTCCTGCTTATATTACACTTATTAGATTTGCATTTCTTTGTTAATTAAAAGTACAATGTCTGAATTTCAAACAAATGAATTGGATCATATTGATTCAAATGAAAATAATGAAATCACTACCAATACAGATCAACCAGATATCTTAAATACAAATATACCATTACCAAATCCACCTGATAATCCAGATAATCAAGTTCCATCAAAGACTTTATGGATGGGTGATATTGAACCTTATTGGAATGAAGATTATATTATATCAATTTGGTCAAATTTAAATAAAAATGTAATGGTTAAAGTTATAAAACCAAAACAAAAAATTTTAATGCCAAATGGTTTAATTTCAAATAATTTATTTAATCATTCTGGATATTGTTTTGTTGAATTTCAATCATTTGAAGATGCAAAAGATGCTTTATCATTAAATGGTTCAATTATACCAAATTCAAATAATAAAATTTTTAGATTAAATTGGGCAAGTGCTGCAACTTTATCAACTCAAATAACTCAAACTCCTGAATATTCTTTATTCGTTGGTGATTTATCTCCTGATACCTCTGAAGCTCATTTATTATCTTTTTTTCAAAATCATTTTCAATCTGTTAAAACTGTTCGTGTAATGACTGATCCTGCTTCTGGTATTTCAAGATGTTTTGGTTTTGTAAGATTTACAAATGAAGATGATAGATCAATGGCTTTATCTGAAATGAATGGTAAATTTTTGAATGGTAGAGCAATTAGAGTTGCTTTAGCTACTCCAAAACATCAAAATTCAATTTATAATAAAAATGCTCAATCAATTGTTGCTGCTGCTGCTGCAATTGGTATTGGTGGTTCAAATGTTAGTGTTGGTGTATTAAATCATTTAGATCCTTTAATTGAACAACAAAATGCTGCTGCTTATTTAGCTGCTGTTTCAGCTCCTCCTCCTCCTCCTCCTCCTCCTGGTTATTATACTTCTCCAATTAATTCGAGTATTGATGATAGTCAGGATCATCACCAACAGGAACAAAACGAACAAAACGAACAACAGGAACAGAGCGAACAACAGGAACATTCACAACAACAACAACAACAATCACAACCACCACAACAATTATTTACAAATCAAATATCTTCACAAACTTTTAACGATCCAAATAATACAACTGTATTTGTTGGTGGTTTAGCTTCTGGTGTATCAGAAGATGCATTATTAACTTTATTTGAACCATTTGGAAATATTATTCATGTTAAAATACCACCTGGAAAGGGATGTGGATTTGTTAAATTTCAAAAAAGAGAAGATGCAGAACAATCAATTGCTGGTATGCAAGGTTTCATAATTGGTGGTTCAAGGGTTAGATTAAGTTGGGGTAGATCTTCAAATAGATTTAATCAACCACATCATAATCAACATCAACAACATCAACAACAGCAACATACACAACAACTAAACCTTAATTTCATGGGTAATAATCCATTGACTAGACAATCTGTTGTTAATGCACCACCACCACCTTCAAATTATGATTTTACAAATCCACATCATGTTGTTAATGATTTAAATGTAGCTGCAGCTGATTTTGCAGCAATGCGTCATCATCAAGGTTTAAATCCAGGTACTATTTATTATGATCCATATGCAGCAGCAGCTGTAGCACAACAACAACAAGCTGCAGCTCAATTACAGCAGCAACAACAACAACAAGCTGCAGCTCAATTACAGCAGCAACAACAACAGCAACAAGCTCAACAACAATTGTTGAATCAAGTAGATCCAAATCAAAATCCATCTCAACAATATATGTATTTTCAAAACAATAACAATAGTAGTAGTATACCTTCTTCCTCTAATGAACATGAACAATCTGATTTTATCCAATAAATAGTTAGTTAGTTAAATAAATATATATATATATATATATATATATAATTAAAAAAATGTTATTTATATTTACTCTTTAGGTAAATTAGGATAATAATTCAATAAATTATCCAATTCTTCTTTAGTAAATTTACTCCATTCATAAGGGTTATACAAATCAGTTACTTTCTTATTCCAATCCATTCTATTTTTGATAATTTCAACTGTATCACCGGGGACTTTAACATTTTTCAAATTCTCACGCAAGTATCCTAAATTATCAATACTTTTATCCAAATCAATTTCATTGAATAAAGGAGTGAGTAATTGAGTTTTCAATTTGTTACAAAACCTAGGGGATTTCCCATTAGATGATATCATAACTTGTAATGATCCCTTTCGATATACAGAACCAAAATAAAAATCACATTGTTTTGGTCTATCTGCAATATTAACATTAAGTCTATTAATTTTACAATGATAATAAATTTTAGAACTTAATTCATGATCATCGATTGCTGTAAGTATCATTGCGAATTTATTATTCAATTCATAGTTATCAACCTGGGTAATTAGTTCATCAGTTAATTCATCATCATCATCATCATCATCTTTGATAATTGGTTTTGGTTTTAAATCATCAGATTCGTACATTTTTAAATCACTAAATTTAAATTGTCTTTCATGTATAGCATAAATCAATCCAAGCTCGTTGTATTTAAGCAAAATAGGACCGATTGTCTTAGCTACTATTGTAATCTTAGCATTTGCTTGAAGTAAATGATTAACCCTAGATACAGCAACATCTCCACCACCAACTACCAATACATGTCTGTCTGATTTGTTAGTTAGTAATCTGTTAGCTAATACACTTATAATAATTACTCACTCACTCACTCTTGACTTGCCATGCTAGCATTAATGATCCATTGGGTAATGGGATCTCAATATCGTCTGTCATATTTAATTAACTAACAACTTAATAAAGTGATAAGTTTACTTTCATTGCTTCTTATCTATAACAGACAGTCTTCAATTAATTTAAAAATTTAAAATCTACGCGATTACGTAATTAATATATACAAGTATTTTAATATTTTAATAAAAACTTAACTAACTAACCCCTTCTGAGGAAAGATTGATAAGCATCATTTGAAATAGTTACATTACCAATTGATTTCATTTGCTTTTTACCTTCTTTTTGCTTAACTAATAACTTCTTTCTTCTTGATATATCAGAAGCGTGTAATTTAGCCAATACGTCTTTTCTCCTAGCTTTTATAGTCTCTCTTGCTACAATTCTACCATTGGCTTTAGCTTGAATTATAACTTCAAATTGTTGTATCTTTAAAAACTCTTTTAATCTCTTTACGAATTCTCTTGCATTTTTCTCTATTTGAGATTTATGCATTACCATTGCTAAGGCATCAATACCTGATCCATTCACTAATAACTCTAATTTATGAATATCTGATTCTCTATAACCTATATCTTCATAATCTAAAGATGCGTAACCTCTTGTTGCTCCTTTTAATTTCCCAAAGAAATCATCAATAAGATGAGCCGTGGGGATTTGATACTTCATTAATGTTTGTCCATTTGATAAATATTGAACATCAGATTGAATACCTCTATTACTTTCACAAAGTGTCATTACTGTTCCCGTATATTCACTTGGGAAAGTCATTAATGCTTCTACAAAAGGTTCAGAAAAACCTCTTACATTTGATTTAGAATTCCCATCTGGGAAATCATCTGGATTTTGAATTAATTTATCAGTACCATCTCTATAATGAATCAAATAAGGTACAGTTGGGGCAGTTATAATTAAATTTTTACCATATTCTTTTTCTAATCTTTCTTTAAAAATAGATGCATGTAATGAACCTAAAAATCCTAATCTCCATCCTTGTCCCAAAGCAGTTGATGTATCTCTTTGTAAAGTAATTGATCTATCATTTAAGAATAAATGGTGTAAATTTTCTTCCATTTTTTTAAAATCTGTACCATCTGCAGGGAAAGCACCTACAAATACCATTGGTTTTGGTTCTTCAAAACCTGCTAATGGTTCAATTTCTACAGATTTATTTGATGATGATGATGATGAAAGATACAAGGTATCACCTACAAATGCATCATTAGGGTTTTTCATACCAGGAACGATATATGCAACTTGACCTGCTTTTAAAAAAGGCATTGATCTTCTATTTGGATACATTATACCAACTTCTTTAACTTCATATTTCTCCTTTGTCTTAAAAGATTCCAATTTATCATTTTTTTTAATAATACCATCTACTATATTGACTAATAATATAACTCCAACATAAGGATCATACCAAGAATCAACAATTTGAGCTCTAAATGGTTTATCTAAATTACAATGTAATGGTGGTGGTGTCTTTTCAATTAATGTTGGTAAAAGGTATTGAATATTTAAACCTGTCTTTGCTGATACATGAAGTATATCATTTTTAGATAATTCAAAAGTAGTCTCAATTTGATCTTCAGCACGTGAAATATCAGCAGTATCTAAATCTATCTTGTTTATTACAGGTATAAGTTTTAAATCCATTGAATATGCAAGATAAAAATTTGCAACTGTTTGTGCTTTTATACCTTCTGATGCATCAACTAATAATAAAGCAGCTTGACATGATGCATAAGATCTAGATACTTCTAGTCTAAAATCAACGTGACCTGGAGAATCAACTAAATGGAACAGATAATCTTCATTTTGATAATTATAAATCATTGAAACAGTTTGAGCTTTGACTGTAATACCTCTTTCTCTTTCAACATCTAATTTATCCAATACTTGTTTATTTGAGTCATTAGGGTTAACAACACCGCTTAATTCGAGTAATCTATCACTTAAAGTGGATTTCCCATGATCTACATGAGCTACAATTATAAAATTTCTGTAATTTTTCAATGGAATATTTGACATTCTTTCATGTAATTCCAAATCATTTTTAAAAATTATTGGATTTTTTTCTTTTGGTAGATCTAAATTCAAGTAATTCTTGTATGTTGATGTTGAATTGTATCTTATATACGGTCTTCGTATTGTTCGTATTAGTCTCGTCATCAACATTGTTCAATTATCCTGATTCAATAAAAGATGAACTAGTTACTTACTGGGGGTTAAAATTATTTTATTTTATTTTATTTTATTCTATATCTAAGTTTTTCCACCCACACTGAGTGTCGACTAAAACAGTAGTAGAACAACAGGGTTTTACTTATAATTAATTATATATTAATAACAAACAAACAAATTTATATATATATATATATATATAATCAATGTTTCAGTATAATAATAACTGAATCACCTCTTAAAAACATCTTACTTACGAATCTTTCTCTTAAAATTTTAGAATCTTTATTTGTTATATTTTTTTCATACCAAATTTCTTTAACATTTTCCAATATCATATTACAATGTCTATCAAATGCTTTAACTTTTCCTAGTAACTTGTGATTGTTTCTTAATGAGATCAAGACAGATGAATTACTGGATACTGCATCCGTTAGTATTTTCATTGGTCCGTTGTTGAATTCATAATCTTCAAGATCTTGTAAATCTTGTTGTGATAATTGTGATTTAGGTATGTTTATCAGGTCTCTATTAGTTAGTTAGTTAGTTAGTTAGTTAGTTAGTATATGTCTATGTCTATGTCTATGTCTATGTCTATGTGTCTAAAGTGTTCAAGTTAACATACGCCATTGTATTGTGTTATTTATTATTCTATATATTAATCTGTACTGTCTGTATCTCTGTATCTCTGTATCTCTGTATCTCCTACTGATTGATTAATTAGAGTGAGATTTTCAACTTTTTTCATCTATTTTCTAGTCACGTGACGTGAATTTATCTATTTATTTAACTAATCAACTAATCAACTAACTAATCAACTAATACTGATTTAATCCTAATTCCCACAAATCATGGTTTTCAGGTAAGACATAAGTTATTGTCTTGTTTAAATAACCTTTAGGTCCAAGATACTTTAGTGTATCAATAATTTCATCTAATAAAACAGCTTTTCCGATGTTTAAACCATCTCCTAAACCAGGATGATTTGTATTAACTATATGGATATGAAAATGATAATAAGATGGTTGATAATGAATAAAAATTCTTAAATTATTTGCATTTAATTCTTTGTAATGTAAAATAGTTTGTTCTTTGATTGTATTTAATAAACTAGTCAAGTAATCAATATGAGATTCGTTTAAATCTCTTAATGAACTAATATCATCTCTTTTAACTATTGCAACTAGGTATAATGATTCAATTGTCTTTGAATCCCATTTCATATCTGGTAAAATAACCATCTTGTCATCATTATAGATCAATTTCTCAGATTCAACACCATGATACAAGATATTCTTAACCCATTGTATTCTATCACCTTTCATTGTGGTTATATACGGTTTAACTATTTTCTCATACATTTCTGGTGTTTCTTTAATAACTCTTGTAATTGATTTATCAAATTTACTTATATGTTTTGAAGTTGCAGGGTAGATAAGATTGATCTTAGAGTTTGGGGAAGTTAATAAGTTTTGTTTCATTGTAATCATACCCCAATGATAAACATCATTATTTGCTAATTCATTAAATTCATCAATATTATCATTTAGGTAGTGGTAGTTACCATCATCTAATGAATAATGTGTCTTTTCTAATGTAATAATTGCATCTAAATCATTTATTTTCCCTAACAAGCTCAATTGTTTTGTCTGTGGATCAGAGTTAAGTAATCTGATATACTCAAATGAGTGTACTAATTCTTCTAATGTCATTGTTATTAAGTTAAGTATTGTATTTAATTTAAATAAAGAAGTAGTGGTTGATAAAGCTGAGTAAAAAAAAATAGATAAAGAAAAGAAAAATAAATAAATAAATAAATGAGAAATAAATAATCAGTTAGTTACACACAGTTAACAACACATTCTTTTTCATTGTCAATGAATCAATAATGATTGTTCAAGTGTATACATTAGGGTATACAAGAGATCTTATACGGATATTAGTAAAGAATAACCGTAAACATTTATTCAAAAAGAGTCGATTTAATGGAACATTTAGACTATTTCATTCAAATTCTATTTTATTTAATGATGAATTGAAAGATAATAATAATAATAATAATATATCAAGAAGATTCTTTCGTAATAATGAAAATATCTTAAAATCCCCATCATCAGATGTTATTGGGATACCAAGTACAACAGGTTTGAATATTGTTGATACTATGAATAAGATAAATGATGATGAGAATTTTATTAAAGATTTACATTATAAAAAAACAAATAAGATAAGTTCAATTACTAGTGGTAGTGATGAATTGATTGAAGATCAGGATAATAAAGTGGTTAATAATAATAATGTTAGTGAAGTTGATAAACATAAACCGAAAAAAGTATCGATAGAATCATTTTTAGATACCTATGAAGTGTATAATAAATTAAACGAATCTGGTTTTAATAAAGAACAAAGTGAATTGATATTACAATTGGTATCAAAACAATTAGAAGAAAAGATTTTGTGGTTGATAAAGAATCATTCACCTATTTCAGAATTTGAAAATGAATTTTATCTTTTTGAAGCAGCACAAAGTGAAATAAAAGTTGATATTTCAAATTTTAGAGAATTATCAGTTAGTGATTTAACCAATTCTACAATCATTCTAAAAAGAATCTTTCAGACATTACAAGATGAATCTATATCTCAGATACAATTAAATGACAATTTGATAAAAATGGAAGTTAATCAATTTAAACATGAAAATAATTTACAAAATAAACAATTAAATCTTAAAAATCAAATTTTAAATAACAAAATTATAACTAATTTAAAAAGTGGATTAATTTCAGAAGTTGAATCATTTAGATGGCAATTAACAAGTTCAGGGGTTTTAGTTATTGTTATAATGGCAATAAGTATATTAATTGCATGGAATTTTACAAAATCTATTAATTTTTCATCAACCTCAAATAATAATACATCGAAAGAAGATGAAATTAATCCCTTTTTATTACAAGTTCATGAACCATCAGATTATGAAGGTAATGAAGATGAATATGAAGCAGATTGGGATGAAAAAGTATTACCATTAAATTCATATATTCAAAATAAGGCTAAATAAATAACTATAATTTATAATTTATAATTTATGTTTTCTTTGTTTTAAAACAATTTGTTTAAATCTATTTTGTGGAGTTCCTTGAATCCATTTATCTAAACCTTGAATTGCTTCAAATACATTACAATTATCTACCTGAGTATTAAAATTAGATCTAATTAATTTTTTATTCTCCAATACACTAACTAAATCCAATTTTTCAAATCTAAAATTTAATTCATTAATTAAATTTGAATTAAATTTATCAACTTCATCTTGTGAATAATCGTATATTTCATTTAAAAATCCTTGTTGTTTCAAATCATTTGCATAAATTGGTTTTGACATTAACAAAGCTTCAGAAGATTTTGATAAACCTAATCTTTGAATCAAAGATTGAGATGCACCACCTTCATTAATCAAACCTAAATTACTGAATGGAACTAATAGGTAAACTTTATCATTCATAGCGTATATAAAATCACAAAGACTAATTAATGAAGCTGTTAATCCAATAACAGGTCCATTTAATCCACAAACTAATATCTTTGAATGATTGTTGAATAAATAAGTAAGATAGATATTTCTAATAGATACAAGATTCATTATCTTTTGTTCATTTTCAATTGATTCATCTTTTTCACTAGGTAATTTGGAAATAAATTTAATATTTGCACCCGAAGAAAAAAATTTACCAGTTGATATCAACAAAGTTATTTTTGTCTGTGGGTCTTTATCACTTTGTTTGATAAATGAAGCAAGTTTGAAAAATTGTGATTCATCTAATGAGTTAAGTGATTGTGGTTGATTTAATTGAATTATGGAAATTAATCCATTTGATGATTTGTTTAATGTTATATCTGACATCCTTACTTAATTACTTACTTACTTACTTTACTATAACTATCTACAACTACCTACAACTACCTACAACTACCTACCTACTTTTAATAAGGAAATCTTAGTTACTTTATACAACACTTTCTTTCCCCACATTGAAAAAAAAGGCATGTGAAAATGAAGAACACTGCCTTTTTAATCAATCAGCTTCTCTGCTTTAACTGAGAAAGAAAAGAATAAAAGAATAACGAATTACTGAGTGGCTGGATAAGAAGTCAAAGTGGCGGTGTCGAGCCAGTGTGGCTGATAGCTGATAGCTGATAGCTAATCTCGCTAATAATTCCCATTTTTAAATTCCATAACCGCTGAGAGTTGCCAATTTTTCACAATTTTCACAATTTAACTAAGGGACATGCACACTGCCTTGTGTGTTTTCAAATATTTGAACCCTTATCACCTTGTATAGTTTATAAACCAACTTTTTTCCTCTTGGTGGTTGGTTATGTTACTTTTCTTCTTGATTTGTTTACTATAGGTAGGTAATTAAGATGAGTTTGATTAAATCATTAAAGTCCATAACACGTAGTTATACGACTTATGCGCAATTATCAGGTTTTAAAATCCCAAAACAATTGACTAATGAACCAATAAAACCATTTTCTAACAAAGATAAATTAGATTGGGATTTATTGAAATATGAAATTAATCAGTTAGTTGATAAAGATAGTAAGTATTCTCGAATCCCACTTGTTATTAATGGTGAGAAAGTTTACACTGATGAAGTTAAAGTACAGACAAATCCATCTAATCATCAACAGGTCTTGACTAATTATTCAATTGTTTCAAATAGTGAACAGACTACCAAATCAATAGAGGCAACTAAAAAGGCAAAAGAAAAATGGATGTCATTACCTTTTATTGATCGTGCTTCTATATTTTGGAAAGCCGCGGATTTAATAAGTACAAAATATAGGTATAAAGTATTAGCATCAACAATGTTATCTCAAGGTAAGAATGTTTACCAAGCTGAAATTGATTCAGTTTGTGAATTAGTTGATTTCTTAAGATTTAATATTAAATTTGCAAATGATTTGTATAATCAACAACCTTTAGAATCTACCAATGGTGTTTGGAATAGATTAGAGTATAGACCATTAGAAGGATTTGTATATGCTATTACACCTTTTAATTTCACTGCAATTGCTTCTAATCTTGTATGTGCACCTGCTCTTATGGGTAATACTATCATATGGAAACCTTCAGATTCAAGTATCTTGTCGAATTATATCATCTTGGAAATCTTACATGAAGCTGGATTACCTAAAGATGTTATTAATTTCATTCCAGGTGATGCTGAATTTATTACAAATGAATTGATTAACCACAAAGATTTTGCAAGTTTGCATTTTACTGGATCAACTAAAGTTTTCCAAAATATTTATGGTAAAATTGCTTTAAATATGTCTAATAAAACATATAAAGAGTATCCTAGAATAGTTGGTGAAACAGGTGGTAAGAATTATCATATAATCCATGAATCTTGCTCATTAGATAATGCTGTATTAAACACTTTACGTGGATCATTCGAGTACCAAGGTCAAAAATGTTCAGCTACATCAAGATGTTTTGTAAGTGATTTAATATATGATGAATTTGTTTCTAAATTAACTCAAGAAACAGCTAAAATTGAATTAGGTAATCCTACAACTGATCACAAGGTATTTATGGGTCCTGTTATTCATAAACCTTCTTTTGATAAATTGAGTAAAGTTATTGAAAATGCCAAATCAGATCCAGATTTAAAGATCTTGTCGGGTGGAAATTACTCTGGTGAAAATGGGTACTTTATCGAACCAACTATTATTGAAACTACAAACCCAAATCATCAATACTTGTCAATGGAATTCTTTGGACCTGTATTGACTATTTATAAATATGCCCATAATCAATTGAATGAATTATGTGAATTGATTGATAAATCTACAGATTATGGATTAACAGGCTCTATATTCGCCAATGATCGTCTGGTTGTTAGAGAAGTCGAAGAAAAATTAAGATTTTCAAGTGGAAATTTTTACATTAATGATAAATCAACTGGTGCTGTTGTTGGTCAACAACCATTTGGTGGATCAAGAATGTCTGGTACCAATGATAAAGCTGGTTCGTTGAATTTATTAACTAGATTTGTTTCAATTCGTTCAATAAAGGAAAATTTCCATGAAATTAATGATTTTAAATATCCTTCTAATTATTAAATAATTTATTAAATAATTTATTTATTTATTTATTTTTTCTTATTAATACTGGCTCTTCGAAGAAATTTTTTGAATTTACTTCCTTCATCAACCTCAGATACTTTAACTTCAATATCACTCAATTTACGGGGAACTTCTTTAACTTCAACATCGCTAAATTTTCTAGGAACTTGTAATTGATTTGTAGAAGAAGTCATACTCATTCTACGATTATACCTTTCAACTATACTCATTGAAGAAGAAGAAGAAGAAGATATATTGTAATTCGGGGATGTTGATAAGTGGTGATTTGCCGGTGGAGGTGGGGATTGTACCGGTGGTAATAATGATTTAAATTTCGGTATATCATCTGGGTTATCACTATATCTGTGATTAACTGATTGGTTAGAATTTGGATCAGATGATGATAGTGATCTTGATTTTGATAATTTTGTATTGTCTTTATTTATACTTGATAAAGATAATGAATATTTTGATACTATATTAGATACAAGAAATGATGAAATTAATGAATTTAATTTCTTGAATATGTAATTGTTTAATAATTCATTAAGTTGTTTACTCGGTTTTAGGAAAAAATTATCAATTGTTGTGAATTTAACACTTGGAATCTTTGGTGGTGGTGTTGTTTTGGTGGTGGTGGTGGTGGTATGTTGTTGTTGTTGTTGTTGTTTATGGATAACTATTTTAGGTGGGGATAATGGATCTTGATCTGAATCTGATTCAATTGCATTTGAATCAATTGATTCAGTATCTGATATTGAATCATCTTCACTTAATTCATCATCTTCATTGATTTGTTCAAATGGATTAGTTAATAAATCAGTGAATTGTGAATCTATGGCAAGTATGGGGAATTGACCAGGGTTAGACAATGTTGGTTTTTGTAAATAATATGAAGATAATTTAATTAATTTATTTTTTGGGATGTTAATATCATCATTTATTGATGATATTATTGCATAATTAGGTTGATATAAATCAATTATATCTTTATAAAAATCTTTATCTTTATCTTTATTTGATGAATTGATTAATTCAAAAGTTATTGATATCTTGTTTGTATCACTTAACTTTGTATCGATATAATTTGATATTGAATTTAGGTAAGTAATTGAATCATCAAATGAAATTGAATAATTTTTAGATATGTTATAAATTGAATCATCTAAATGAACAGGAGTTAATGAAATTCCTTGTGTATTTGTATTATTATTATTATTATTATTATTATTATTATTATTATTACTAATTTGAAAATTATTGGGGTTTAAGAAATTAACAGGTTCTTTTTTCTTAGCTGGTGGTGGTAAATCATCTTTTTCATCAATCATTATTGATGATAACACTACAAGAGTATCACCGTTTTTAATCAATTTTTTGAAATAAAAATCTATGGAGATAAGTGATAATGGATTATTTGATATAATTATAAGCACTAAATTATTATTTGATTGAAATTGATTATGTTTTTTGGTTAATGTACTTGAATTATTTGTAAAAATTGAATTTGTAGGATATCCAAAATTATCCAATTTTTCTTTAAAACTTCTATTTGATTTACCAAGGGTATTTGTTGTTGTTGTATTTAATTGGTTGTTCTTGAATGAATAATAATCTGAATCATCTGAATTGTTAAATTTAAAATTTTTATCAAAATTATTAAATTTTGTACTGGTGTTTGAAAATTGTTTATCTAATTGTAAAATTTCTTCATCTGTCATTTCAACTAATGATTTTTTACGTTCACCATTTGAATTATTATTATTATTATCTTTGATGAAATCAGTTTGTATAATTTCATTATTTAAATTGATATTATTATAATCATTCTTGTTTTTTAGTATTGATTTTTTTGGCTTGGTGGTTGTTGTTGTATTTATAACTTTACAATAATTACCCCTTTGATAATCATTTAATGATTTGAATAAATTTGTGGGGTAATGTTTTGGATGATTTGGGTTGATATATTCAGGATGTATATTGTTAAAAGATACCCTATTTGAATATATTTGTGACATTTGTTATTAGTTTAATTTGTTTGTTTAACTTAATGTAAAAGAACAAGTGTACATAAAGTATACATAAACCAAGTAATCATGATTTGATAAATCATAAGACTGCTGCTGTATTGTGGAGTTAGTGAGTGAGTGACAAAGAGGCTTTTTAAATTTATTGATTTTAATATGTCGATTTCCCCTTTGAGAAAATGCAGTGGAAAACAGGTTGCTTTTCTTGGCAAATTGGCGCAGTCAGTGGCTGTGTTTTTTTTTAGGCATGTGTGTGATCTGTGGCTGGTGTGTGTGATCTGTGGCGGGTGTGGTGTGGGTGACATGGATAAATGGATTTATTTTTCTGGGTGTGTTTAGTCTGAGTGGTGTGGTGTGGGGTTGGAGTTGGGGTTGGTGTTCTCTAGATGGGATGGTAAGTAGGTAAGTAGGTAAGTAGGTAACTAGGTAATCAATCAACTCTTCCCCCTCTTGATATCAACAGGTTTCAAACCAATAAACTTTTTATTCAATTTTTTAAAACAATTTAAATAATCAGTTGAATTATTAAAATAAATAAATCCATATCCTTTATTAGGTATTATTTTCAAATCAATTAAATTGTTTGTTGAAATTTGTAATTGAATTAATTTATACAGGATCATTTCTTCTGTAACTTCGTTTGATAAATTACCTATGAATAACTTGAATAATTTTTTGTCAGTATTATTATTAGTATTTATTGTCTTCTTTGTACTGCCATTTCTCTTTCTCTTCTCTTTTAAATTATTCAAGATTTCAATAGCTTTATTTATTGTATCTTGTGATAAAATTTCATTATTATTATTCTTTATATTAACTGATGTTCCAATTAATTTATTATTTGAAATTGCTAATCTTCTATCACTTGTTTTTTTTGTATTGTATATTGATTTTTTCATCGTATTACTTACTTACTTACTTACTCACTCACTTAAAAAGAATCACTTACTTAGCACAAATAAAATAATTTTTCAAATATTATATTATATTATATAGTAATTAAACACACCCTTACACCAAAAATTGTAATCACCTACCTATATGAAAATAAATTGTTTTCACCAATTTCTCCCCTCTCTTAGTTAGTTATACATACAATTTTACTTAAAGAGTATATATAGACAAGATGATACCCAGAATTGGTATAAGATCATTGAGATCATTACCAAAGATAAATCTTCGGTTTAAATCAATTATTCCCAAAAAAAAAATTGATCAATTAAATAAATTAGATTCACCTGATACAATCCTTAAAAGAATACCAGGTGAATCAATACAAACAAATACAGTTAAAGATAGATTACCAACATCTATTGATTTTAAAAAAGATGCTATAACAAAACTTTTACCTAGACCAGGTGTACCTATCTCTTCCAAAACCATGACTTTACAAAAAATGATTAATATTTTACGTCAAAAGGAATCAGGTAAACCTGAATTAATTTATGAAAGTGAATCACATGGATTATATTTCATAATTTGTTATTCATTTGGTTTAGTTTTCTTAATTTATGGTATTAATACTTTTATCATTGGATTTGATTTCATGAATGCAATTTATGATAAAAATGAATTGAACTTGGATGAATTTTATAATAATTTTAATTATTATACAAATTTTGCAATTACTGTTGTTTGTGCAACATGTCCATTATTAGTCTCGTTGTATTTCTTATATTTCCCACAAAGATTAATTAGAAGAATTTGGTATATTCCTTCAAATACACATAAATTATACGATGGTCATATAAGATTCTCAATTCATCCTTTGATCCCCTATAGGCCAACACCAATAATTACAATTCCATTAAATAACTTAAACAAAAATAAAAAAGCAAGAATTTTTACAGGTGATGGATTTTATGGTACAAATGATAGATCAACTTTTTTCTTTTTCTTGTTTGAAAAAGGTAAGAAATTACCTTGGATTGTTGATCGTAAAGGGTTCTTTTGGGGTGATGGTAGAATATTTGATTTAATATTTGGTAAAGAAACAATAAAAGAAGCAGAAGAAGCCAAGACTTATGATGAAAAATTCAAATATTTATTAGATCTGAGAAAGGAAAGAGAATTGAAATTACGTCAAGAATTAGGTCCTGCTTGGAAATTAAAATCACAGGGGAAATTAATGATTGAAGATATTAATAAAGTAAAGAGTTACTTAGGTTCTGAAAAGCCCATTAAGCTGGGTAAATCTATTGATGAGATAATTAACGATGAAGACAAGGCGGTGAAGAAGAAGTGACTTAGACTTAGCCACATTCACCAGCCACAGACCAGATCCGACACCAACCTAGCCCAACCCAGCCACAATTACCCCTTTCGGAAGCTGTCGCTTTTGAAGCCTTGTTTTCTAAGCTCAACTGATAAATTGTGGAATTTCCACGAGTTAATTTATCACAAACCCCTTATTTATTATAGACACGTATATATATATTTACACATTGCATTGCTTACTATAAGTAATAATAAACTAATCTGTACATACATACATACAGTACACTCGCAGTGATTCATAGTCATTTATTTAGTCATTTAGTACACCCACGCATAGTACAAAACACACATACACTGATAGTTCACATACACTTATCCGACGCATACATAGCATTGCCCGCCATTTGAACCCCGATTTATCCATATTGAATAATTCACACAATTTTTTTTTTGATTAGTTCCCATCATATTATCATTCAAGCAGATTGAACAAACTAAAAATACAACACAATGACATCGACTGTACTGGATTTACATATGTCTAATGATTTAAACCCAAATTCACAATCAAATAATAACGATGAAATTGATAAATCAACCGATAATTCCCAAAATAGCAATTTAAATAAAAAGAGAAAATTTAATGAATTAAATGAGTTGAATGAATTAAATGAAATAGTTGATAGAAATAGATCAATTTCTCCACCATCTGATGAAAGTTCAACACATACTTTGTCTTCAATTACATCTCCTGATACTTCGATTTATAATGATATTGATAGCAGCAATACACCTATCCCTAAGATGAAAGAAATTGAAAAAAATCCAGATTATAATTCACTTATATCAACATTACACTTGTTAAAAAGACAAAAATTACGATGTGAAGAAGATATTTTGAAGTTAAACGATTTAAAAAAATCTTTCTTAGAAGATCCTGAATTATTGTATAAATTAAAAGATTCAAATAATAATTTAAAAATTCCAAAACCATTGAATATTATTATGTGTCCTAAAATTAAATGGGATAAGTATATGGTTAAACCTATAAACTTATTACAAAATTCAACAATTAATAATAATAATAATAATAATAATAATAATAATACTCATTTCATACAACGAAATTCAATTAACTCCATAAGTACATCCACAAATTTCAGAAAAAATCATAGAAAGACTCAAAGTTTATCAAATTCAATATCATCAAATTCTGATTTAATAATGTTTAAAAATTATCAACTTTTTAATAAGAATTAAGTTAACTTGGGTTATTTGCTTTCATGGGATCATTACTATTTGCTATACATACACATACATACATATACATACTACATACTACATACTACATACATACATACATACATACATACATACATACATACATACATACATACATACATACATACATACATACTACATACTACATATTTATTCACTTATTTTAGTTATCAAATATAACAAAATAAATCTATTTCTTTTGAACTGGAATCAATCATGTAAATTTTATCATTTCCTTGTTTTTGAAATGTAAGATTTAGGATATTTAATTCTTGAAATTTTGTGGAGGAGTTCTTAAACAATTGGAATGATTTTTGATACTTAATTTCATTAAACCATGTTCTGAAAAACAGTAGTTTATTTGAACTAATGTCCAATTCACTCTCACTAGTTTTCATCCACTTTACCAGTTCATTTTCAAATTTATTATACTGAAATGAATCAAAAATACGTAATTTCCTTAATTGTGTTTTATCAATCAATGATTCAAATAACATCATTGTGTTGTCGGTATACCCCACTACCTCCAAATCTAATTCTTTTAGATCTTGAGGAAACTCAGGGGATTTTAAAAACCTAAGAATGTTTTCAAATTGACATGAAATACAGTCTTTAGTTGGTCTTATTGTTAATTTCTGTAAATTTCTTAAATATGGTGTTAGTTGATTTAATATTGACTTGGTTGTTGATTTATTTATATGCGGTGATGATAAATGAGTTGATTCTATTATACCTAATTCTAATTCTGTTAACTTATTGAAGTCAATTGATTTAGTTAGTCTATCAATAACTAAACCTTGCTGATCAGATACTTCACAGTCTATTAGCCTTAATTTCTTCAATTGATTTAATCTCTTAGTACCAAACAATTCAATCCAATCTAAATTATTCGTCACTTGATTGAATTCAGTCTTGGTGAATTCAAGACACAAATCAGTTAAGTTATTGAAATTAATCTTGTCACTTATCTCTTTGAATTGGTTACCTGTTTCCTTTTCGAATTTAATATGTAATTTTTCAACCCCACTAATATTTAAATCACTCACTTGATCAGTATTATTACTCAATTTGATTGTCAAATCTTTAATATTACTAATATTAAGTTTCATTAAATCACTAAGTTTCATAGATGATGGGATTGACAAACTTGTCAAATTCTTAAACTTTGGTATCATGAATTGCAAAACTTCCAATATACTCATCTTACTAAATCCATCATCATCTATATTCAAATCACTATACTCAATTCCCTTTGATTTAAGTATTTCAAAGACTTTATTATCCCAAACATACTTATTATCATCCTTATCAAACTTAGTCAAGCTTTTGAAAATCAATGGTTTTTCAATTTCTTGAAATGATATACCCTGAACGTGTTTGAAATTCACAGGATTTTGTAATAATTGAAAACAAATTTTCAAAAATTTAAATTCAAAATTATCAGATGATGATGAAATTTTTAAAGTTTGGTATATTATCGAATCATACAACCGACTAAACCTCTTATTGACTAACTTCATCCTCAGTGACTCACAAGGACTTAAATCAATTGAGTACAGGATAATCAACGAACTTATTGAATCATTGTTTATTAATTCATTTTTCAACTTCCTTAAATTACGGGTTTTTGTTAAATTTGATCTAATTGAAAGTAATTGAGAATGTTGTTTGTCGTTTAATATACTTGACTTTCTTCTCTTTGTCTGTGTCAATTGCATTCTTATATTTAGTTCACACTATCTATCTTACTCAATGAAATAAAATAGATGGAGAAATTAGAGAAGGTAAAATATTTTCATTAAAATACATACGTCATTTAAGAAAAATAAAAAAAAAAAAATAAAAAAAAACACACACTACCAAAAAAAAAAAAAAGAAATTTTTATTTACTATACGTGAGGCGTCGTTTATTCGTTACATTTCATTATTTAAGTATTTTTTCAATCAATTTATCTATTTTCTTGCTTTTTAAAACCTTTATCCTTTTGGTGTATTCAACAACCAACCCAAAAGATTGGGATGAGTCACCAAATACATCGATTAATTCAACAATTGACTCAATAAACTCTGAATTTTTATAATTTGACAAAGTTATATCGAATAAATCTTTGAAAATTTCTTCATCTATATTAACCCTTGATTTCAAGAAAGATTCAATTGTATTCGGTCTGTAACCCTTGATCAAACAGGTGAATGAGTTGATCAATAACAATGAAGTTGACATACTGCTTGAGTCGATAAGTAAGTTGATTATCAAGTATATGAAATCATCGTATATGTAATTAGGTAATGTCATTGGTATATCTTTATAATTAAAACATATAGTGAAAATCAATTTCATCAATGGTTGATTGATCTTGTTAAAATCTTCATAAATTTCAAGTATCCTTACAATCCCATTATGATTGTTTACAAAATGTTTTAATTTCAATATGGAATGTTCACAGTTCAAATTAATTAAATCACATAATTTATTAATCTTCTTCGAATTTGAATAGTTTTTGAAAAAATATTTAACACATTTATCATATACAAATATTGGTAAATCGTCTTCTTGTGAATAGTAATTTATTATAATGTCTATACTTGATTCTTTGTCGAGTTTCATTAAGTCGGTTATGAATAAATTCAATGGAATATATGGATTGTTATCAGTTATCTTGAAATAATTTTTAATACATTCAATTGAGGTCAAGTTTTTGTTTGTTTTCATAAGATTTAAAGCTTTTAAAAACCCACCTGATTGGTAGAATATTTTCATTATCTCTTGATCATCTATAGGTAACTCATACCATTGATTGATAAAACTTAATCCACCAATTTTAACAAATTCTAATAAATAATTCTTATTAAATTTGAAAAAATCAATCATTATCTTCTCTAATTCATTATTATTCCCACCACCGTTCATTAAAGATTGTAAATAATCAAAAGTATACATTCTTTTGGTTTTTATCACTTCAAATACCTTGAGATTATCATATTCATAAAAATCCATTAATTTATCAATTCCTTGATTGTTTTTAACCATAACATCTTTAATCAATTCATAAATATCTTGAGTTTGTAAAAATTGAAATTTTTGAAATTTATTAATTTTTTCATTTATCTCTAATTCTGATTCTTCAAAATCATCATCATATTCATTACTACTATCTTTTTCATCATCCTTCAACATGACCCATTCATTTTTTGCTAAAGTCTGTATATCTGGTCTTTTCCTATGATCGAATTGAAAACAAGTTTCCATGAATTCAATACATTTATTACTCAATTTCCCATATGGTAATTCTATCTTCTTACCTGATCCAATTGAATGAGATGCAGTTTGACTATTAAATTTCCCAAATGGTGGTAAACCAGTTACTAATTCTAATAATAAAGCACCAATTGACCAAATATCAGATTTCAAACATATTAATTGATTTTTGATTATCTCTGGTGCCATCCAATATGGAGATCCATCTGCTGTTGTTGAAATTAATTGATCATGAGATTTGATTTGAGGTGATAATAATATACTAATCCCAAAATCACATATCTTGACTTCATTCTTTGAATTGATCAAAATATTAGATGCTTTTAAATCCTTATGGATAATTTTCATATCATGAATGAATGATACACCTTTCAGTATTTGTTTCATATAAAAAATTGAATTGATTTCATCTATGAAACCTTTACCATTACTCTTGTATAAATGTCTTAATGAATCACATTCACAGTATTCTAATATAAGATTCATTGAATTCTTAGTATTGATAACTTGTAATAATTCAACAATATTATTATTCCCTCCTTTCAATATATTCAGTATCTTGATCTCATTCTTCAATGATTCAATCTTCTCTTTAGAATCAGATTTATCAATTTCAACTTGCTTTATAGCAACTTCATTATTGCTTTTCAAACATCTACCAAGATATACCAAAGCATATCCACCATTACCTAATTGTCTACCAATTGAATATTTATCACTCAATTCATCATCAATTGCCTTCTTTTCTTCTCTATGTTCCTTCCGACTACCATTATGTATACATAATATATCACCTTCAAAATCATCATCATATGATTCTTCAACTTTATCTTCTGTATATAAAAAGGGCCTTATATCGTATCGATTCTCTTTATCACTATATCTATGTCGATGCTTATCATGTTTAATCTCTTTATGACGATTCTTATTACTACTGTTATTGTCTATTCTTAAATCACTCATTGGTTTTATATCTATTTCAGGTGGTGGCACGAATAAACCTCGTAATTTATATTCACTATCTGTAATCGACGAAGACCTTCGAGACGGTTTACCATATGACATATCTAACATACATGTGAACCAATTGAAATGTAAAACGGAATAAACGACTATTCTTGGACTATCCCTTTTCTTATCAATCTTGTTTCACTGGATAAATCCCGTTTATATTATCAAAAAAAAAAAAAATTCAATTTTTACTTAGTGGGAAACCGCGCCGCTTTAAAGTGTTGATATATTTCCATTTTAGGAAAAGTGATTGATTAAACTAAAGTAAACTAACTATTAAAACTATTTATCTTCTTCTTTATTCCAACTTAATAAAGATAAATCACCTTGCTTTCTTGGACTTATCATATTCACAATTAAGAAAATAATACTTAATAATAAACAAATACCACCACCAACAATCCAAGCAATACCTAAAAATGGATTTTTACCACCAATAACAGATCTTGTACTTAAATAAATATATTTACGTCCATTATATTCTTGTACTGGGAAATGTAAACCAACTGTAATTTGATAAGTACCTTCTGGCATAACATCGTTATCATTTCTTAAAATCATTTTGGAGAATAAAGGTAATGCTGATGCATACATCCAATTTTGGAACTCTGGCCATGTTGAAATATCGGGTAAATTATCTTCTGTATAACCATTTGGAAATTTTTTAACCCAATTTGGTGGTGGAACAACTTCATCTGGTTTATATTTAGTTTTTTTAAAACGTGGTTTATTATTTTCCCATGCAATACCTTCATTTGTCATTGTATAATCTATATCTGTATTATTAATTGCCATTGGTTGAGTAAAAGTATCATTAAATAAAGAATTAGCAATTAAACCACATGGATAAATCCTTTTACCATCACGTTGAGATAATGGATTACAATTTTGTCCAACTGTATCTTTTATATCTGAAAGACTTGCAGCTTTACCATTTATTTGATCTTCACTAAAAGATGTAACATATCTTCTATGATTTGCATAAAAATTTTTTAATCTATAAAAAAGATAAACTGAAGGACCAAGATCATTTGGGATTTGGAATTGAATTTGACATAATCCTTGTTCTACAGGATCTGTTTCTGAATTATTTAATGAATATTTCCATTGTGGTTTAATACTAATATCATCTTTTAATTGAAAATTATAATATTCATCCGGAATTTCTTGAAAATAATCAACTCTTGTTAAATTTTCACAATATGTATAATCAATTACAAATTCTTCAACTTTATTACTACCATATAACATACCGGCTCCTAATGGTATAAAAATTATTGCAATTACTAAAAAAATTGGAATAACTGTCTTAGGTGTTAATATTGGATGATAAGCTTTCAATCTCTGTTGTCTAAATGCATTATCTGCAGGTCTCTTAGATTTAGTCTTGCCAGTTTTCTCAGATTCATCATCTGAAAGATCATCATCAAATCCATCATCATTTTCATTATCATTATCATGATTTATTTCTCTTCTTCTTAAATCATATTCTTCATTCTCTTCATGATTCAAAGAAGATGAAGTCATCCTAGGTGCAGAAAACGACATTTGTGATAGTGAATACCTTTTATGTCCAACTCTTGGTTCCCTTCCTTAATCAATTCGATTGACGCGTTGTTTTCAAGAGTGATATCACCTAATGGTATATCGGTTTCGGTAAATAAAATTAACTCAGTCTAATCAAAGGAGCGAAAACTTGAAATTCTAAAACAGCAAATAAATTATCGGGAAAAAAGTAATAGACGCGTCGCTTTTGTTTGTGTTTGTGTGTGTTACCAATTTTACAACAATTACAACAATTATATTATTAATCTTTAAATGGTTTTATGTCAATGATATGTACTGATGTACCTATTTACAAGTGTGTATTTACATATCTAATTATCCTTGACTTCTTCTTCTTCTTCAACTGGTTCAACTGGTTCAACTGGTTCAGTTTCGGCAGTTTTACCTTCTAGTACATTTTGATATTTATCAAAAGGTTCTGGAACAATGATTTTGTTTAAATAAGTTAAGTAACTTTCTTCTGATGGATTAATTGCTTCTCTTTTATCGAAATCTTGATCGAATTTAACCAATGATTCAGTGATTTTTTGTCTTAATTCAGGTTTAGTTCTTAATTCATCATTTTTGGTATTGAAATAACCTAGAGTTTCAAATTCTTTTAAAGTATCTTGGAATTCTTTTGATATAGCTCTACTTAATTTCCAATCGTTATGTTTAAATGGTAAATATTCAATTGAATCTGATCTTTTGGAAGCTAATGTGAAATAACGAGAAATATCTTTTAAGATACTGGATAATTCCTTTTCTTTTTGTTCATTAAAGAAATGAGCATCTTTTGCAATAGATGGTAAATTATTATAAAATTCAACTTGATTAATATATGATCTTAATTGTGTTGTTAATAATAAGATATATTGGAATGAATTTAAGATTTTTTCAGAATATAAATTGTAACGAAGTTCATTCAAGATTTCATTTGATGATAAACCTTCTAAATATAAATCATAACGCATTTCATCTAATGATTTATCAGTTTCAAACCATTCAGGGTTTTTTTCCTTTAATTGTGGAAGATCTTTTCTATTTAAACTTTCAATTATGAATTTATCCTGTTTATAATTCTTGTATCTTTGATGATTAATTGAATTTGTTATTTGATTCAATGGTCCTATAAATGGAACTGATGATTTTCTTTCCCTTGTTATAGCTGAGTTTAATTTATTATAATAATCTCTTTCTAAAGATTGAAGATTCTCTATTGATGATGATGATGATCCTAATAACTTTCTAACATATGGAGATTGTAATTTTTTAATGGAAATATATTTTATCATTAAAATCATATTAACGGTATTTGAAGATAATTCATTTTGGAAATGTTTTAATTTACGTAATGAATCTAATCTTTTTTTATAATTTGATTGATCTATTTCAAATGATTTTAATAAATAAGAATTCATAATATTTGAATTTATCTTAAATTCTTTCATTTGTCTAAATTCTTTCCAATGTTTTGATTTTTTTTCCTTTGTAAGAAAATTCAATTTGGAATCATAACTAATATCTAATTTTTGTAAAGTTAAAGTCAAAGCATCTAATTCTTCTTTAACTAATAATTTATCGATAAATTCAGAAAATTGTTTTGTTGATGGTACATTTGGTAATGATTTTTGAATCAATGGAGCATCTTTGAAAGGATTCTTCAACCCACTATTCATCTCATTGAATTGTCTAGCAGCAGGATGAACAGATGAAAGATCATCTAAGACAGAAGAATTCTTAGGTCTATAAACTAAAGCCTTTTGAGTCTTGTTTAATCTAAGATAATAAGCATATTCATCAACTTGAATCTTAGTATCATAAAGTCCAACTTTTGATGAGTAAACTCTGACATTAGAATTTGAACAAAAAAAAAGCAAAGACTTGCTCTTGCTCTTGCTCTTGCATGCTCTCGACAACATGGTGGTTATGTGTTAATATACCTTGGGCTCTCAAATCACTCACAGATTCACTACCTTAAACCCATCTAAACCCAAAAAATATTCACTGGACGAGCTTCAATTTTGAATTTTTTCGTTTCTCAGAAAAGTTGATCTTTAATCTTTATTCTTATATTTTCCTATTTGGGTGTTTTAGCGTATGTATTTCCCATTTAGGTAATCTACTCTTCCACTTACCCAATTAGGACGCACTTTTCGGTTTTCTTCCGGCGGCTACGGGGAAACTTGTGGGGATTCATGGGTTCTTTGACAGGTTTGGCATCGGGATCTGTGTATTTGTTATATATTCTCCACCGGTCCCCGTTAGTTGGTAGGTTAGCTCAGGTTAGGTTAGGTTAGATTCTTAAGTCGGTTTAGTCAGGAATATCGGAGGGACATATACATTGTCAAGAACAGAAGTGAGTGATTGAATATTTTAGGGGTTTGAACTTAGTTGTGGTGTATTGCATATAAGATAGACTACTTGCTTGTGTTATATTGTTTTTGATATTAGTGAAGAATATATTTGGGTATATTACGTTTCATTTATGGTTTTGAAGTGGTGTGATCGGGGATATTGATAATAATAATAATAATAATAATAATAATAATAATAATGACCAATACAGGTAATTCTAAAAATAGTGATGATAGTAATGAAAATATAGATAAATCATATAAAAGTATTTTTAAAGATGTTATACTTGCTGAATATCATCCTATTTGGAATGTAGCTTTTATGTCAACTGGGATATGTGCTTGTGAATTGTTTAATTTTGCATATAAAGCCAATTGGTTAAGATATTGTGGTTTAATACTATGGGTTATATCATTGTTTTTATTCATAATGGTTAATTTTTTCACTTTGTGTAAAATATGGTTTATCAAAGGTTCTTTTACTCAATTGGTTTATCATCCAACACATAATTTATTTTGGGGACCTTATTCAATGGGGTTTTCAACAATAGTAAATATGATTCATCTTTTAAATACTCATTATAAATTAAACTTTGGTATTGGTGCTCAAGTATTTTGGTGGATAAATGCAACAATGGCAATTATAATAAGTTGGGGTGTTGTATTTATATTATTTACACATTTAAATTGTAAGAAATTCGAATTACATGAATTAAATGCTATTATAGTCTTACCAATTTTACCAATGACAGTTATGGGTTCATCAGGTGCTTTAGTTGTATCAGGTCTTGACTTGGATGAAAGAAAACTTAAATTAACTATAATTATAATAACTTTCTTATCATGGTCATTTTCTGTATTTGTTGGTTGTTGTTTTACATGTATTTTTTTTTTGAAATTATTAATTTCAAAATTACCTCCAACTCTTGGAATATTTGGATTATTTGCACCAATTGGGTTATTAGCACATGCAGCTTGGGGAATCACTTTAAATGGTAATAACCTTAATGATTACATCATAAATTATTATGGTGCAAAATATGAACAAGTAGGATTATCAATTTTAATAATCTTCTTGTTTATTGGATTATTCTTTATTGCAGTTGGATTCTTTTTCAGTTTTTTATCAATCTTTTCAGTACTGAAAAAGGGTTATATCCCTTTTAATAAGACGTATTGGACAATGCCTTTCCCCCTTGCTGCATTATCACTGGCTTTGAATGAAGTTTATTTGACTATTGGATCTCAATTCACTATTTTTAGAGTAATAAGTGCTATTTATGGGGCATTAGCTGTTTTAATTTGTTTGTTTTGTCTTGTTGGTTCTGTAATTTATGAAATACCATGGGAAGGGATACAAAAAGTGAAATTGCATAATAATAGTATTGATAATGAGAAATCTGTTGATGATAAACCTATTGATGATAATGAACTTGTATAATAACTTAATTATTTTAATATAATTCAATTATAAACTTTGATAACTAAATACGTGGGATAAAAAAATAATACCAAAAAGAAAATTAAATTTAACGAGGGGCTTTTTGTAACATGTTTTTGATTTTATGATTTTATGATTTTATGATCAATTACGTCAAGTATATATTTAGGTAGGGTGTGATTTGATTTGATTTGATTTGATTTGTATCAAGCAACTGAAGAATAATGACATTGGAAGTTCTGGATTATCTTCCTGTTATAGATGAGACGATAGATGAAGTGACTATAAATGAAATTGAACAATTAATTGATCAAGAATTGAAGAAGAGAGAAGACGGTTTACTACATCCATATATTCAAGAGAATTATCCTGAAATAGTCACAAAGAGTTCATTAAAAGATGAGGAAGAGTTTAATAATGGAATAGGGGGGATAGATTCTAAGAAGTATACTGAGATTGATAGTAGTAATAATAAAGATTTACAAGTACTTTTATCATATTCTATATTAAGGCATAGAAATTTAGAGATTAGTATTGAAGAATTAAATCAAATAAAGAATCAATGGTTGATTAAAAATGATTATTTAAAGAATTATAATGATTTGTTGAATGAGAATGAAATTAATTACAAGAAACAAAAATTGAATGATTTAAAAGAAAAGAGAATTTATCAAAGTAATGAATTTAAAGATTTAAATAAATTTTTTGAAAAGAAATGGAAAGAGAAAGTTAAAGATTTAATTGATTTAGGTATTGAAATCATTAAACTGGAGAATAATTAAATAACTCAATGTATAATAGTGTAATATAACTAATGAATTAATAAATTTACGATATGATAATAATAATAAAATAATAAAATAATGGTAATTAAATTAAGCGGACTAAATAGATATTGAAACTACTAAATTTATTTGTCTAAAACATCAGCATCGTATCTAGATTTAAACCAGTTAATAGTATCTTCTTTTGAACATATATGGTTGTTACCTAAAGTAGATTTACATCTCTTTCTTCTAGCAACTCTAGCACCGGCTCTACCCATAACAACGTAGAAATCCATACCGTAAATACCAATAGATGGATCATATTTAATACCTAAATCGATATGTTCGTTAATACCAAAACCAAAGTTACCAGTTTCAGAAAAGTTTCTGGTTCTTAATTGATATTCTTTAACTTTTAAACCTCTTTCTAAAATTTCTTCAGCTTTTGGACCTCTAATAGTAACATGAACGGCAATTTTTTCATTTCTTCTAATACCAAAAGATCTAACGGTATATCTAGCCTTAGAGTGAACTGGAGTTTGACCAGATAATTGTTCTAAAACTTTTGAAGCTCTGGTTAATCTATCACCGGATTCACCAACACAAATGTTTAAGACTAATTTTTCGATTCTTAATTCCCTCATAGGGTTTTGAGCTTTAGCTGGAGTAGACATCTTTGATTATTGAATATATACTTTTGATATAGAATGATAAGAAAAATCTATTGAAATTTAGTCAAATAACTATAACTTAATCAAATAATAAATAATGAAATATTCACTACTATCCACCATACAAACCAAACCAAACCAAACCAAAACCATCCAAACTCTCTCTCTCTCTTTCTCTTTCTTACTTTCCTTCCTCGCTAAAATCCAAAATTTTTCAGTCTGTGCCATTTGGGAAATGTTAACTCCTTCCACCTCCATTTACTGCTACTTTACTTTGTGACTGGTGAATTAGCGAAGGTAATTTGGTTGGGGTGCTGCCTATTTGGGAAGTGTGTGGTGTGGGGTGTAATTAATATATAAATGAATTTAAATCTATTTTTCCCTGGCATCGTATGTGTGTGTACGGGTGTTTTATTGTTTGATGATTGATTAAAATCTGGTGTTGAGGTGCACTGTGACACTAAGATAATGTTGTGTATGTGCACAGATGTTTTTATTTTAAAGGGGACTATCGACGCTCAAAATATCAATTGAACATCTCGAAAGGAAGAAGAGGAAATAATGGATGGCAAATAGATAGATAGAGAGAGATAGTTGAAGGATAGTTGATAGATAATAAATAATAGATCAATTGAGATTGTTAGACAACAATTAATATTAATCAATAATCATTTATCAGGATGAATGAGATATCACAGCAATTTAGACATAAATCACAATGGCAAAGAGAAATTGAAGAATCAACAAATGAATTTCAACAAAATAATTATAAATCAATTGATAGATTAGCTCCAATGATTACAATACCACCAATTTCACAACCAACTGATTTCCTTAGAGCACATACAGATGATGATACAAATCCTGATTGTAAGATTAAGATTGCACATGGTACAACAACATTAGCTTTTAGATTTCAAGGTGGTATTATAGTTGCAGTTGATTCAAGAGCTACAGCAGGTAATTGGATTGCATCACAAACTGTTAAAAAAGTAATTGAAATTAATCCTATGTTATTAGGTACAATGGCTGGTGGTGCTGCTGATTGTCAATATTGGGAAACTTGGTTAGGTACTCAAGCAAGATTACATGAATTAAGAAATAAAGAAAGAATTTCTGTTGCTGCTGCTTCTAAAATATTAGGTAATTTAGTATATCAATATAAAGGAATGGGTTTATCAATGGGTACAATGATTTGTGGTTATACTGCAAAAGAAGGTCCAACGATTTATTATGTCGATTCAGATGGTACAAGATTAAAAGGTGATTTATTTTGTGTTGGTTCAGGTCAAACTTTTGCATATGGTGTTTTAGATTCAAATTATAAATGGGATTTATCAATTGATGAAGCTTTATACTTGGGTAAAAGATCTATATTAGCTGCTGCTCATAGAGATGCTTATTCTGGTGGTTCTATTAATCTTTATCATGTTACTGAACAAGGTTGGGTCTTCCATGGTAATCATGATGTTGGTTCTTTGTTTTGGGAAATTAAAGAAAGTGAAGGATCTTTTAATAATGTTCAATCATAGAGATTTATTTATTTATAATATATTATAATACAATTTATACAACTTATATATCTATATGTAATCATCAAAATTTAGGCAATTTAGAAATACTCTCATCTTCTTTATCTACATCTTCTCTAACTCTTTTATTACTACCACTATCACTAGATTCATGTTGTGCTAAAAATGCATCTAATTCAAAACTACTCATTGGTGGATCAATACCTCCTCCATCAGTAACTGAATTGTTGTTTGTATTATTGTTATTATTATTTGCATCTGGTGTTGCTTCACGTGAATACCTATCAATAATCGACTCAAATTCAGCATCTGTATCAGTTGTTGTCAATCCTGGTATATCAGTAGTTGGTACCGGTACCGATGGTTGTGGTTTATTACTTGTGGTTTTTTTAGGCAAGATCACTGAATTTAATAAATCATCAACTTCTTTATCATCCAAATCTTTTGTCTTTTTATCTTCTTCTTCATTTTTAATAGCTGATGAAGCGTTAGGGATAGGTACTATAGATGGAGTTGTTGATGTAAGTGTTGTTGTTGCTGTGGGCGGACGAGAATATGATTGTGGTTTTCTTATACCCTGATCTTTCAATTGAGATATAGGAAGTGTTGGTGATTGCTTTGTAGATACAACTGGGTTAGTGGTGGTAGTTGTATTTACAGGTTGAGGTGATGAAGGTTTTGGAATAGGTTGAGATGGTGGTGTTGGTTTGTTTATAGTTTGAGGTAGTACAACTGGTGTTGGTTGAGTTGGGAATTTGACTATATTTGTTGAATTATTACTAGTGGCTTTATTTGTAGGTGTCTTATTTGAAACATATTTAGGTAATGAAGACATACCTATTGATGTAGTGGTAGTGGCGGGGGTAACCGGTTTCTGTGGAGTTGGTGTTGGTGTTGGAGAAGAAGATGGAGGATTTGGATGTGGTGTAATACCCTTTTGTTTTGTTATTTGAATTGTAGCAGCATTTAAAGCAGCTGTTAAAATTTTAGTAATATGTTGTGGATTTTTCTCAATTAATGAAACTAATGGAGAACCTTGAATACCTGCATTTTTAGCAGCTTGATTAACTTGTGCTATTGTCATTGCTAAAGCTTGAGTTAATATTGCCGTTGTTGTTTCTTTATCATACATCTTACGATTCTTGGTCAATTTAATTAATTCTTGTTGTAAATATGATAATGCTTTCATTGTATCTCCTGATAATTTTGAAGTTGCAGATGATGATGATGATGATGATGATGATGGTGTTGCTGATGGAGGTGTAGCGGTATTAGTTGCGGGGGTGTATGGTTTATTAACTTGAGCTCTATTAGCAGCTAATTGTGCTTGAATATTACCTGGTGAAGAAGAAGAAGCAGATGGAATAGTTGATGATGATGTTGATTGTTGTGGTTTACCGTAATTAATCGATGACGTATTCTTATTAAGATTTGAATTATTTGGTATTGTTGTAGCAGGTAATTGATATGATTGATAATTAAATTGACTTGAAGTATTTGCAGGTGTTGTTGTTGTATTGGTGGTGGTAGCTGTATTACTTGTAGATGATAAATGATTTTTACTCTGTTCTGCTTGTTTCTTTTTCAATTTTTCCTTTTCATTATAATATTCTTCATCTAATCCCCATAACCATCCTTTACCTTCTTTACTTATCTTTTTAAAAGATTTATTAAGTGATAAATTATGACGAACACTAGATTGCCAACCATCAGGACAATAAAAATAATATGGATATAATTCTTGAATTGCTTTATAAATTTCTCCTAATGACATACCACGTTCTGTTGATTTTGCCTTTAAACATTCGGCTATTAAGATTGAATATGAAATATTTGGCTTTTCACGATATTCAACTGGAATTTCATCAATTGTGTATACTTTCTTTGTCTGTCTTGTCTTTTTCTTAGGTGCTGGTGTTGTGGTGGTGGTCGTGGTGGTGTTGGTAGGGTTAGTTGTGGTAGGATTAGTAGTTGTACTTGCAGTGCCATCAGTGATATTAGTCAATCCAGCAGCTTGAGACAAAGCTCCAAAACCAGCAATTACAGAAGCTGGTGTACCTGGTGGGAAAGAAGAAGCACTTAAATCATTTTCTAAATCTGTACTAGATGAAGGTATACTGTTATTATTATTATCAGTTGTTGTATTTTGACCATTGTTCGATTTACCTAATTTAGCAGCTGCTAATGCTGCTGCTGCTTCTTCTCTTTTAACTACAGATGCTTCAGCATTAGCCCTTAATTCATTGACGAAATCATTACCTAATTTCAATACTTTACTCGTTGAAGTATTATTCGAAGCGGAATTATTTGTTTGTGTTGTTGTTTGTGCTGTTGTTGATGTTGTCAGTATCGTTGGTGATGTTGATGATGTATTATTTATCTTTCCTTTGGAAGTTGGGGGGTTTGATTTTTGACCTGGAATATTATTTGTGTTATCATTGATTGAATTTTTAGGATTTAAAGAAGTTTCTCTTGAATTTGGAGTTGTTGAATTATTTGAATTTGCGTTGTTGTTGTTGTTTGTAGTATTACTTGATACAGGTGTGGCATTTGTTGTATATAAAGCTGTTTTCAAATTAACTGCATCTGAAGGATTTATAATCGATTTATTATCCTTTGATTCCTTTTTCTTTGAATTTGATTCATTTGAAGGTAATATAAATTTAAAATGAGTTTCACCAATTTGAATCCTTGTCTTATCCTTTAATGGTAATGTAACACCAGTTTCAATAAATACATCATCAACAAATGCACCATTACGACCCATTACAGATAATTCAAATCTTTGAGTACCAAAATTATAAAAAATTTTAGCATGTCTTCTTGAAATTGCCTTTGTTGGACCAAGATGAATATCTAAAGCATCAGTTGTTGTATCTCCTTCAACTAATCTTCCTAATAAGATTTGCATTGTTTGTACATAAAATGTAAAATCGTCAAAATCAAGCATTGCATATGCTTGAATATTACCTGGTGTATTATTTGTAAAACTAACAAGTGAATTGGCGTTGTTATTGTTATTGTTATTGTTATTATTTGTATTAGTATTTTTACTACCGGCAGTCAAATCAGTGGTTGAATTTGTCTTTGATTTTGGTTTTGTTTTGGATACATTAGTATTATTGACAACTTTAGGTATCTGTTTTACAGATTGTGCTTGCTTTTGCCGTACGCTTAAATCAGCCAATGGTAATTCATCATCCATTTTATCTGATTTATCCTTTATATCTTGATTGAATTGAGAACCCTGTTGTTGTGAAGGTATCTGCTGTGGTTGTTGTGACGATGACATTCTTGTCTATTTCTTGTCTATTTGTGGGTGTTTTGGGTACCCAATACTATGGTAATCTTGTTGTTATCGATATTGTGGACGGACAACCCACGCGGGTAATGAAATGAAATGAGATGAGATAAGGTAACCAGTATCAGATTCCAAACAAAGAAGTGATCGAACTAGAACCACTAACAAGTGTTTGCGTATCGTATCGATTAATCAAAGCAATCAATTAACTTTACTGTTAGTTTAACTACCCAAACTAATCTTGTTGATTGAAATCAGTCGTATCAATTCAATTATTAAAAACGAGGCCTTTGAAAATTTTAAGGCAGAGAGAAAAAAAAGGAAGATTAAAAATTGAGCCGTTTTGTTTTGTTATCTTTATTTTATTAAGCGGAGCGGGTTGTGTTATTATATAAACAGGCTATTTAAGTGGGTGTTGAGCTGGTTTAAGTTGCAGGAGTCGGATAAGATGAGTTGAACTAGTTCGAACTCCTTGGGGTTGCTTTGCAAGATAGATAAATCTTCTTGATTTAGTAGGTTCAATACATTATGATTAGGATCCATCAGTATTGATAATAGATAAGATTTATTATCAATAAGGTCATATGGAGAATGACCTATGATTGTGAATAACAAAATCAAACCAATTGAATAAATATCTGTTTCAATAGTTGGTTGTTTATGTTTCAATATTAAATCAGGATGAGAATATTGTATTGTTAAATCTGGATTATCGATTTGATTTATCAAACCAGATGATGTGAAATCTATTATTTTAAAAACCGAAATTTCTTTGGTGTCTGTGTTTAATAAGATGTTTTGAGGTTTGAAATCACAATGAACGCATAGCATTTCATTTAAGATGTTTATACTGGTTATTAGACATTTAACAAGTTTCCAAAAATTCTCTCTACCAATGACTAGTTGATTATTAGTTATATTTGTCTTTTGCTTAATATACTCATTCAAATCCATTTGTAAATTTTCCAATACCAATGAAGGAACTTCTGTTTCTCTAGGTAGAAGATTAAACATATCTTTATTGATATAATAAACACCAAGTAAATTAATAAATGGGAATTCTTGATTGTTGTTATTATAACTCAACCAGTGATTGTTATAATAATCTTTTAACAATTTGAAAAACTCCAGTTCTTTTTCAATCAATGTAGCTTTATTCACTGAAGAAGGTATCTTTATTGAAGTCACAAGTTTATGATTTGAATCGTATTTGGAAAATAAATTCGATTTTAATACATATGATGATGAACCTGTACCTATTATTTGTAATAATTCAATTTGGAAAATATTTTTTTTCAATATGAATAAATTTTGTAATTCTTTATTTCTTAGAGTGTATGTTTTCAAATACTTCTTAGTCGGTATTATTGGTTCATCTATTGTAGTTGGTGTATCTTCTAATATACTACCAGCACTCAAATCCTTTAACACATCTAATGAATTATCGAATTTAGAAACTGTTGGGGTATCAGGTGTATACAAGAATGACTTTGTATTTAGTGTTGTAGTATTGAATCCATTCGAACTGAATAATGTATTTGTTGTTGTATCGTTATATGAAGTATCTAATTTTGATAATTTCTTATTATCCCTATCTCCGCAAGTAGAACTATTACTACTGTCATTGTTATTGTTGTTATTCCCACCGCTTTGAGATCTCCCGTGTGTTACAGGAGATAAAGGAGGAGAAAGAGGGGGTATCACCATAGTATTATTGATCTATTATCCTATCTAAGTATAACTATCAAGAACAATACTAATAATAAAGGGGTTGTTACTTTATTGCCTATCAATTATTTTGATAAACAAAATTGAGAATTTGAAAAAAAGTCATCTCATTTTAAATTTTTCATATTATCGATTACTTGTTTATCCGTTTACTGGTTTATTGGTTTGTTTATCAGGGTATCAAAGTATTGATATTAATAAGTTGATCGACTATGTCACTTTGTAGATCTCAGTTTTTCTTTTTCAAGAATACTTCTATCTTATCTACCATTACCAAAGTAAATAATAAGGGTTTACTTGGTAATAATATTAAGAAAGTATCATCATTTGGAACTGAATCAATTGGAAAGAATGATTTTTATTCGTCTAATTTCACATTACCTGGATTGAAAGTGTCTAATAAATTTTCATTGAATGTTAAACCAATTAGTCTTCGTCAGTTTTCAACTATTAGAGTATTACAACAAGAACAAACAGCAAAGGAATTACCAAAATTAGTTACTAAATCAAAATGGCCAAGAAATAGTCATAAATATGTTGGATATCTTTGTATTAGTACATCCTTTTTGGTGTTTGGGATTGTTATCTTGGGTGGGTTAACTAGATTGACTGAATCCGGGTTATCCATTACAGAATGGAAACCAGTAACAGGTTCAATCCCACCATTGAATGAAAAAGATTGGAATTTAGAATTTGATAAATATAAAGAAAGTCCAGAATTTAAGACGATTAATTCAAATATTACATTAGAAGAATTCAAATTCATTTATTCAATGGAATGGTCTCATAGATTATTAGGTAGAATTATTGGAACTGTATTTGTATTACCAAGTTTATATTTCATAATCAAGAAAAAGACATCCCCAAAAGATGCTTTGAAATTATTGGGGATATGTTCATTGATTGGATTACAAGGAGCAATTGGTTGGTGGATGGTTTATTCTGGAATTGATGAAAAACAATTAGAAGAAAGAAGGTCTAAACCTACCGTTTCACAATATAGATTAACTGCACATCTTGGAGCTGCTTTCTTAGTTTATTGTACAATGATATCAACAGGTATGACAATTTTAAGAAATTATAAAATAATGGAAAATCCTGAAAAATATTTAAAAGTTTTCCATAAATTGCAATCACCTACACTGAAAAAATTTAGATACTTGAGTTATGGATTGTTGAGTTTAGTGTTTTTAACTGCAATGTCAGGTGGTTTAGTTGCTGGATTAGATGCAGGTTTAATTTATAATACATTCCCACATATGGGAGATGATATTATTCCAAGTAAGAATGAATTAATGAGTGATATATTTGCAAGAAATGCAGATAAATCAGATTTAGTTTGGAGAAATTTCTTAGAAAATCCAACAATGGTTCAATTAAATCATAGAATCTTAGCAGTTACTACATTTTTTTCAGTTTTTGGATTACATATGTATAGTCATAGATTAAAATCAATTATTCCAAAGCAAGCATATAAGACATTGAATATTGGTATGGGTTTAGTGACTTTACAAGTATCCTTGGGTATTTCAACTTTAATCTATTTAGTACCAATTGAATTAGCAGCAGCTCATCAAGGTGGTGCTTTAGCTTTATTAACAAGTATTTTAGTATTGACTAAATTTTTACAAAAACCAACAAATACTAATTTATTGATCTTGAGGAATGTTTTGAATAAAAACAAATTGAACACGGGTGGTACTTTGTTAAAGAGTTGATTTTATAAATAAATAAATTTATTCAATCTTGTATATAGCTTAATAAACTGTACATAGTCAACAGTATTACAATTCAAAGACACTCTATTTGATAATTCATATTCACAGCCTTGAATAGACTATATGGCCTGAACTAATTCAATATAATAAAGAAGTTATAAGTTAAAGTTGTAAGACAATCAAGTGAGAAGTGTTAAGAGTGTTACTACAGCAGTTTAACCTTCTTCTATTACACAGTTTAACAGTTTGTAACAGTTTAACAGTTTAACAATTAAACAACTAATCCCCAGAGTTTAAATTAACTATAGAGAGTGAGGCGTGGGCTTTATTTAACAAGCCACTTTTGTGGTGGTGTGTGGCTGGTGTATTGGTATGTGGCGCAGATCATGATGTTATCGACGCGTCTGTTTTAATTACAATCGACGCGCCTTTCTCCAATAATCGACGCATAATATTTGAAAGCAGAGAAAGAATGGAAGAGTTTGGTGGTGTTGGTTAGTGTAGTGATAGTGATAGTGATAAGGTTGGTAGTGATAGTTATAGTGATAGGATACTGCCGGTATAATAGAATCAGGTTGATAAACAAACAAAATGCTCTTCTTTTCCTTTTTCAAAACACTTGTAGATAAAGAAGTTACAGTTGAATTAAAAAATGATATTGAAATTACAGGTACACTTAAATCAATTGATCAATATTTAAATCTTAAAATTGATAATATCAAAATAACGGATAATGCAAGTATACCCACTAGTGGAGATGATGATGGTAATATAAATAATGATGCAAATAAATATCCACATTTATTTGCTGTACGTAATTTATTTATAAGAGGTTCAAATGTACGTTATATTCATATGAATCCAAATTATGTTGATACAAATTTATTACAAGATGCTTCAAGAAGAGAAGCAATGGCTTTACAAGGTGAAAAATTTGCAGGTAGATAATGTAATTAGTTAATTTATATAGTTTTATTTACTCCTTAGTTAATCTTAATTGACATTCTGATCTTTTATGTCCTTCTTTATTACAATATGAACATGTCATTTTCTTTTTTTTCTTTGTTTTCTTTGTATTGTTGTAACCTAAGTTGTTTAATTGATTATTTATCAATTTTAAATCTTCATCTATTTTATCTTCTGTTTTATTAGGTTCATAATTACCATTACCCACTCTGGGTATTAATATATAATCACAATTATCTAAATCTTTGATATCCCAAATACATTCTCCACATTTCTTACACTCAACTTTCTCTTCAATTATTGTTTGTATATCCTTATTTGAATCATTTGTAGATATTTTTAAATTACTTAAGTAGTTATTCAATTCTTTTAGCCTTGTTTCATATTTTGTTTTCAAGTCATTTAATTCATCTGTTTTCGTCTTGATACTCTGTGCTAGTTTGTCTATCGTTTGATTGATCTCTTCTATTGGCTGTTCCATCTCACCTACTTATATAAGCATAATACCTTATAGTAAACAAACTAAACATATAATCATATGAACAAGCTAAACGAACTAAACATGCTAGAATAGAAAAAAATAATCTTTACGCGGAGAAATTTTAAAGATAGATTAGTAGATCATTGATAAGTGTTTACTTAAATCTACACTTCTTTGGATAAGTTAATAAGGTGTAGGGTATACAAAATGGGACTAAATCTAAATCCATTAGAGTCAGTTTATAAAGCGAGTAATTTATACGATTCAATAGATGGTAGAATTCCGTATCGTTCAACTATACTACATGATAAATCAAAACAAATTACTGTTAAAAGAAGAAAAATTGAGAAGGATAAAGTAGGTATACGAGATGAAGACAGTAGTAGTTCCAGTAGTAGTTCAAGTTCTGAAGAAGAGGTGGAATTGGAAGATGGGGAAGGGGAATTGGTGTTCGATAGACCTAGTAAACCAAATAATTTATACGATATCTTACAAGATTCTAAAATCCCCAAGGTTTACCCGCTTTTCATATCTCATTTACTTCAACCGACTTCATATCAAATCAAAAAATCATTATCTCCAGATGAATTCCTGGCTTTCAAAAGAAGTGACTTGGTTGAGTATATGTACTCTAAACAAGCAGCAACCAAACCAAAGGCTAGTAAATTGATGAATGATTTGATCAAGTACCCTAAGATCCCCATCATGTCACGAGAAGATGTTAAATCAATTACGAATGTCGAATTACCGAGTAAGGAGTTATTAGATTGTATTCATTATTACTTCAGTGATAGAATAAGTAAATCTGAAAGAACTGTTTTGAAAGATGGTGTTCGTACGATGACAAAATTGGGTGATAATAAGGATAATAATGATAAGATTGATGAGAATAAAGATGATAATGACAATGATAATGACGATAATGATAAGAACACTAATGATGATAATGATAATGATAATAATGATGACAGCGATGACAGTGAACAGGATATAACAAATTTAAGTGAAGAGAATATAACAGATACAGACGATGATGATTACGTTACTGATATTGAAGAACACGATATACAAGATCAAAATAAAAATAAAAGAAATTTTAAAAGAAGATCAAATGGTGAAAAGAAATATAGTAAAACAAAAGATCCTGAAAAATTAAGAAATTTCATCTTGAAAAGATTTCAAACAAAGTATTTTAATTTCATGGATGAAACTGCTTTGCTTTCACTTGGGGTATTGATTGAAACTATGATTGATGAATGGATTAACGAAGATGAGAATTTATTCATGCATTATATGGAAGAAGATGATAACTAAAGAAACTCATCAAAATTACCCAATTCATAAGCAAATGATAAAACTAATTTAACATGTTCTGAAATATGATTAAAATCCAATTTTTCAATTGTATCGTATATTTGATGAACATAAGGATCCATTAATTCGAATTTTGATTCTCCAACAAATGAAGATGGGAATCCATTTATAAATGCACTTGCATGATCTGATGATGCTTGTGGTGGGAAATCTGTATCTAATACTGGTATGTCACAGTATGCATTAATCAAATGTTTTAGAAAATTAGATAATTCTAAAGATACAAATTTTGAAACAATACCAAAATGTTCTTCATATCCTTCATCAATTGATTTCTTAATATATCCAGTCATATCTTGTTGTAACATTGCCCTAATTGGTAATTTCTCTTTACGATACCTACTAAATATTTCACCTGATCCTAATAATCCACCTTCTTCAGCTGCATGAAATTGGAAAATAACAGTATTTTTAAATGAAACATCTTTTTCCAAAAGGATTCTAATTGATTCTAATAATGTAACTACTCCCGATGCATTATCATCAGCTCCTGGTGCTCTTAATATACTAGGTAATATCAAATTGATAGAATCTAAATGACATCCAATAACTATAATATCATCACCTAAATTAGTCTCATTAAAACCAGTCCCATAAAATTTGAAAATTATTGATGGTTGTGGGAAACTTATATGATTAAATAAAGATACATTGAATGAATTCTCATTCTTAGTTGAGTAAATTGAACTTAATCCTAATAATTCACCAAATAACCACATTGTACTCTTCAAACCCGACTCAGATTTGTAATACCTAGTATGGAAACCTTCAGATAATATCGATAATTCAGTGAATAAAAAAGTCTGATTGATTAATGGGAATAAATCCTTGACTTCCGATTCATGGAATACACTGGAATTGGGGTAGTTATAAACAGGAACTGGGAAAACCTCTTTGTTTTCTTTAGGTATCAGTTTTTTGAGTCTACCATTACCATTACCGAAATCATTTTTAAGAATCTCAATATTCTCCAAGATATCTAAATCGATATAATCTTGATAAGATTCAGTAACGTCAATATACCCAATCCCATTCTCTTTGAGTCTTAGTTTATCGTACTCTGTGACAATATACGAAGTTTGAAGTGTCTCAGACAAGATTATAATTATCCTTAGTTCATCATCATCCAATTGGTTTAAGTTTAATAAAGATGGTTGGTCTTTTAAAATTGATAGTATCAATTCATCTTCATAGTTTGAAATTGGAATTGAAATTACTGATTGGATTAGTGTAAGTGTTAGTAACACTGAAATACCCCACTTCATCTTTGCTATTCCTATACAACAAGAACAGTTATAAGGTGAAAGATAAACTTAACTGTCAACTAATTTATTTACGCCACTTTAACATGTTAAGAAAACGGGATTACCCGATTAGGAAATATCAAGATATCTCCGCATTTAGCAATAAAAATGTTATTTTATCGCTATTGATTTACTTATTTGTTGTATTGACGTATTGACGTATTTAATTGATAAGTATGTATGTGTTTATGTATTTATGCATGTATGTTTGTTAATGTATGTATCATGCTTAGAGAAAATGAAATGAATTTTACGAAAATGAACTATGTTTATAAATAGACTAACGATTTGTTAAGTAAGTAAATAATTCAACAAGGTCAGTGTGTATGTATGTATTAAATCACATCAAGAGATGAAAATCAGGGTGATAACACCAACCAATCAGATAACTTCATGTCCCATTACTTTTTACTTACATATAATGTTTTAGGTTGTTAATTACTAAAGTTCAATAAATTATATTAATTAATAATTTAAATTTTGTAATTAAAGAGATACAAGATATTACGACATTTGATTATTAACATTACTACAATTGATTAATTTCACTTATTTTGTTATTCCCATACTACTTAACATAATTTTATATACACAATTGAAATAAAGCATAAACCTGTTAAATATGCATCCTTAGAAACGATTAAAACAACATCAAGAAAACCAGTCACGTGGCAAGTGTAAGACGATTATCTCAACTAGCGAATTTTCAAGAATCAATAACAGCCGTTCTAGTATAGTGGTTAGTACTTCTCGTTGTGGCCGAGAGGACCTTGGTTCGATTCCAGGGGACGGCAGAACCTTTCATTTTTTTGTTACTTCTACAAACAACTTTAGTTGTGTGTAACCATTTTTTTTTCATACTAGACACTAAGTGATCTACAGAAAGTATTGATGGGGTTGTATCCTGAAACTTTCAGTAGCAACTTAACAAAGGCAACCAAAGATATTCAGCAAAATACAATAATTTTCCATCCTATCGGATTCCTTCCGAGTTTGAAATCTGAAATCCGAGCAATCCTGCCCCAGATGCATAAAGTGATTACTCTGTATTAATAATAGATTACTCCGGAGTATTCAATTATTTGCGTAATTTGCACCTGTTTCTTGTAATATAGGTATTATAGGCTTGAGTTATAGATAAGAACAACCTTCCCTAAGTACATTGAGAAATCCGGTTTTAGATATACTTGAAATTCATGCATATATTCATTTCCAAAGATGGCATCACAGATTGAAGATGACATACGACATTTGAAAATTGAAGAGAAAGATTTGGATGTAGATGAAGGTAAAGTTGATGATACGGCAATTGATGAGAATATAAAAGAGAAAGTACCTAATCGATTTGAAGAGTCGAATGTTAGTATTAATGATGGGATTGATCACCAAGATGAACATCATCATCATATGTTAGGAAAGATTAAATCAAAAGCTACAAAGATGTTTAAAATCAATAGTGAAAAACATGGAGAACATACAAATCATTCAAGGTCTAATAGCGAAAGCTCTCATATTACGAATTCCCATCAAATGAAACCAATCAATTATCATGATCCAAGGTATGATCCATACTCGGTAATGAATAAATCGGAATTATCAAGACTTGAAGATGTTTCTCAAATGATTTACTCTAGTAATCCATCAATATCTTCAAATTATTATAAAAATGAAGTTTATACAGATGATAACAGTAATAAGAGATTAGAATTGAATAGATTGAAAAATGATAAATCACCAAATGAATACTTACCTTCGATTTTCAAATCTCAAAGTCAGACATTCAAAGACAAATATGAAATCATATCTCAAAATGGTAGTCATAGATTCACAAAGACTCATAAAATCGTTCAATTGAATCATGGGAATGTGAGTTCAAGTGATGTTAAGAATCTAGCTCGTTTTAAACAAGGTACTGATAATGAAAAACCTTGTTTTTCAAATTATGGTAAAGTTGAAATTGATGATGATCATAAGGAACCACAAGAGGATAAGGAACAACAAGAGGATAAGGACGATAAACCTAATACCGAAGATAATGACTTTTCAATGAATGTTCCTTCTTCAAGAGAACATTTGACTGCGATTGGTAAAGGTGGTACAGCTACGGTTTGGAAAATCAGTAGGAAAAATCACTCAAATGATATATATGCATTGAAAAATTATACCTTATTACCAGAAGAGATCAATAATGAAGATAACTATTATGAAAGAATAGTTAAAGAGTTTATTATAACTAAGAATTTAAGCTCAAGTAATCATGTTATTACATCTTTTGAATTGGTTAAATTATCTTCTGATTTCGGTAACTTATGGAGTTTAATTATGGAATTTTGTACAATTGATTTACAATCTTTAATCGAAGGAAACTTATGGAAGTCTCAAGTTACAACACAAGAGAAATTATGCCTTTTCAAACAAATTACATTTGGTTTGAAATTCTTACATGAAAAGGATATAGTCCACAAGGATTTAAAACCTGAAAATATATTGATTAATTCAAATGGTATTGTTAAATTAACAGATTTTGGAATAAGTGATTTTGGACATGTTGAAATTTGTAATTTTGAAAGTGAAATTCAAAAATTCAATGCTATTATAGGTACTCCACCTTATAGACCTCCAGAGATTGAAAATTATACAGGTGTCTTAGTTGATAAGAGAGTACCTTATGATCCGTTCAAAGCTGATTATTGGGCTCTTGGTGCAATTTTATACGTCATGTTCACACAACAATTCCCATTCAGTAGAGCTCATACGGATGATTCATTCTACAAGCATTACTCAAGTCTTTACAAGGAATTTCTCGATACATATCCAGATTTCAACGTTTTCCATAAAGATCCTGCATTATTACATATAGATGTTTCATTATGGAGAATGAAACATCCAAATCATGAAAATCATAGTTTTTTCAAAGATTTTAATAACTCCAATTTGGTTAAATTGATCTTGAGATTTCTTGATCCAAACCCCATAACGAGATTAACACTACGTGAATTATTCACCTTCAATTCATGGTTTGCTAAGATAGAAGTATGTGTTAATGAAAGAGATTATCAATGTAATTTTATCAACAGAGATCCTGAAATTTTACATGATTTAGGAATTGGTATTGATCCTGAGTTCCCACATTCCGATAAAGTTTCATTCAAGGTTCATTTACAAGATCAATATGATCTTGCAGATAATAACGTTAACTATAGAATACCCAGTGCTAAATTCCAATTGAAACAAGCAGAATCAAATTATGAGCCTTTGATACTAGATGATGAACAAAAAGGTGGGGTTATTCCAATAAAGTATCCTGATTCAGTGGAAAATGCAGATGAAATAGCATTATCATCATCCTGTAATTGGTATATGATTATTCCATCGAGCTCAATAAAACAATGTTGTACTCAAGTCTCGAGTAATTCTAAAAAACATGATCATTTATTACATTGAGAGAATAGATATATATATATATACATTTTTTGATATATATAAAAATTCATGAAAAAGCAGTAGATTTATAAAAATACAATACAAATATGGAGAAGTTAGATCATTATATAGTTGTATCGCTTGTGTAACTTCACTAAGCAAAATTTGATAAATATTACAATCATTGAAGTAATGATCTGTATGTATGATTAGCACTGGGTGATTTTGTTTGTGTTTGTACTTGTTGTGTTTCTGGTTCACCGAATACAGCACTAGATCCTTGTTCTGGAGTTACAAAGACATCACTTCCATTTCCATCTTCAATGGTACCACTGTACGGAGTTGAAGGATCGATGTTGATTTGTTCAGATGATGAGATTGGTGAAGCGTATGGATCTGGTGATTGTAAAGTATCTTCGTGATATTGAGAGTATTGTTGAGATAATGGAGATTTTAAAGTTGGTGATATGTTTTTAGAACCATATGAATCTCTGGCAGGAATTGTAATAGGTGGTAATGCTAATGAAGCCTTATTTGTTGAGCCGCTATTAATCGAATTATCTGAATCTGATCTTGTTTGTAATAATTGTGATTGTGGTGGAATCTTTGGTGAATTATTATGAGAATCATCTCCACTAAAAGTAATAAAATCATCTTCTGGATTATAAATTTCATCATCTCCAAAACCAATTCCATCACCATCAAAATCATCATATGCCATATCACGTTCCTTTGTATACAATAAACCATCTTTAAATGTATCGATAAGATTTCCTGATCCAGTCCAACCTTTTGACATCTTGAAAAACACCATTTCTTTAAAAACTTGTACCCAATCTAATCCATTCCATTCTTCTTTGACTGAATTATCAATATTCAAAGAGACTAATTGAAATGAATTATCTATATCTAAATATTGAGTGAATGGTAATTGAGGTAATCCAAATAATAAAGACTCACGTTCATTTCTACTTGAAATAAACCTTTGAGGACGTCCATATAATCTAAAAGCATTCATAGTTGGGATCATTAATCTAATCATTGTTTCACTTGGTTTGACACCTGAATGTGTTTCTGGGATCAAATAACAGAGATGAGTCTTGGTGATCGTGGCTCTACTATTCATTCTTGTTCCTGATGAATCAACTGATGCAACTGAACTATCTCTTGTATGTTGATGTTTTGAGCCGAATTTCTTGGTTAATGAATTTGTACGTGAATGAGGTGGTGTTCCTTGTTGGATTGGTGGTGGAATTACACCATTCCCACTATTATTGTTGTTATTATGATTGTAGTTTCCAGAAATTGATACAAGAGAACTTGTTGATTTTTTCTTACTCAAACCAAATGAAGATGACCTGCTTCTATTACCACTTCCATTACCACTAACTGCAGCTTCTGTGTTGCCTAATAAGACTTGGTTTAATAAATCTTCATTAACATAGACATCACCTTCAAGTCTGATCAATGCGTTGTTGTCTATAAAATCTGGATTTTCAGGATAAGTTGAAACACATGATTTAACACTTAATATAGTAGCTAATAAATCTTTCTTTGATTTCTTTGATGATACAAATATTTCAATCTTACCAGTCTTGGATTTCTTCTTTGATGAGTTCACTGGATTTACTACAACATAACATCTAATCCATTTGTCATTCAAGAAAGGAGCACGTAAAATACACCATTCTTCTTTTATATGTTTGTTCGTTGGAGCCAATAAAGTTCTGATATCTGAGAACTTAATAGCTTTAGATGAGAATAAAGCACCAGTGAATGATTCTTGTAATTGTCTATATTCGAATTGAGATAACAATAAACATGAATAAAAGAAATCAATATCTTGTTTTGTAGCAAATTTCAATTCATAAATTCTGGTATTTGTAAGCTGAATTTTCAATTTAAATGAATTAATCTTTGAATCCACTGCATAGATGAAATTTGCATCTGAAATATTCAAATAAACAGGTTTGAAGCCACCACTTTCATAATTCGGTTTTTCAACAGCTGTTTGAGAATCCATTTCCCAGATAGATAACTCAGTACCACTTAATTTAGCACTTGCAATTATCCAATCGTTCGCAACAACATTAGCCTGTATGAATTCGGAAGATGGTACTTGGACAAACATCTCACAATATGATCTTGCCTGTTGAGCATGTATTAATGTGATAATTGGGATCAATTCATCTGGAAGATTAGCAGTGGATAAGTCACTACCACCTGTAGTTGCAGAAGCTAATGATCTTGTAATTGATAAAGTTCTGGAATTAGTGGAAGCATTACGAATCATTGATCCATTGTTGCCTGGATTATTTGAGTCACCAGCGCTATTACTCATATGAGATTGTCTCAAAAAGGTAGTTGGAAGAGATGATAATCTTTTTGAATTGTTCGATGAAATTCTCTGTTTAACTCCCTTTGTAGCCGTTGCATCTGAGTTTGCATTGGAGTTTGATCTCAATTTCGAATTTGTTTGAGTGGCAGCTGATTGTTTAGTATAGTCATTGGCAACGTTTGTATCGGAAACAGATGAGGAAGGTGTTGTTGAAGGTCTTGATTTTGAGTTCATATTCTGTAAAGAGTCTTGACTCGAGGCAGAACCTGTTGTGCCGATAACAGGTGGTGCAAGGGGCTTAGTGTCAGAATCATCGGATCTTTTGAAGAATTGAGTTGAAGAAAGCTTGCCTGAGTTATTTGTAGTGGTGTTATTCGCCTTCTTCTTGGTCTTTGGTTTCGATTTGAAAAGATCTTTGAAACCCATGATTTGATGATGATTATAATTTTACGCACAGAAAGGACTTGAAATTTGAGAAGCTTATGGATGATGGGATGTCCTTATCTGCAAAAAGAAAGCGAGTAACGAGTGAAAGAAAATGGGAACAAAAGAACCAAGACACCTGGGCAATAAAAGAGAGCAGAATGGTATCAACAAGGCTTAGTTATAAAGAAGCCAAGTATCCAAAGAAAAAGAAAATTAGACCAAGTTTCAGTAAACTGATTAACTAACTATCAGCAATGCAAGCCTCGTCCCAAGATTGAAGGAGTGTCGGATTAATCAGGAATTTTCATTTTTCGCTCGCTGCACGAACTTGACAAGTGTGGTAGTTGTATCGGTGATTTCTATTATTATCTGTATGTTATCTATCTGTTTGCTGGCCTTATTAAAGTCTAATAATAGCCACATATATAAGATCTAACAAGTGGCATAAGGATGATTCACTCGGTGCTTATATTCAACAACGATGGGGTTCCTAGGCTGATCAAGTTTTATAATCAGGTGGATATACAGACCCAAAGACAACTTCTAAATCAAGTACATCAATTGGTGATTAGAAGAAACGATAATCAATGTTCATTCTTGACTGCACCTCCTTTGTTACAAGGTAAGGGATACCAAGATATCAATATCATATATAGGCATTATGCTACGCTTTATTTCGTGTTCATAGTCGATCAACAAGAATCAGAATTGGGAATATTGGATTTGATTCAAGTTTTTGTTGAAGTATTAAACAAATGTTTTGAAAATGTTTGTGAATTGGATCTTGTATTTGGATGGCAAGTATTAGAGATAGCAATTGAGCAAGTGATACAAGGTGGTATGGTTATTGATACGAGTATAAGGAAGATCGTTGAGGCTATTGATGAAGCTAATAATCAAAAACTATCATCTGTAAATTCAAGTGATGGGTCAACTGGGGTTACTATTCCAAATGCATTAGCTGCTTTAGGAGGAGTTAATATGAATAATAGGTTTTTCAACCGTTGGGGGAATCGCTAAATATTAACAAATATATAAGGAATGAATGATTATGAACTAGTTTTTTTAGTAATGAAAATATATACAGGTATGGAATACGTAAATGTTAAAATGGAACGAAGGCAAAAGGAATCACCAAAATTTCAAACTCCATCCCTTCTTTGAGGATTCTTGTTTCTTTTCTAATGATTCAGTCAATTCTAATTGTTTTTGTAATTTCTTCAACTCTTCTCTTTGCTCATCAGCGGCAACACTTCTCTCAAATCTTTCCTTCTTGACTAATATAGATTCAGAAGTTTGTACATTATCTCTATCCCATGGAGATTTAATAGCACCTGTTTTCCAAATAGGTTCATTAGAAGCAGCTGTCTTTTTGACAATCTCCATCAGTACTTCTTGTTCTTTTCTTCTTAACTCTTTATTCTTTTCATAATCAGCCCTTAATTCAGGTGATAATCTAGCGACAAGTTGCTCTTCAGTTGGTGTTGTGTATTTGAATAGTAATATACCTGAGAGTATAATACCTCCACACATGAAGAGTGACCTTCTCCAAAGTCTTTGTTGTGATGGATCCATTATTATTCTCGATCTCCTGTTACCTGGTACCTGCTACCTATTCACCCACCCCCAACACTGACTAAACCATCCTATTAAAGCCTGAACAAAATCAAAAGCTGTAAAAGTTTCCCTCTGCACTCGCCACACTACTGATAAAGAGATACACAGCCACACAAGCCACTATCTAGCAAAAATATAAACTAAAACGACGCGTCTCCCAACCGGGCTAAACGAGCGAGCATGTGATTCAACACTACGGAACGAGAATCTTTTGGCGTTTGATCTATTCTGAGGCCACTTTTTCCGTGTATTGTCGTCTTATTATTTTTCAAGTACCTGGAGTGGTTCATATACAAAAGCACCAGCTTATCCTTCGCTTGCTTACACATCTTCCTTACTGTGTCTTTCTTTTGTTCAAGTTTCACAACTTTTTTATAGAAAATAAGATAACTCTCATAGATACAAAACGGTTATTTGAAGGAAAAAAAAGAAAAAATAAAACATACATACATGACAGAAACTACAAATTATGATGTTATAGTTGTTGGTGCAGGTGTTGTAGGACCATGTATAGCCACGGCTATGGCTCGTCAAGGCCGTAGCGTGTTGATCGTCGAAAGAGATTGGAATAAACCTAATAGGATTGTTGGTGAATTACTACAACCTGCTGGTTTAAATGCTCTTAAACAATTAGGTATGGCTAAAGCAGTTAATAATATCGATGCTATTCATGTTGATGGGTATTATATAAGTTTCAATGAAAAGGCAGTTACTATCAAGTACCCTACTAAAGATTATCTACAAAAATTGGATCTTTCACCTGTAGAAGATGCTGTTAAGAAAGGTGATGAAGATAAATTAACTACTGATAAGACTTTGATAATGTCCGATTGGGATGAGACATCTCATGTAAGAGGTGTTGCATTCCATCATGGTGATTTCTTAATGAATTTGAGATCCTTTTGTCAGAAAGAAGAGAATGTTACAACACTTCAAGCTACAGTTACTTCATTATTGAAAGATGAAAATGATGGAAATAAAATTATTGGTATAAAGACCAATGAAAATCAAAGTTATTATGCTAAGTTAGTAGTATGCTGTGATGGTATATACTCAAATTTCAGAAGAGAATTATCTCCAAAGAATGTTCCAAAGATTGGATCATATTTCATAGGTTTAGATTTAGTCGATGCCAATTTACCAAAACAAAATCATGGTCATGTCATATTAGGAGAACATGCACCTGTATTGATTTATCAAATATCTCCTCATCATACAAGAGTTCTTTGTGCATATAGATCGGCAAAACTACCACAACGTAAAGAGATTTTACAGTATTTAAGTTCTGAAGTCTTACCAAATTTACCAGAATCCGTTAGACCAAGTTTCCAAAAATCTCTTGAGGGAAATGAAGGTGCAAATGCTGAGATTTATAGAAGTATGCCAAATCAATTCTTAAGTGCTTTGAAGAATGATAAGAAAGGTGTTGTATTCATAGGAGATTCTTTGAATATGAGACATCCATTAACTGGAGGTGGTATGACTGTTGGTCTTAACGATGCTGTATTATTAATGAAATTATTATCTTCAACAGAAGTCCCAGATTTTGACGATAATGAATTGGTATTAAGACAAATGTCTAAATTCCATAAACAAAGAAAACCATTAGATGCAGTAATAAATACACTTAGTATTGCATTATATTCATTATTTGCAGCTGATTCAAAACAATTGAAATTATTACAACGTGGATGTTTTGCATACTTCTTAAGAGGTGGAATATATATGGATGAACCAGTTGGTTTATTGAGTGGTTTATTACCATTACCAAGTTTATTATTCTACCATTTCTTTAACGTTGCTTTTTATTCCTGTTATGTTAATTTCAAAGAGAAGGGGATTGTTGGATTCCCAATTGCTTTGTACGAGAATATCACTGCTTTAATAACCGCTGCTATTATCTTTACTCCTTACTTGCTTCATGAATTACTCTATTAACTGTACAATCAAACAAATACTAAACACATATAATCAATAGACTTGTATAGAAATTAAAAACAATGAATTCTTCCGAAAATATCGGCCGGAAAATTATTAGAAATTTTGGAAAATAAATTCATTAATATTTACGAATATAGTACTCCCATTTTTAATTTCGCAAAGAGCGTTCCTTGATGACCGACTAGTTCTTCAAGTTTTCCAAACAAGGCAATGGGTTTTTCTTAAAGTAAACTTCTGTGCCAAGAGTAGCAATCTAGAGCAAATTAGGAAACTTTTTCATAATATTCAATAGCTCGGTTTATTACCTATTTGAACTGAAGAATTATTCTGTTACTAGTACGAATTGGAACATTGATCCAAAACAGCAATCGGAATTATAAAGAGTCTAGACAATGTTTTGAGATATTCCAAACTTCAACGCTTTTCCCTTTTCAGAAGTTACACTCACTTCTACCAAAAGAAGTGTGAGAAGAGTTATTTGTCAAGGGGCAGGCAGAAGTTTATAATACTGCCGCTTGTTTAAAACTTTTACCGATTTGCACATAATCGCCTCGTACTAAAAACACGAGATGAAATATTTTAAAGTGAATTCATATTGATTTTAAGTTAACATACATTAGTATTATTCCAGAACAGGGGAACATAACACGACTTATAGTTTAAGTTTAAGTATTATTCTGGAATAGGGCCAACAAATTATAGTGTCAACCTAGAATTTTGTAAACATCATCGGTTACCTAGTGAGTCGAAGGATCCATTCCTACTCAAGGGAACCGGAACCGAGGTTCAGATTTTTACAGCTTTAATTACGTTTTGTAAACTTGTCAATTAATCAATTAACTGCAGTTAATTGTTTTTCATTACTGTAGGTCAATTATCCCAATCAGGTATATTTCAAGGACCAACCTGATGAAAATTTTTCTTTATTACTTGGTATATGCAATTGTAAAAATCAATTAGCTGTTTTGTTTACACAACCTCATGTATGACAACACACTATTGAATATTGAATTAAAACAATTGATTTGTAGTTATCCGAATTAGGAAGGTATTTGGGACATCCAATTTAATGTGTGAAAAATTTAATTAGCTCGTTCAATTTATTCTTACGCATATTCCGAAGAAAGGCTGATACCAAGAGAAGAACTTACATGATAAATTGGATATAAACATCAGTCACACGACCGAATAGAGGAATATCAATTGATTAACCAAGATAATTTTACCAAATATTACATCCGATAAATAAAGTAAGATGAGTAAATTGAATCGATACATGTGAAAAATTTGAAAAATTCACCCACAATTTGATTCCCCTAGATCGAATCAATTTCGCATGTAAATATTTTTTAAATTACCTCGTAAATGCGAAGAAGATAGGGACAAACCCCAGAGCCTTGCTTCGCGTTGTGCAGTACCTGAGCTAAGATAAAGTTAACAATCGTTCAATCGTATATCTATGTATATATACATACAAGAGTAGAATAGAAACATGTACTTGACAGTTGCATTGAATAGCATATAATGTAATTTAAATCATACAAACGCATATGATGAAATTAAGGTTATGAAAAATGGAAAAAAATTGAAGAAAATAACTGTATATACAAAGAGTATGCATTTAATTAAAGAGAAAACCTTGATTTTATTACATTATATTAGAAATTCGCTTAACTATAGAGAATAATGCCACTCAAACTTGTTTCCCGATTCTAATTTCGCTTGTTTACAATAAGAAATTGTAACAATCAAAGTGCAGAATTTTCGTGCTGCTCGTTTAGATATTCGGGATTCTCCTCAGCTGCTGCTACTGTTAATTTCTCAGCCTCGCCATGCTCTGCCCTGCTCTGCCCTGATAAGCGTCCGTGAGCCAGCTAATTTCTTTTCGTATACGGCTTCTTTTGGGGAGAACGTTGCAGATCCGAAAATCACACTGTCAAATGTTCAATAAACAATTTCAACGTTCGTTTTGAGTTTAATTAGTTACATTCAGATCAGCGTAAGAAACTCCGTCAGTGAAAAATTTGATCATAGATCAATAGGATCAATACCGATCATAGATCAATGAATGTATAGAAAATATATTTACGATATTTGTTTATACTATGAATGTAAGTAAATACACGATTACCTGATTTATAAGGGGAAAAGATGTACAAGCACTAAACAAGAATAGCCCCAACACACACACAACACAGTAAACTGGGCAGCTAAATTAAAATTCAACTATACCACTAAGCAGAGTGAGTAAAAATTTTCACCGTAGAATTTGTTTTAACAACCGATCTATAGCCCAGGCGGGCACTCTCTGAGGCTCGGAAATAATCAATTACAACCGGAAATGATAGATTAACTTGAGAAATTATAGTTCCTTCCCAGCAATAATAAACTTCGATGGAAATTTATAGTCAACCCATAGATTTAATAACAAACATCTCCAATAATAGTTCCATTTCATTAATAGTGATTCATGTTTTAAAAAAATAGCTTTTGCACATTGTAGATAGAGTCTGTCTTTTGTAAATAATAGATGGGTAGTTCTAGTGGTAGCTTTACAAAAGTAATGAAATGATAGTAAATAAAATAGCGTACTTCTGAATTTCCGGTCGAGTCGCGCAAATAGGGGAGAAGCTCAGTTTTTCACAGTGGCCAGCAGCTAAAAACAGTGTACTTACCCCGAAACAAGACCCAGTTCCAAAATCGACGCGAGAGTGCTACATATGAAGGCGCTGCACCGATTTGATTGCGCTCTTATGTGCAAATTGAGATTGCGCGGCGTTTTACAACATTTTTCGAGAAATGAAAAAGTTGGTTCAGAAAAAATAGTCAATGTTCAGAAATAAATTTATTTCTTAACCAGAAAGTACCGCGAAGAAATATTTACCGCGGTTTTTTAGTAATCCTGTTACGCGCGAGAAAATCAA